>CM040238.1:156547601-156947601 GCA_022545495.1 Chrysanthemum lavandulifolium | reverse complement strand
TTAATCTTGTGTATTTTAGGACATATTCGGTTGCATTAGGTTTATCCTAGTTAGTTTTAGCTTAAGTGATCATTTGGTAGCTTTAGGCGACTTATAGCTCATTTCCTTTTAAGCTTTTCAAAACATATCATGTCCTAATCACCATTATAGTTTTGATTTTCATTTCTTCACCTTAAGTCCATTTGAGTGAAAATTTGGAATTAAAATTTGTTTGGTTGGTTTTCTCTTGCTGGTCATTTTGCTTATTTTTTGATTTTTCTAGATAGTTTATTTTAGTGCTTAAAGTAGGTGATTAAGGTAGTTTGGCATAATAGACTAGAAATTGAATTTGTAGCCTAAATGCTTCTAGCTTGTGCTTTTAGGGTCCCATTTAGTTGCATTAGCATAATTTAGGTTAGATTAAGGCTAGGGTAGCTTAAGGTAGCTTTTGGATAGCTTATAGCTTATTTCACTTAACTTCTTTCATTGGTTGTGCGCCCAAATCATAGTTCACGATCTCCAAAGTAGTTTCGTCATTTTCCTTGATTCTCGGTATTATTTTAGACTTATCGGAACTTTTCATATTTTCTCTGCTCATTTGCTATTTTTACGCATTTAATTCCGGTTTTAGCATTTTAATTAGCTTTTATTCAAATAATTTAGAAAATGTTAGGAAAATGCAATTTCAATTTATTAGTTTTAGAATATTCAAAAAGTCATAAAAAGTATTTTTCCAGAATTTCCTTAGCTTAAATAGTATTTTCTAGCATTTTAATTAGTTCTAAATAGTATCAAATTAATAATAAATAGATAAAAAGTGTAATAAATATATTTTCAGTTTTAAAATAAGTTTTATAATATTTTAGATTTTTCTAAGTCATAATTTCACTTTTCTAGCTTTATTTCATATTTTCTTATATTTTAGGGTATTATTAAATAGTTAAAATAGTTTTTAATTAATAATAATTAAATAAATAGTCATAAAAATAATTTTATTTTTCTAATAATTTTCTTTTATTATTAGGATTGTAAAAATATCATTTTCATATCCGTACGTGGATTTAATTTCCTTAGTGTAATCAATCATAATATTTTCTCTTTATTATATTCACCGGATCACATAATTCGTTGTATTACGGTTCACGACACCTCGTTGGGACTTAACGACCGAGGATATAACACTTAACTCCTCTGGACTTAATTGCATTTTGTTATGAGTGGTTGACTTGTTTGACTTTTATGGTTGACCATTCGCTTAAGTGGTTGACTAATAAAAGATAGACCTTGCCTATTCGGGCGAATCATTAGACCACTAGACCACTTCACACTAGCTAAACATAATGCCTTAGGACCACTTAAGCCTTCCTCAAGCTCGGTGGGTATCACACTCACTCATAGCTCACTTAGGATCACACTCAAGGTACCTTTTGATTTATCATTTCACTAAAACTCATCTCGCTCCAATACTCACACATCATTACTCATATGTCAACACATCTAGTCTTATAATTTTCTCAATTTTAGCAAATTGATTTTAGTCATCCGCACCTCAAAATGGGTCAAAAACTAGTTTTTCATTTCTTATAATTTTTAAGGAAGTTTACGAATTTATCCTAAGTTGCCATCTGATCTCTATGATCATTTAACACCACTTGACACTCTCATATCTCCTAGTGTCATCTTTGATCACCCATTGGTGCTCATAAAGTCCCATTTTCTTCTATAAAAGGCAATCATTAGCTACCATCACTCATTGCCCTTGATTATTTAAGTCCCCTTTCATTTAAGGCACTTAAGAAGACTGAAACACTCAAGATGTATAGGTACTAGACCTTACAAACATCGCTTTTCCTCTTTCTTGGCTCACGAGAGCGGATCCCTAGGATTAGCCTAGACGATCCTCATTGGAGGAACCTACCGACAGTTCACTAATTCTAGCTAAAACAATCGTTTGAGCTCTCCGTGCTAACTTGAACACTCCATCTTGTCTTAATTAACCTCCTTGATTAGTGCAACTCTGAAGTTGACTCTTGTGCATGCAAATCATTGCATTACAAAAGGATCTTAGTGATTTAAGCCTTTAATGCACTTGGCAAATCCTTCCTTTTATAAGCCACATTGTTAGGACCTCTTAGTCACCATCCACAACTTAATTCTCAGCAACTAGAGACGTCCATCTGATTAACCTTTTGTCATCTCATCATGAGGAAAGCTCCTAGTGGTAACTCATCCACCAAAGGACCACTCAAGAAACTTGCTCGTGTTATTTACGAAATTTCTTCAACCGAATTATGTCCCGTTAAATCCAAAAACGCTAGGATATCCCCTCCACCAACTCAACCAATCAAACCAATCCCCAAAAGGATTGTTCCCACAAAACTACCAATGCCAAACACCACTATACCTCCTAAACCAAACACTCCTATTTCCATTAAACCATCACCCTTAGGGGATGTTTGGTAGAGAGAATGGAAAGAAAAGCGAAATGAAGAGCCAATCTTGTGTTTGTGTAAGTAGAGAATGAGAAAGGAGAATGAATTTTTGATTCTCATTCAAGCTTTTTCATTCTTTAAAAAAAGCGGAGAATGACGAGAATGGACAGACAAAGGCTAAGCGATTCTTGAGTTAATTTCCGGATGGAATGAGGATCATATTAAATTAATGTGAGGGGTATAAAATGGAACTATCATGTGCATGGCACATGGTATCAGAATCTAGGAAAACCATCCAACCCATAGCCACATTTTCTGTTGTTCTTCTTGGTCAATTTCTATCTTTCATCATCAATTCGTCATCTTTCATCTAAAGTTGTTTAAATTTTTATTTAGGATATTTTCCATAAGCATAAAATCAAATCCTTTATTTAATCTTTGATATCCTCCATGTTAAGGATCACCTTAAAACGTGGTTTTCTGGTGTCACAATTCTTATGCACAAATGGTGTTTGATCATTTGCTTATGAGATAATAAGAGTCTGTGTAGCTAAATTTAAAACTCGTGATTAAGCATTTAATCTCAAATCCCAACAGTTCGATCATCTTTCATCATAGCATACAAGCTCCAATAACTGAATTTAAGATCATATAACCTTATGGGCGCCATCACTTTCGTTGAACAGCTATATCATGTTTGAAAATTTTAAATTAAAGACCATCTATTATTCATGAATATGTTTTGGTATGGATTTCAGGACTTCTGAAGTTAAATTTGTCTTATTTACATGTAATGTTATGATAGTAATTACATGTTGATTTCGAGTTTTCATCATTATTTCAATTCATTATGTTGTCTTACAAAACTAGAGAATCAAGTATCGATATCCCTTTCTTCTTGATTCTTGATTAGTAACAAACAATGGAATGAAATGGCTTTCTACGACTATTCCTTCTCACCTCATTCTATTCTCATATACAATTCCATTCTTTGTGATTCACTGTACCAAACACCCCTTAGTGCCTAGAGCCATATCATTCACCACTCCAATCTCATCACCACACCTCTACAATCTAGAGGACTTGCCTCCTAGGCCATCTCATCCTCCACCATTACCAACATTCTCCTCAATAGAAAGAATAGCACAACAAAATCAAGGTGTTGAATCAACACTAGCCCGACATCTTTTCTCCGTCTCCTCAAATAGTCCCTTTTGGATTATGAGTAATCATCAAAGTCAACCACCCGATCACATGGAAGTAGATACCTCTACCACCATCCTCATCACATATTCCACCACCACCGCCTTTGGTTGAACCACCTCCACAAATTCCTCTTTCTTTGAGAATCCTCAACCTTCCTCACTTAACCTTCCTCCTTTTGTGGAACCTCAACCAAACCTTCCATCTCAAGCCATTCCATTTCTACCACCACCATTTCTAGCCATGACAAAGATTGTTATCATTGTCAACATGTTGAAGGCTTGATACATGAAGTACGTGAAGAGCAACGTTTCATGTTTTATCACCTCCTCGAGCGTTTCGACGAGGTCAACAAACCTAACCAACCTCAAGCTTAAGGATTCAAGTGGTGTCCTACTCTTAAGCTTAACTTAGATAGTTTAGGAATCATATTTCATGTTTAAGTCATTCTCTTACTTTTAGAGATATGTAGATCATTTCTCGTATTTTTATTGAATGAAATTACATGTTATATGCCATATTGTCTTGAGAATATGTTTGGTGCCTTAATACATATATCATTTTGATGTTAACATCACTTTTTTACATCACCATTTGTCGTCTTAAGCTTACAGACAAAACGGATCCTCGGTTTAGCTTAGACGGATCCTCCAAAGAGGGAACTGTGGGATCCGTGCAACATAAGACAAATTTATTAATAACGTATGTCTTATTTTGCAGGAAATTATGCCTTATATACTTGTTTTCTAACCTTTATTTTGTAGATTTTCAAAAGACACATGAAGAATTTGACACCCTTAGCTAGGGGGAGTTTCTTGTCAAAGCAAAACATTGCAAAATCCTTTGCAATATCATTCACATAGGATTACATTACATGACGTCCTCCTTGAAAAGGTGCAATCATCAAGGGGGAGCATATTCGTCACAAAGAAGAAACCATTTGCAAACACAATTGCAATGTACTAGTTTAGTATTTCTACTTACTTGACGCCCTCACAAAGGGTTGGACTCGTCAAGAGGGAGCTAAGATGAGAATACTTCTCTCACTTACTCTATTTTTCATCTTTTCTTTCTTTTCACATGTTTTCTTAAAGCAATGTGTTAGTTTCTTTCGATGCTCTTTTGTTTCGACAAAAGGGGAGAAGAGAGTAAAACTCAATTCAAACTTTTACAATTTTAGTTTTCCTTAAAATAATCTTATGTTTTGTCATAAACAAAAGGGGGAGATTGTTAATACAAATAAGCCGTAAAAACGTTTATTTATATTTTACGATCTTCTAATGCTTTGTCGATAACAAACGTAAAATCATTTTAACGAAACAAATAAAATACGTAATGGTTTGAGCCAATAGTTTACTAACACACTTACATTTTCATATAAGTCACTAAACAAGTAATATTGTTTTTCTTATAGTAATGCATATGTATAACGACTAGTGTTTACATATTGGGTAGATATATACATACTTAGTATGTATTATAATGGGTAGAAGTTTAAGTATTTAACCCATTGACTTAATACATTGAATGTAGTTGGGTAAAACCCAAAGTCCATGACGCATACCCATGGAGCATGATCCATATTCCAGGACCCATTGCATGACATCATGCATAAGTCATAATGGGTATTATCCATGACCCATGGAGCTAACCCATAACCCATTGACTAGATGCATTGCACCTTCTAGATACATTGTATATACTTGGATACCCATGGTCCAAAGTCTAGGACCCATGACCCATAACCCATGGGTAATGAGGAGCGTCTCACGGATCCCTAGTATTACACTAGACGGATCCCTCAAGCAAGGGATCCGTGGGATCCGTGGAATAGTAGCATATTTTGTCTATAAATAGTGAGTCATTTCTTCATTGTAAGTTGCCACTCCTACACATACTTTCTCCTAGTATTGTAAACTCTCTAACCTCATATCCAAAGGATCTTTCTATGTAGTTTGTGTTTGTGTTTGTTTTGTGTGATTCTCAGGTTCCTCTTAAAGGCGAGATCACCACCTCTTGAAGTCGAGCAAGCTCAAGTCCATGAGTTACCATGCTTCGTCATCATCAAGACTACTGAAGTTCTCTTGTTGATAGTTTTTTCTTCCTCTCTAGAAGTGTTGTGTCTAAGACATTAGTGAAGGATGCCAAAAGGGTCAAGACGAAGGCATTAGTGAAAGGTGTCGAACGTCCGTGTCAAAGGCATTAGTGAAGAATGCCAAAAGGGTCAAGTCGAAGGCATTAGTGAAAGGTGTGTTTCTTACTCTTTCAAAGGTAATGTGTATTGCTTATACCTTATTCTCTTGCAAAGGTAATGTGAAAGGGTCAAGTCAAGTCGAAGCCCATTTCTTCTTCAAAACACCAAACGCCCTTTCTACATATTTTCTTGCCAATTCCTGCATTTGCTTATACCTTATTCTCTTATGGTCATCATCTACTGGTTCTGGAATCGTCTTAACGAGTGTTTCCAATTCCGGATATATCCCATCAACAAGATAGTAACCAAATGGGCAAGTTACCCCGTTAGCAACAAACAGAATCTTCGGTGCTATCCCCTGTTTAAGATCGTTAAATAAAGGGGATTGATCAACAACGTTGATGTCGTTGTTCGACCCTGAAACACCAAAGAAAGCATACCATATCCATAAGTCTTGAGACGCCACAACTTCCAAAGAAATGAATGGATCTGCACCATGATCACACCTAACATATTGCCCTTTGTTTGCATTCGGACAACCAAACCACTCCCAATATGTACAACAAGGCTTCCTAACATCCTCGAAACCCGTGTTAATCTTCGTGATGTCGATAAAGCTTTACGACATCGGTCATAGTGGGTTTCCTCAAATATTCGGGCCAAAAAATTTCCATAACAGACTTACAAAAGAAATCAACGGATCGACGAGATGTTTTTCACTTATCTCAGATATTCATCTAAAGCATCCGGGTTCGCGCGTTTGCCAATTGACGATCATGGAGGTGCATTTCATCAAAGTCGAAATGCCTTCTTTCCGGTGCAATCAATATTATCACTAAAAATGAACAATGAAGAGTTACCTCCGAACTATCCGGTTGAAAGGAGATCGATTCATTCGGACCTCTTTCGAATGTAAGTTCATCGTAGAAAGGGTCGTCAGTAAAATATGCGGCGACTAAACGTCATGAGCACCATAATGATCACGATTAATCCGTTTTATTGTCGACCGATTTGGTTTTCGCTATTTTTAATAAACGAAACCGCTTTTGCAATAAAAGTCAAAGTCCGACTTTCAATTTCTTGTTCTTCTTCAGAGTCGGTGAACATAAATGTGTCGGAATTCATTTGAAAAATTAAAGGAATGAGATATGAGGAGATGTGTTTATAGAGAGTTTATAGTGAGTTTTGTGTTTTAGAAAATGAATTTGGTGGGTATTTATACAGGAAAAAATAGGGTAGTGGGGATTTTATTTTTTATATTTTTTTTAAACAACCAAACGGTCGAATAAGTGTAGCACGTTTATCAAGTAGGTGAGTGGTTCACCTTAAATTGCCTAGAAACAAGAGACTCGCGTGTGAGTCATGTTGGATGGCAAGGAGGTCTCACGAGTGAGTGACCAAATAAGGTGAGTGTACACTCCCTTGCCGTCTAGCCTAAGAGGCTTATAAATATATGTGAGGTCCACGTTTATATAAGCCACTTATTGGGGAGGAGTTGATATTTCATGTCTCGTGAATTTAGAGAAAATAAGATAAAATAAGTGGATCCTACTTTAAAAGAAATTCTATTAAATTATTTGTGGACCCAATTCCTTAGCTAAGGGTAAACAAAACACCCATTAGTAAAAACTAGACGAGTATCCGTGCATAGCAACGAGATTTTATAGCGACAGATCGTTTTGTGTTAAAAAAATTTATGAGTTATAAACGAAAAATAATAAAAGTTTGAAGATTTTGGGATTAAACATAATGTTTTGAAACCCGGTTCGACCCGGGTGGTTCAACCGGTTGAACCGTTCCGGTCGAAAAATGGGTCGATTTAAACCGAGTCAACCCGACGGGTTGGGTAAAAAACGGGTGAAATTAAACCGGGTCAACCCACCGAGTATGAAGCGTCCCGGGTCAACCCGGTTTTCGATATGTATTAATAGTTTCATTTTGAAATATAACTTTTCAACATTTCCTGTTTTAGTTTCAACTTTTCACTTTTTACTTTTTGGTTTTTCCTTTATATATAGTATAGCAGGTTATCCGAGCATTGCAGCGGCGTGTATCCTGTGACGATTAACCGGAAAAATAGATCTCGATAAAAAGAGGCATGATTCACCCGTTTGTATCGGTTTTAACGGGTCTTCTCTGGTTCGTTTTCGGATGGCTTTTATTGGATAGCCGAACCGGTGGCGACACCGGTTCCCAGTTGAACCCGTTGGTCAGGTCGATTTTCAAAACTATACGTACAATCAACTTGTTAGCTTGTATAAAACTTTGTGTGTTTTATTAATATGTATAATGTGTATAATAACATATGCTTTTCATTTTAGGTGTTTTAAAAACATTAAGACTAAAATACACCGTTGGTCCCTAAACTTGGTACGGTGCATCGCGATGAGACAAACTCGCCTTTTCATCGCTTGGGGTCCCTATTTCAAGGTTTTCACTCACATAAGTCCTTGACCAAGTCAACATCCGATTTTTGTTTTGTAGTCGAGGGTATTTTAGTCCATACACATTTATACTTTTATAACACATTTATGTTTTAACCTTCATCTTTCATCCTCTTCATCATCCCAAATCATTCATCTCCCCAACATCATCATCTCCCCAACAATCATCCTGGAAAAAATCTGTTGATGAACATCTACACACCTTACCGTAACATAAAGAAGTTACACTCTATATCTCACATACACTTAACTGTTTTCTATGAGACAACTTCACTTGCAAACAAAGAATTGCACTTTACTAACTTTGAACCATATAGTTTATACTTTACTAACTTCACTTGCAAACAAAGATGTATATGTTTTCCTGATGCATAATTCACAATTGATGTATATGCATAATTCATAATTCCTGTGACTCTTTAGGTGACTGGCAGGAATGGCCAATGAGTTTCACGCTTAGCTAGTGCAAACAAAGAAGTTTTGAAGATGAAAACATAACCTAGTATAACCAATAATTTGTTTCAATAAGCAAGTACTTTTAGAAAACAAATCCATAAAGTAAGGCTTCATCCGCCAAAGATGAAAATGATTAAAGCAACACCATGATCGGTTTAGCATATCCTCGCGCCAACCATTTGGTTAACAAACAATTGGTTTATGCACCTTAAACCAACAAAACGCAAGTAATAAATGTTAAAACAAGGTCAAATATGTCAAAAATAGCTAGGTCTCATTTGGTTATATCATCAAACCAATCAAATATACGAGTGCAAGACATCAAATTCGATTCAAAGTTATGTAAAGTCTAGGATATGTGATAAGAGCACATAGGTGAAAAAAAAGAGTGATTTAATATCATGGGACGCAACTTCAATATCTTAAAATGCTTGTTCGAGGTCCTTTGTTCAACAATGCTAAAAACAAGGTATTACTTATATGATAAGAATCACCTAATTACCCTAGGTTAATTACAAGTTGCAAACAATATCAAGCTAATCACATATAAAAATGCGAAATTGCTAGAAACAACACGTCACACGTGGCATCAAACTCATTGCCACTTAACCTTCAAAATGATGATAATGACATTAAAGTACTTAGAGTCTCGACTATGTAAAAACTATTGAGTAAATACTTAATGGCGTAAGTATGTTATTCATATTAAAGAAGCACCCTTCAAATAAAAGTCCAAAGAGGATTCCAAAGTGGGCGTGTTTAAATTAGAATAAAGCTTAATTAATGACCAAAAGACAAGTGATCAACTTTGTATAATATGCAAAACGGCAGAATACAATGCATTGCTCAAATTATAAGACTCGCTAGCTTCCTTATAAAATTCAAGAAGATGATGCTACACGCCTCAAAATCATGTAAGCCTGCCTAATAACATACTCTATAATATTCTTCAAATCTAAATTACATTCTACAAACTTATGTGCAGCTAATTAATCAGAGATCGAAATTAATTAGAAGAATCAACTCCCAACATAAACCATGTGTGACTCAAATGCTAACAAGCTACTAAAAAAGCATATGTAATTACTCTAATTTAGATAGCATGTTGCAAAACACAAATTAGTCGTCGTCTCTAAACAATTTACAGATCTCTATTATTAGCACAAACATGAATAATCATGTGAGAGTTTTGAGTGGTTTGTGTAATTAGGTGTAAGCTAGAGGGAATAATGAGCAAAACCGAACGAGAACGAGACCGAGGGAATAATGTGCAGATATTCATCAACAGATTTTTTCCGTGATGATTGTTGGGGAGATGATAATGTTGGGAGATGAATGATTTGGGTAGATGATGAAGAGGATGAAAGATGAAGGGTAAAATATAAATGTGTTATAAAAGTATAAATGTGTATGGACTAAAATACCCTCGACTACAAAACAAAATTAGATGTTGACTTGGTCAAAGGACTCAGAATGAGTGAAAACCTGAAATAGGGACCCCGACGATGAAAAGGCGAGTTTAAATCGCGATCGCGACGCATCGCAAAGTTTAGGGACCAACGGTGTATTTTAGTCTAACATTAATTAGTATGTTTAACTATTTTATATTAGGATTATGTTGTAGCTTGTTTAAATTGTACATTGTGAACATTTTATTGTACTTTTTAGTAAGTGGGTGTTTTAATTAGTTATTTTTAATTTACTAGATATTTTTTTAATTGTTTATTTTTAATTTAATAGATAAATTATTTCACTTTTCAAAGTTTGACCATTTTTCTTTTATATGTTGTATAGATATCTATACTACTATATAAAGTGTTTATGATATTCTAAATATAGACTAAAAACATTTCTACTAAAAGTAACCCACTAAACTTGTAACCAAAAGTACAATTAATATAGCACTTGGTACAAACAATAATGCATAAATCATCTAACTTGTACAATTCGTGTATATTAATATCAGAATTAATGAAATCATTAAAGTACTCTCACTCAAAAGTACAATTAATATAGCACTAGGTACAAAACAATAATACATAAACCATCTAATTTTTCTTTTTCATTTTAACACTCACTAATGAAATTTACAAATCATTAATAATATAATTAAAATACCTCATCACTCAAAAGTACAATTAATATATCAAATGGTACAAAACAATAATGCATAAATCATTTTATCATTTATATATTTCAAACACCCACTAAATAATAATACTATTAAAATACTCTTCACTCAAAGGTACACTTAATATATTATATGGTATAATCAATAGAGCATAAATAATCTTATCTTATATTTCTTTTTTAAAACACCAACTAAATAAAATTTACAAATCATTAAGCGGATCATTGAAACCAATCTTTTATGTAGTCAGAATTTCTGACACCACCTTTTTCGACCACGCAACGGACCACCATTTACCACCACAACTTTGCAATATAGACACCACTAGATGGTGCTAAAACCGTTATTTTAAAACACCTTTATGTTTAAAGGATATATAATATTACACGTCCTAAACGAATAGCTATATCATTAACCATCGTTTCGATATCGTCGACGCGACATGATCTGAGTCGCCATTTTTAAAGCAACAATATGCGGTAAAGTTGTTCCATTAAGTTATTCTTGTGTTAAGTTAACATCATGAAAACATATAATCACAGAAAGACTCGCTATAAAACTTTTTATTACGTTCTTAAACGTCGTAAGAAAACAAACTAATTTTCAATTAATAACCTCTGTTGGACATTCTTTTTTTTTTCTTCTTTAAAAGTAACGCATTGGAAAAGCCTTACTATCGCCAAAAATATATCAGCGCGGTCTTCGCCACAACGCCATGAAAGATCCAACAAGATCTTTTAAATGCGACTATATTTTCATTTAGCCAAAAATAAAGAATAAGTATTAAAAGTATTTAAAAAAAAAAAAAAAAAAAAAAATCATTCGTGTGGCCACTACACACCCACAAAATATCAAAATCTTTTAAAAATCTTAACCAGTTTAGATAAAACTAACGCTTGCAATGACATCTTCATAGCTGAACAACAATGAACACTCTTCTGACACTTAACCCACTAAAACTCCAAACCACCCACACTTCACATATCTACAGAAAACCAACATACTCACACACACCAATATCATGCAAACTAACTTCAAAAGACACAACAACCAAGAACAAGGTTGTTGTCCCAGGTTCAGCACCATCTTTGTCAGAAAAAGACAATGGGCCCACACCACCACCACCACCACCACCAAAACTCCCGCCAAAGAACACTTTTGTTAAAAGATTTTCTAAAAAGGTTTTGTCTGGTCTTGCTAACTTGCCTTTGGCTCTTGGTGAAATGTTTACTATTGCTGGTTTGATGGCTTTGGGTAAGTAAGTTAAGTAGTGGTGCTTTGACTTTTGGAGTCAAAGGGTTTGATGTTTGACTTTGGTTTTCATTGTTAGGTTTAAAATGTGTTTATTGTTTGTTTAATAGGTACAAGGTTTGACTTTATATTGGTCAAAATTTGGAATTTTGGGAAGTAGAATGTTCATATGCATGTTGAAGTTTGTGTAGGGATCATTATTATATATAGGAGATTACAATTATGGATAACCACCACCAAATGGCCTAGTGCTAAGTCATCTAGTAGGTTCTCACTAGATACACATTTGGGGTGGCTAGGGAAATGGTCACTGGGATACCTCGGTTAAGCTGCGTACATGTGAATCAAAGACTCACCCTCTCCGGGTAACCTCAACAGAGAAAACCTCATCTGTTTCCTAGTTTTAGATTACAATTATAGAGGAGGCAAACAAGAACTCGAGACATAACATAGCTTTACACCAATGCATAAGGATTTAAGAATTATACGTTTGAAAACTTGAAGTTTGATTTTCGAAATAAAAAAACTCGCTCTCCCCGGGTAACTTAGGAAAAGCTCATCCGTTTACCTATTTTAGATCACAACTATAGATGAAGCAAACAAGAACTTGAGCTCTACATCAATGCATAAGAAGTTAAGAATTACATGTTTGAAAACTTTAACTCTTATATAATCTAGTTTGGGTACTGATAATATTTGTAACATAAAAGGCGAATGAGTTTGAATTTACTACTACTTGTTTCTGGAAAAGAATTCGACAACAATTTGAATTATATGGTATTGAGATTATGGTAATTACATTTTTTGATGACTAAATTATAGTCTCATAGGTATGCAATTGTTTCTGTAGGCACTGCAATAGATCAAGGTGAAGCTCCCGAATACTATTTCCAGAAATTTCCAGAAGATAATCCAGTTTTTGGATTCTTTACATGGAGATGGATCCTAACACTCGGGTTTGACCATATGTTCTCATCCCCGATTTTCCTTGGAACTTTAATTCTATTGGCGGCATCTCTCATGGCATGCACATACACAACACAAATTCCCATGGTCAAGGTAGCAAGAAGGTAAATATTATATTTTGATTTTCGAATGCATTGCTGTTTGCTCTTAAATATATATGATACTATCTGGTGTAAATGTGCAATTGATAATCTGTTTGAGATGGAATGGAAGCATATATCTAACAAATGGTAGTCATAATTGGATAGGAGAAGTAATACAGTAGTGATTAATGAAAACTACCGATTTCACGTGATTCACCTTACAAACTAAGCAGGAGTATTGCAAAAATGTCTAACTGTAATATAACTTAGTCTCAGTTACAACATTTTCACCCCTTGCCTGAAAGTCATAAGCTATTTTACTAGTTGTGTAACATGAGCCATTTTTACAGATGGTCTTTCCTACAGTCAGCTAACACAATCCGGAAGATGGAGTTCTCAGATTCTCTGCCCAAAGCCTCTATTCAGGATCTAGGTGTCGTTTTATCAGGAGCTGGATATGAGGTATATAATAAGTGTTTGCTTCCCCTTGAGGGTGGATGTGTTTGGTTGATCAGCTCTCATAAAACATGTTGGAAAATATTAAGCATAACCCAAGTCGAATAAGCTATTTATTAGAGAATGTTCGACCCATTCATAAGCAAATGGGTCGAAATTGCCAATCTAAGATTAATGTATAATGTAACTCTTCAGTTGTATATAAGAAATACTTATTGAAACATGATAAGTTGGGAGCAACGGCTCTTCTCTCATTTCTTGTTCCATGATACCTGCGAAAGTTGCAACGATTTCCTTTTCGACATATTCTATACAAATCTCAACTTCCCATTTTAGTATTTTTACCCAAAATTTACATCCTCACTTAGTGTCATCATCCAAAACTATTTATAATACTTATTACGGTCTACCATGTTTCCCAATTCTTATTATTATCATAGAGTATTAAAGACTTAGGACGTTTGGTATTAACTGAACATGTTTCCTCAGGTTTTCTTGAAAGGACCATCTTTATATGCCTTCAAAGGTATGGCTGGCCGGTTTGCTCCAATTGGCGTGCACTTAGCTTTGCTCTTGATAATGGGTGGCGGCACCTATACTGCTACTGGAAGTTTTAGAGGTTCTGTAACTGTTCCACAAGGCTTGAATTTTGTTATGGGAGATGTATTAGGACCAAATGGATTTCTTTCTACTCCTACTGAAGCTTTCAACACCGAGGTTCATGTCAACCGCTTCTACATGGACTACTATGATAGTGGAGAGGTGAGTATAGTTGTTTACATTAGTTGAGTAATTCAGTCATGTTTGAGAGCTTTAAGCTCACAAAAAAAAGGGTAACGGTTGGTTCGGTAATAGTCAAAAGTCAAAATGGTTATAGTCAAAACATGTTATTTTTGGTGCAGGTCGGGTTTGGTTGGCCAGAAACATGTTTTGTTCTGATTTTTGTATCGATAACTAGTGTGTCTAATATTACTACAAAAGTTATGATCTGTTAGAAATTAAGCGTGACCTTAATCGACCCATTCATAAGTAAATGGGTCGAAGTTGCCACCTCTAGTCAATTAGCAAAAGAGGCCCTTCATTTAATCGCGTTTCATTTGTTTTTATTGTTGCATAGGTTTCACAGTTCCACACCGATCTTTCTTTGTTTGATATTGATGGGAAGGAAGTGATGAGGAAAACAATAAGTGTAAATGATCCCTTAAGATCTGAAGGAGTTACGATATACCAAACAGATTGGAGCATTTCCGCACTTCAAGTACTTAAAGACGGTGAAGGCCCTTTTAACTTAGCTGTTGCACCTTTGACTGTCAATGGAGATAAAGCTCTATGGAAGCTTCCTTCCCATTGAAATACCGATTCTACAAATGTCAAGGGAATGTAAGATTCACCCTTTATATCCTATCAAATGAAGTAAAGTTTATACTTATAAGTTTAAGGTGCCAAAACGGGCTTTTCGGTTATGGACCAAAATGATTCTGAGTCAAAATGGGTTGGGTCAAAATAATATGTATTACTAGCATGATGTGATAATTTTTATACATTATTGATTATGTAAACTGCAAGCATTTGAGTACACCTTAGGCCAATTTTGACATGTTTAACCCTTAGTCCATTCGACGAGTTATAACTGAATATAACCCGAGTTACCCGATTTCATATAAATGGTTGAAATTATCACCTATACATTATTGTTTATACTCCATTTTTCTATTGGGGGTGACTAAGTGGTTCTTGTTTTCTTGTTTGTTCAACCAGATCAATGCTTCTTCGTGATCTTCAATCGGTTGTTTTATATGATCAAGAAGGGAAATTTGTTGGAGTTCGCAGGCCTAACTCTAAGCTTCCAATTGAAATCGACGGTACAAAAATTGAAATAGTAGATGCAATTGGCAGTAGTGGCCTTGATATGAAGGTAATAGTGCAATTTTAGCTTGCATACTTGTTGACTGTCACTGTTTCTTGATCCTAATGAGCCAAGTTTTATCTCCACAGACTGATCCTGGCGTGCCCATTGTTTATGCTGGCTTTGGTGCGTTAATGCTTACAACATGCATTAGTTATCTATCTCACACACAGGTAAGAATCAGAAAAATAGGCCAAACTATTCACATTTCAGTTTTGTCTTCTGAGGGCCAAACTGTACCCTTTTCTTTTGAAGAAAATAGTGTGGTATATAGGGTAAATGACGTCTGATGTTAAAACTTAAGGGCAATGAAGGGATTAAGAGGGAAAAAAAATGGAAACTCACCAATCTAGCTTAGGTGATCTTAACATGTATGTTTAGAACTTTTTGAGATCTAGATTTTCGATTTATGTCTAAAAAAATACAATTTGGCGTGGCTATTCTGACTCGTTTACTTATGAATGGGTCGATTTGGCTTATGTTTTACCCCATAAGGGGTCAAATAAATTGTTTAACTATAATAGGAAACATGCAAAATGGACCAACCCGGAAAGACGGGTGAACGCTGCCCAAAGTGTATTTTCATTGTTAGAAGTTTTTACTTTTTAGCCCCTTTACCAGTTTCTATATATAAAGAGGCTTATTATAGTTGTAAGCTGTAACATCATGGTCTTAGTAACCAACATTTAACACATTACGTGTAAAAAGTGATAAAAACTGTGGTGCTTGACGCGTACTAACATAACTCATTTCAACCCAAAACCTTGTTACTTGTTACATAATCTGCGCGACCCGCTACTGTGCCACCCCATTACTGATATTTATCCATTTTAACAAATACTCATATTGTTTTACAGATATGGGCGTTACAAGATGGAACAACAGTGGTCGTTGGAGGGAAGACTAACAGAGCCAAGGTCGAGTTTCCTGAGGAAATGAACCGTGTGCTGGATCGTGTCCCAGAAATAAACGAACCATCTGATGCTCTATGTGGCTAACTCAAACCCATCATCAGACTTTCAAACAAGACTTAAGAGGATTCTTCATGAGCACATTGATCTAGCCATATACAGAAGTACATATATACAATTGAGCCATAAAGATTAAACCAGACTCAGTCGTTCAATTCAATTCGTTGGGCAGATAGGTCTAAAGAAAACTCAACACTTTTGCAGAATGTCGAGCTAGCTGAGGGACTGTAAATAGCCTGCTTCTTCTAGGCTTGCATATAAGTCCACACGAAACATATACAGTTATATTATATAAGCCTCATTGTTACATATACTTTATAAAGTTTTGTTGCATAGGCTTATTTTGTATCTTTAAATTACGCTAGTGTAGAGATGGTTTTCGGACCAGCAAAATGAGAACCAAATTAGAATGTGATAGTGGAAGGGCCATTCATGCTATTTTTAGTAACAAAAGAATATTAAAACTGAAAAAAAAATGAAAATACGCGCCAGGTAGGGGTCGAACCTACGACTTTCTGCTTAGGAAACAGACGCTCTATCCACTGAGCTACAGGCGCTGTCGTTGTTATGAAATGGATATAAATACTAATAAATCATATATAACTGTTTAGCTTTGCTCGTTTCTGAAAGTGACATGATTACACATTTCTGTCTTTTTAATCACTTGTTCTAATAAAGATCTTGAGCACCAGAATGTAAATCAATCTCCATTAAAAAGGTAACAAGTATCATGTGAAATTCCTCTTCTCAATTTTTACTTTTTAATATACTCCTATCTTTTAATTAGTCATGATAAGTGTTAGTTATAGTAATTATTTCTTCTAGAATTGTCTCTTTGATAATTAAACCATCCGCGGAGATTGTTTATTCAAAATAAATTATTTAGTACACCTATTACAAATCGTGATTTTTAAAAGTAGTGTTTAAATATGATTATGTTATTTGATATTCAGATATCGTAATTTTTTGTGTTTCTTAAACTAGATTATTCACTGTTTAAAAATGTAAAATGATCAAAAAGACATTTCTTCATTCTTATTAAATTTGTATTATTATAACAAATTATGAATATGTAATTTTTAAAAAAAAATATACGAGCGTTTAGTATAATGAAGATATTTTTTTTCATTTTTTAAGGGTTTTCTAATGAATCTTTAGGCACTAATTTAAATGTTAGTTTATTAATAATAAAATAAGAACTAATTAAGATAAATTATAAGAAATTAATGTGTATTAAATGCATTTTTCAATTTAAGAAAGTTCGGGATGAATTAATGCGCCTTAAGTGATACTACGAGAAGCGATTGTTGACAATCACTTCTTTACTTCTTTTAATGATTGGGCCTTACATGTGACAACCAAGTGACCAAGTAATCTAAAAGTTGGGCTCGGTTATGGATAGTTGCTTCCATATATTTAGTCATTTAGGGTTTTATGTGTCACGACTCAAGAAATTCATTTGCTCTTCTTCTTTGATTCCTCGTGATTTAGTCTAAGCAACACTATCGGGAAAAAGAAGAAAAAAAAAAGAAAAAAGAAAGGCAGTTTTAGTATGAAACACAAGAGCCAACAACAAGAAAACAAATGGCAAAAACAGGGGGCATGTTTAGTATAATTAAGATTTTTTTTCTTTTCTTTTAAGGGTTTGTGTAACGAGTGCCCTCGAGGCACTAGTTTAACTTTTAGTTTATTAATTAAAAAATCAAAACTAATTAAGGTAAATTATAAGATCAATTAATGTGTATTAAATGCACTTTTCAATTTAAGGAAAGTTCAGGATGAATCAATGCGTTTTAAGTGATGCTCTGAGAGAAATTGTTAGACAATCACTTCTTTTAATGATTTAGTCTAAGCAACACTATCAGAAAAAACAAAATAAAAAAGCAGTTTCAGTACGAAACACAAGAGCCAGCAACAATAAAACAAAAGGCAAAAACCATGGGCTAATATGTAAAATCAAAGTTTTTTACTCAGGATCATTATTAAATTTGCATTATTTTATCAAATTATGAACATACATATTTTTTCTTTAAAATAAATATGAACATTTAGTATAATTAAGATTTTTTCTTTTCTTTTAAGGTTTTGTGTAACGAGTGCTCTCAAGGCACTAGTTTAAATTTTTGTTTATTAATTAAAAAATTATAAATAATTAAGGTAAATTATAAGATCAATTAATGTGTATTAAATGCACTTTTCAATTTAAGGAAAGTTCAGGATGAATCAATGTGTTTTAAGTGATGACCTGAGAGCAATTGTTAGACAATCACTTCGTTTAATGATTGGGCCTTACATATGACAACCAAATGACCAAGTAATATAAGTGCCCGTTTGGTTTGTAGATGGGTTTAGTATTTTAGATTTGAATTATGATTTGGATTTGGATTTGAATTTGAATTTAGTGTAGGTTTAAATTTAATGAGGAGAGAGAAAAATTTAATAAATAAATATAGTTTTATAATAAAAAGAAGAAAGAAATAATGAGAGGGAAAGAAAAAAATAACATGGACTTAGAGGCTTGAGTCATAACGTGGGAGCGGCGTTATTGTCTACATGGCATGCGTTATAGGCGTTTTCCACTCGAGCCATGTTGTGTTATTCGGGCATTGAGTTTTATGGCAACGACGTTGCAACGTGAAATGTGACAAAAAGCCCTCTAACGGCTAGTTGGATTCAAATAAAAAATTACAAAACATCACCTCAACGTATAGTATTGGCGAATTAAAAAAGGCTAGTTTTTGTTTTTGTTCTTTTTTTTTTTTTTTTTTCCCCAAAACCACCTATATAAACCCTCACTATCTAACCATTTTCACACACAAAATTAAAACCCTCTTTGTAAAAAAAAAAAAAAAAAAAATCTTTCACAATGGATCCGCATCCAACTTACGCCGCACATGTGACCCTTTCCGATATCAAAGACGAAGCTGAAGCTTTAACAATTATGGCCGCCTATGAGTACCAACAAATATAAGAAGAAGAAGCGCAATCATCTTTCCGGTTAACCCGTAACGCAATTCACCGTGAACGTGAGCTTGCAGAGGAGAGTTTGATGGCCAACTATTTTAATCCAGGTTGTAAGTATCCACATAGAAACTTTCGAAGAATATATTGTATGAGCGGGAAACTATTTCTAAAAATAGTTAAAGGTATTGAATCTTATACTGCCGATCCTCTTCTAGATCATTTTAAATACTTTAGCCTAGCACCCGATTGTAGCAACCCATAAATTTCATAAGGTAAAATGACTATTTTACCCTTTGACTTTTTAAAGTTGACTTTTGACTTTGACTTTTGACTATTTGACTATTACCATAACGTAAAAGCAAATACGATAACCGGTAGTAACTGGTAATTTTCCTTATAACCAACACAAGACTACGATAAGTCTATATGTTTAAAATATTTTATTTTCACCAATAATCATAATTTATATGAACTACGGAGTATTACTACTTTATCATTTTTAAGTAGATATGTTACTTTTTACGTAAGACGAGTACTCAAACCTACGTTATTAGGTTTTAACAACATAGACGCACCCTATGAGACTTATCACACATTTAATATACCTAGTGAGAGTATATTGATAAGTTTTAACATTTTTATAAGTATTACATTTTTACATTACCTAGTTTTAAGTTTCGTGACTTAAGGGCTTAACATTAGTAATTACCGGGACCAAACTACACCTCATAAACCAAAAGTAGGAAAAATATTACACACACTACCACCTCAATGAGAGGTGGCGTGCAAAGACAACCACAAAGGACACTTGGCCTCTTTAAACACATTCACAATTACACCTACTCACCTTTGTCCCCCACTTAAGGCATTTTCACCTCATTCTTATCATTTGTACATGCAAAACTTGCAAAAATCTCTCTTGTCCCTCCTCCTTGCCGTCCACCTTCACCACCAAATCACCATCCATAACTTTGATTCATACCATAAGTTACATTAGAAAGATGAAGACCTATGTGAGCTCTACATAGTCCAAGTGTTGTTTTAGTGATTCCATGGTTAGATTTGGAGTTATACAAGAAGTTAGGGGCTGAAGTAAGGTGGTCTTTAGGGTGATTATCAAGGTGTTATAAAGATGGATAAAGATTAAAGAGAATGGTGAAAGAATGGAAGGGTTTAGGTGTTGATTTGTAGTTGTGATACTTGTGTTATTCCAATCCTTGTAAGCTATTAATTATCTTCATATTCATTAAATATGGTTGTAATAATTTATATTCATTTGATATAATTTGATATAAGTAGTATATGTAATATGGCTTAATTGATGTTGTACATGAGGTTGTGACCATGAAAACAAGCTAAAATAAGTCCTAAGTAAGTTCTATAAACTTGAATTAAAGCAGTCCCAAAGATTGATTAAACGATTATCTCGAGAAACTTTGAGGTTAATTCGAAGAAGATAGGATTTTAGAACTATGTCTTCTGATCGTTCGCGGGTGGCGCACCTCATAACTCATCCCGATGAGTAAATGAGAGCAAAATGGCAAAACATGTCAAAATCGCACACAGTTTCATTTGGGAAAAGCCCATGGTTACGGTCGTTTACGGAAGTCGACTCAGTTTTATGAAATGTAGCTAAGACCTAAACTTGAAGTTTGGCGAAAGCCGTGTGTCAAAACAAGTTGTAAACTCAATTTATGGTTGTTTTGGCTGGACTGAATGTGCACTTGATTAAGCTTAAGAATCTGTTATAGAATATAAAAATATGAACTTGACCTTTTGAATCACTTAAAAAGGACTTATGGTTAAAAAGTTATGCCTAGTTAAGTTTTACTAGATGAAAATATAGTGTTGGAACAAAAGCTTGCTGATACGATTTTAAATCACGATTTTGACCCTTTTCTTGTCCGAATCAGCAAAAGTGTAAAAAACAAAAGTTTCTCAGAATGTGGGGGTGCTTGGTTGGGGGTAATGGGGGGTGGAGAATGGCAAAGGTAATGATTAAACATGTCTGGTTAGAACTAGGGAATGCAATCATTGTTTAGTATTGGGTAATGGGGCATTACCCAGTAAATTGAGAGGTATGGTAATGATTGCCCACCACCACTAGCAGCAGCCACCACCACCACCACCACCAGCCACCACCATTAGCAGCCACCACCACTAGCAGCCCACCACCACCAGCAGTCACTACCACCACCAGCCACCACCACCACCACCACCATCAGCCACCACCACCACCACCAGCCACCACCACCACCAGCTATCACCACCACCACCACCACCACCCCCAGCCACCACCACTAGCAGCCACCACCACCACCAGTAACCACCACTACCACCACCAGCCGCCACCACCACCACCATCTACCAGCCACCACCACCACCACCAAAAGCAACCACCACCACCACCACCACCACCACCACCACCACTATCAGCCGCCACCACCACCACCAGCAACTACCACCACTTTGGAAGTTAATGTGTTTTTCTTAAACCAAGCACTATCAAAGATAATGGTAATCTCCATTCCATTCCTTTGCATTCCCTTTGCATTCCCTTTGCCTTTGCCTTTCCCATTCCCTATTTTGAACCAAGCGCACCCTGAGTTTTTCTACAAAACTAAGGAGCACATAAGAAGAAAGTGAACGAAAAAGCCTAAAATGGCAAAACTAAAGCGACCTATTGTTGACTAGAAAACAACCTTAGTAAGAAACCTTAAGTGATATATTGATTCTTTGAGGCCAAAACAAAGCCAAGGTCGATGTCTCAAGGTATTTTAACTTAAATATAACCATTAGGTTTGACCTTAATTTTTGTTTCAAGTTACTTAACCGTAACTTAGCCGCACGACTAGTTTGGGTTTGTTAACCTGAAACTTGTTTCAAAAACTTGTTCATTAGATTGAACTTTACTAGACTTTGACAAAACTAGATAAATGACCATATGACATATAAACTATCTAAATACCATTTTCACAAGTCTTAACTCTTGTTTAAACCTATGAACTTATATTAACTTAAGAACTATTTTTGAAACCTTTGTATTTCACGACATTATAATTTGACACGCCGTAATTATTTTCATCACAACACTCATTGAGTCGAATAACATTTATACATAACCCTTAAATGCGTTATGCTAAACTACTTCACATGGACCTCTTGATTTTGATAGCCAAACAACATTTAAGAAATACTCTAACTTAAGAATTCATGTACAACATCATAAGCCAACAAACTACATATACTTGTACACTTATATCGTTTTATCATTTTCAAGTTTCCTTGTCATTTCATATGTTTCTTTTCATTTTTGGAGCTTATATGCATGTTATGTGATTTATACCATTTATTTCAAGATTTTAGAGTTATATATACATATTGGTCATCCTATAATTACTCCCATGGTAATATACTAAAACAAGAATACTATGCTTTCTTAGGTAA
The DNA here is from genome assembly GCA_022545495.1 of Chrysanthemum lavandulifolium. Taxonomy (NCBI): domain Eukaryota; kingdom Viridiplantae; phylum Streptophyta; class Magnoliopsida; order Asterales; family Asteraceae; genus Chrysanthemum; species Chrysanthemum lavandulifolium. The sequence continues at coordinate 156,924,718 of CM040238.1, read as the reverse complement.
TCGTTAAAGATCGTGATCTTGTCATACTCTAAGTTGATAACATTATATCGTTACACTCTTTTGCCAAACAACTTTACCTATACTTTATACTTGATTGCGTTTTATACTTGATTGGGTTATACTTGTTTCACTCTTGCGAATGCTCAAACTATTTATACAAATGTGATCACATACAAACTTTATAATGGTTAACTCCTGCGGGGGCAGCAGAGAGGTATTGATAGTACTATCGGTGGCGCCCGCCTTGTGTCCTTGATAGGCGAGACCTTGGGTGAATATAATCTGTTATTCAAGTGATTCAATGTAACAAGAGTTCATAGCTTATGAACCACTTTCTATTACTTAATTGTTTTACAAACCCTTCATTAGATAAAGTAGTTTCCTTGTACCAATAGGGGAGTCATCAAAGATATGGAGCTCGATGATGAGCACTTATCTAACGATCTCGTGTGCGGTTCTTGTTTGAGATACATGACCCGAATCACTTAGGAATAATTGTCCTCGATTGAATAAGCCGCCGATACAAGCTCATCTAGCTATGGCAATTGAAGGAAATAACCCGAAACCGGTACTCAATATCGATCCACCTCGGTCGAGCATTCTATATAGGGACCGAGGAAGCCATAATCGCGTGGCAGTGCGTTTTCCTAGACCATTAAGTGATAGTCTCATTAGATAAGAAACCTAGGCAGCGTAAGTTTTGGCATAAACACTTTGACCATACATTCGATTTCTCTAAACCTAAGGGTAGAACTTTAAGTATCATCGATTGAATCGCGAGGGCGATTCTTCTATCGAGGAAGAATGTCACGGTCGCAATTTCGGTCATTTCTCATACTTCATATTCATCATTTCATAACGGTTCATGCATGGTTTTGCATTTTACATTAAACGTATTTTCATATTAAATAAACGTTATCGCGTGAGTTATTATTTTGAATATTTAATCCGTTACTTTCAAAAATGATCCCGACATATTTTTATACTTACATTTAGTTATAAAAACTATATTTTTAGTTTTCCTAGTGTTTCACATTTATTTGGTATTTTAATCGTTAAAGTTTAATTATTACGTCGTTTTCTTAAAAATTTTACGATAATTATTTTATCACCCGATTTTCACAAGGAAAGTATTTTTATAATTTTTATCACCTCAATACAATCTATTTTGACTTAATAAAAACTTACTTTTACCAAAATGTCCCAATTACCTACAATTCACTTACCTTTTCTTTACAATTTATACAAGTCTTACAATATATACACAAGTTAAAGTTAAAAAAAAAAAAAAAAAAATTATTGAGGAAACACAAGTCCATAAAAACCGGCCCTATGGGGTTACATTTAATGTTTGGGAAGATTTTCTACAAGTTTAGATAGTCACTCAACCCTTATTTCAATCATTCATTCATTTTCAATAATTCTAGTGTTAGTAAGTTTGTTATTTCTCTCTTGTTCTTCCTCTTATTATAAAAACCTAGGGTGTTTAAGTTTAATCCTTGTTACCTACACCTCATCACTATCACTTGTAAGCTTGTTTTATCATTTTCAAGTTTCCTTGTCATTTTCATATGTTTCTTTTCATTTTGGAGCTTATATGCATGTTATGTGATTTATACCATTTATTTCAAGATTTTAGAGTTATATATACATATTGGTCATCCTATAATTACTCCCATGGTATTCTTTGGTCTTGATGGTGATTAGGAACCCATGACACCCTAAGAAGGTGTATGGTAGGATTAGATTAGTTTGGAGTTGATTTGAAGGGATTAGAATAGGTTTTGTCCGAGAAAAACTATTTTCGTAAACTATATTTTGTGTTCTGTCCTTAAAACGAAATTCTGGAAAAACCAACAGTTGATACGACATTTTGGCCTTGATAATTAGAAAATATACTTTAAAAGCGAATCCGTGGCCTTTTGAGCGGATAAAAGCGGAGTTATAACGAAGCCGTGGTGAATTTTTAAAGTTTGGCGACGAAAAGTATTATTTTCGAAAAACTCAGCTTGCTGTTTTACATATTTCGGGTCAAAAACTAGCCTTAAGCTTCACAAATTATTTCGACTTCTCAAAATATATTAGTTTACTTGATACGAAGCTAAGGACATATTTTACGTGAAAGCAGTTTAAAGCGACAAATATATGGCGTTTTCATAAAGTTGCCGTAAATATTATTTTCGAAAATTATATTATTTCTACGTTACAAGTATTTCATTAGCTATATCGTCCATGTTCTGCGATTTTTAACCATGATGTGAAACTTTTATAACGAAATGTCTTGAGTAAAATCAAGTGCATCGGCCATATTTTCCAAAACAAAAAGCCGTTTGTCAAGCGAGTTATAGTGATTTATTCTGGATGTTCAAACATTGGCGAAACTCATTTTACGCACGCAATTAGCAAAAATCACCAACTTTAACCTTTAATATCTTTATGATCGAGACCTTTTGAATGAAAACTCCTGAACTGAAACTTTTAGATATCGATACAAACTTTCCAAAACCGTTGAGTTCGTTCTCTAACGATCGGCGTACACCATTTACGACCACTTTTCGGACCATTTTGTTGATTTCAAGAAAATTCCGGCGACATTGTTTTCTGACGAAAAATGGTAATTTCACCAAAAATCATTATAAAACCATTGTAGGATGACATTTTGGCGTAAAACATGTAAAGTCATTTTGAAGGGTCAAGGCGTCAAAGAGTATTTTTAAATGACGAGTAATATTTTCAAAACCGTAAATGGTATAAATAACATCTGAAATGCATGCATAACATAACACCATAACTCATTACATATCATAACTCAAGTCATAACATTCATTTTAGGTTGCGGATAGTTTCGAGCCTCATTTTCGTGCACATCATTTTGTTAGCATATTAATCACACCGGTGAGTTCATACCCGCTTTTACTCGTTTAAATTCTACAAACTATTTGGGGCGAGATATATGCTTATTTATCCAAACATTTAAACTCTTTTGCCAAACAACTTTACCTATACTTTATACTTGATTGCGTTTATACTTGATTGGGTTATACTTGTTTCACTCTTGCGAATGCTCAAACTATTTATACAAATGTGTTACTATATACTTATACACTTTGGACATTGTGTGTTTATTGCGATATAATGTGCTAAACTAGTTTTCAATTATGCAATAACATACAAACTTTAATGGTTAACTCTGGGGCCGGCGAGAGAGGTATTGATAGTACTATCGGTGGCGCCCCACCCTTGTGTCCTTGATAGGCGAGACCTTGGGTGAATATAATCATTATTCAAGTGATTCAATGTAACAAGACAAACAAGTTAGACTTAAGTCGTGAGGTTCGATTAGTTGTGATTCTTTGCATTAAGTTTATGTATATATCGTATGCACCTATGTCCTACTTACAAACAAGATTGACAATTCCATATTTTGGCAATGGATTGTAAACACACAGTTGCAAGTTTTGTATGGTGAACTTGGGCGAGTGGATTACAAGGCCTTTCTTTGCATCAACATTCTTATAGACTTTTCAAATCATTTTAACAAACTTATGAACTCACCAACCTTTGTGTTGACACTTTTTAGCATGTTTATCTCGGGTCTTAAGGTGATAGCATTTCATGGAGCTTTTGGGTGCATGGCATACATTGAAGTCTTGTGCTTTTAACAATTACCATTCGACATGTTTTGTAAACTCTTTGTGTATTATCAAACTTTGGGATTTCTTGCTTGTAAACTTTAACTTATGTAATCGAGTGGTAAACTTTTAAACTCGACGTATCCATACATTACTTTCTATCGTTCAAATGTATAATTACTTTCAAAATGTATAATTATCTGGTTGTTTTATTAGCACTAAGTTACGGCATTTGCCAAACTTATGTCCCTAAATCATGAATCATTAATCATGAGTGAAGTGGGCGCGAATATTGTGGATAGATCTATCGGGATTGACGAATCCCGTTTGTGTTGACCGGGTAGGCAAACAAACGCACTATATTTGAGTACATTAGGTAAAACGAAAATTTTACCTATTAGAGCACGTACCAACAGTTTCACCAATTAATTTTGGAGCAAGTTAACGCCTTGATTGCATGATGCTTAATAATAAATTTTTTGTTTTCAACATTATGGGTGTATAACAACGTAACCCACACAAACATTATGTGTTCAACTTTTAACAATAAACCTATGGATTCACTCAACCTTTGTGTTGTGATTTTAACATGTATTTCAGTCCATCTTGTAGAAGGTCGCACGGAGAAGCACGGATACTCAAGAAGGCTATAAATTTTATTATCATTCGAAAACCAATTTAATGTATTTTGTAAACCGTGAAACCACTGGGACCTCATTTTGTAAACTCGATATTTATATAAATCGAATGATAAATCCTTTTTAAAACGACTCCATTAGAGTTCGTTTTCTATTATTATGACTCTTGTGCCATGAAGTAGCACCCAGTTTGAATTCCGCTGCGTATCACGAAGTTGGGGGTGTTACAGATTGGTATCAGAGTCTTAATTATAGAGAAACGAGTCTAAATTGAGACTTAAACTATAATTACTTTTACAAACAAAAACATTTTATAGCCTTCTGTTCTCCGTGCCTTCCATCCTCCAGACAATTATGTGACTTTTAGGCATTTTAAGCTATACAAACATACTAGTATATTGATATATACACTCGACATATTTTCAATCATTTTAGCTAAATAATGTACTAAACATATATGCGTATACCTATTCTAAGGCATTACGGCACAATCATATTTTCCCAACCTTCCAATCATGCATCTACTCGTGCATTTTAGGATTACGAAACTTTATCCAAGACATTGTAACTGATTACAATGGTCTTTCCTACTTCATAGACATTGTGAGATACAATGGTCTCATTCATTTTTCAAGATGCTGTGAGATACAGTGGTCTCTATTACACTCTCAGACACTGTAAATCCTACAGTGATCTCTATTTCATCCTCATACACCATGAGTGAAACAGTTGTCTCATTTACTTTCTAGACATTGTGAATTGCACAATGGTCTCTTTTATTTCCTAGACATTGTGAATTTCACAATGGTCTCTATTATTTCTTAGACATTGTGAGTTACACAATGGTCTCAACTATTTCTCAGACATTGTGAGTTACACAATGGTCTAATTTACTTCATAGACATTGTAAGTTATACAAAGTCTATAGAAGTTATCTTATAAACTTTATATGATATTATTTTAAATGAAACCCGTTACAATCTATCAATTTCCCTAATGGAAATACAAGAAATGGAATTTCTAAAGGACAAACTAATTCATCATCTACAAAAGCTGAAGTTCAGCAACTTTCTCTATATTCATCAAAATTCTCTTTTGAAACCTTCATTATTAAAAGTTCATACTCCTGGCCAAGTATGGACTATTTTAGAACTACTTAAGATTTCCTTTCCACACGTATCTACCCATACTATCTTCTATGCAATGGAATGTGAAAACATAGGTTACAAGTCTTTTATGGCCGGGACTTGCAACTGAATGGTTTGATATCGCCTTTTCTTAGTGCACAATTTCTCAAAAGCTATGGACATATCACAAGTATACCTAATTTAGGTATTTGGAAAATTTATCGAACCTCGGCTAAATATAGCCTAATCACCTATATTTAACCTAGGGACGGTGGAACATAGTCGATTAACTATGTTCGACTTAAATTTTCAAACACCGAGAATAGTTATACAAGGGTTATATTCGAGTTAATTTCCTACTTAAACTCGATAAACCACTAGAATTCATTAAAAAGATCTAGAGACATGATAGTGTCTTACCACTCAGCGAGATCTTAATACTTATTTATACTACCTAATTTCATTCTTGAAAGTTTTCATTTATGAAATAATCCTAACTACTATCTTAGGATAGTCATCAAATCTTCTCGTCATTTCTTAGAAGTACTAGCGTGTTTAGGTTTCAAGGATATCATTCCACCATAATCCTTTAAAATTCACTTTTGATTTTAAAACAAACTTGACACCTCTACAGAAGAATAATGGATAACATACACTGCATTCTCCTAATAATCAACATATAACTTCATTATCTGAACCCGATTATAAGTCAGTATGTAAAACTTCACAGTATCACGTTTCTTTCAAACACTAGTAGACATAAACACTATACGATATAGCCCTCATCTCAAAACTACCTAATACATGATCGATTTTGGAAGTGGTTTGGACAACCACTTGCCACTATCAAGACTTTCCTACAATGACAATTATCACATCATTATAAACCATTTCACATAAACAATATCTTACACCATTGATTAACAACAATTACCGTAACAACAACAAAACTATTTCATTTAAGGCGCTATGTGGAAAACTAGAAGGGGGTTGAATAGTTTTACCAATTTAAAACTTCCTTTTATATATTTAGATCGACTTATGTCAATCTATTTGGTTGTTTATGTTGGACGTTGATAGATAGATATATAAACGTGTAATGAAAGATAAAGAGTAAGAAGCACATCACCACGACACAAGTATTTATAGTGGTTCGGCTACAAGGACACCTTCCTTGCCCTACTCCACTCCCCGAGTCACCTACTCGAGAGTTCGTAAACACTACACCAACTCCTTATGGCGGAGAAGCCTTCACAATGTCGCTTAACCTTTTTCGGTACAAAGCTAAATACCGAGTTCTTTCACACCAAGGCGAACCACACCTAACACAACGTCGCCTACCCTTTATACGGTGCTAGGCTAACCACCGAGTTCTTTCACGCCTTAGGAGAACTAATCCTTCACAACGTCGCCTACCCTTTATTAGGTACTAGGCTAAGCACCTAGTTCTTTCACACCTTAGGTGAACTACACCTTCACGACACAACACCTAATCTCAAGGAGATCTACTCCTTGTTACAACACCATCAAGGATATCACCATCCTTATATATAAACAAATACATATATGTATAACGATGCACCTCATCGATTATACGACCTAGGCATTCTTCCCAAATGCTACTTGATTTGATTCTTTGGCATCCTTCACTAATGCCTTTGACACAACGCTTGACATCCTTCACTAATGCCTTCGTCTTGACACCTTTAGCATCCTTCACTAATGCTTTGACACGGATGATGAGCACCTTTCACTAATGCTTTCATCTTGACACTTTCGGCATTCTTCACTAATGCCTTCAACCCAATATCTATGGAGAAAGGAAGAACTATCAACAAGATAACCTTAGTAGTCTTGATGATGACGAAGCATGGCAACTCATGGACTTTGAGCTTGCAGTCTTCAAGAGGTGGTGATCTTTCCTTTAAGAGGAACCTAGTAGATCACACAAAACAAAAGACAAACTACATAGATCACTTAGATCCGAGGTTAGAGGTTAGAATACTTTGGGAAGTATATGTAAAAGCACACATAGAAAGGAAGAAATGGCTCTCTATTTATAGAGGAAATTCTCTTCATTTCCCGGATCCCACGGATCCCTACCACAAGGGATCCGACTAGCACAAAGCTAGGGATCCGTGGTCCGCTCCTCTTTGCCCATGGGCATTTTTGGTTATGGGTCATGGGTTGATCCATGGTTTTCTTTCTAGATACAATGAACTTGGTTAAGTGGTATATATAAAACCATGGGTTATGGGTCAAAACCATTTGCTAGTATTTACCCATTTAGTATATACTTGTATTTACCCAATTTAGCATACACTTAGTTTTTACCCATTTTAGTATACTTAGTTTAAGTATATGTTTAACCCAATATGTAAACACTAGTTGTTGTACATATGTATCTAAATCATAAAATCACTTATACTTGTTTTAGTGTTTTATGTGAAAGCGTAAATGTGTTAGAAAACTATTAACTCAAAGTATTTACGTACTCTATTTGTTTCGTTAAAATGATTTTATATTTGTTATCGACAAAACATTAGAAGATCGTAAAATATAAATAAACGTTTTCACGGCTTATTTGTATTAACACGCTATATAGATGAAAGTGTCAGTAAACCATTTGCTGGACTAAGGTGTTCAGAGATTACATACGAAACAACTAATGAAACCATACAAATACAAATTAGGCTGCATGCCGCACACTATCGCCTAAAACAAAAATTTCGTAGATGTAAGGCGTTAATATTTACCAAAAACTCCATGTTAGAAATTAAGGTTTTGTTAAAAGCCTCAAATACAATAAGATATGATTCGTTTTGAGAATCGGGAAAAGCCAAACTTGAGGTATATTGGACTCTATAAGATTTTAACAACACCTTTTAGATTATCAACTTAAGCCACCACCAAAAACTTAGAATGGTACATAACACATTCTATGACCAGAAACTTGAGAACACAAATATTAGAATTCGGCGCATACACCCACATTTTCCTAGACACTTCAACATCGGATAACACACACTGAATTCCGGGACGGAATTCCCTCAAGGGGTAGAGACTGTAGCAACCCGTAATTTTTCATAAGATAAAATGACTATTTTACCCTTTGACTTTTTAAAGTTGACTTTTGACTTTGACTTTTACCGTAACGTAAAAGAAAATACGATAACCGATAGTAACTGGTATTTTTCCTTGTAACCAACACAAGACTACGAAAAGTCTATATGTTTAAAATACTTTATTTTCACCAATAATCATAATTTATATGAACTATTACTATTTTATCATTTTTAAGTAGATATGTTACTTTTTACGTAAGACGCGTACTCAAACCTACTGATAACGCTACACGCGTCGTTCGGGGTCAAAGGAACTTCCTTTTCTTCGAGCAAGTTTTATAACACCTAGGCGGTGAACCTAATCGTTGTAGTGTAGTAATTAGGGTAAGCCACGGGTATTGATATCGTTCTCTGGGAATAGTGTCGTTAGTGAATTATATGTCGATTTAAGTCTAAAGGTGAGGATGATTATTTTGTATTTTTATATTTTATGGAATGGAAAGGTACGAATCTCGGGGTTTGATTTGGGGGTGGAATTAGTTGCTAGTCAAATATTCCAAAAGATACTAACTAACTAAGGGATCTACCAAGAACGTGAAGCGTATCTACTTATGATGTATTACTTGCTAGCTATCCAATTCTACCCTCTTGAATTGTCACGTCCTATTGATGGTTGAATTGTCACGTCCTTATTCCTAGTTGCGTTGTGTGTCTAAGGTTGTAGGGTATGCGTTTCTCCCTAACTCTTTGAAGTCACCTTTAAGTGTAGTAAACAAAATCCACTTATTCATTCATAAACTAACTTTAAGGTTATCTTTGATTTAGTAAACGAAATCCACCAAGTCATTCATAAACTATCAAAGATTTATCAAGTATTAAACACAACGATAGCCTAGTCGCACTCCTAAGCTAATTACAATTAAGATAAGAAACAACCAATCAAACAAGAGACAGTAGGATGCAAGAATTATAAACTAAACCAATTAGATTCATTGAAGTTGTCACACCCTAATGATGAAGATAGACACAAGCATCACTAAGAAATCAATAAGATCTAATTAATTATATACAAGTTTCACACAATCATAAGCAAACACAAGGTGAATTAGCCAAGCATAATTAATGAAGAGCAAGCAACAATTGTGATAATTGAAGACATACCATAGAATTGGATAAACAAACAAACCATTACAAGATGTTTATGGAGTGGTTGAAACCCTTTAAGTTCTTTGGAAAACACCACCTAAACCCCGAATCGGACTTAGGGTTTAGGGCTTAAAAAGTGAAGTTATAATGTTATATTTATAGCGATTTTCTGTCGGCAGAAGAGTGACGGCCACACTTATAGAGTGACGCGCCACGACCATTTTTCGAAAATTGTAGATTTTCTCGTTCCGGTCGCGTGGGCTTTTGAACCAATTTAATCCGAGTTCAGATGCAAAAGTTATGGCCAAAACAATATCAACTACTTCGATGCGCATGTTGTGACTTGATCACTTGTGACGCCACCTTAAGGTTGTGACGCCGCCGCTTTAGTCTCTCGACGTCGTCTTGGCTGCATCTAGGCCGTCTCGAGTAACGACGGCCTACTCCTTTAGAACGACGTCGTCCCTTGAAAACATGCAATTTCGCTTCGACCCGTGCAAAATTCCTTCCCGACGGCGCCGCAGATATGCGATGACGCCGTCGCCTTATGTTTCAAAGCGACTTTGAGTGTCTCGATTCGACTTTGGCCATTTTCTTCAGATATTCGCGCCTTTTAGGTCCAAATAAGCATCATTCCAGATTTTGCCTTCAAGAGACCTAAAAGTGAAAAGGAACGATATTAAGCAATAACGGATACTGAAGTGATCGAATAAGGGCTTAAATGACCCCTTAAAAAGGTACCTTTTAAAACCTTATCACCTACATTATTAGGTTTTAACAGCATAGACGCACCCTATGAGACTTATCACAAATTTAATATACCTAGTGAGAGTATATTGATAAGTTTTAACATTTTTTTAAGTATTACATTTTTACGTTACCTAGTTTTAAGTTTCGTGACTTAAGGGCTTAACATTAGTAATTACCGGGACCAAACTACACCTCATAAACCAAAAGTAGGCAAAATATTACACACACTACCACCTCAATGAGAGGTGGCGTGCAAAGACAACCACAAAGGACACTTGGCCTCTTTAAACACATTCACACTTACACCTACTCACCTTTGTCCCCTACTTAAGGCATTTTCACCTCATTCTTATCATTTGTACATGCAAAACTTGCAAAAATCTCTCTTGTCCCTCCTCCTTGCCGTCCACCTTCACCACCAAATCACCATCCATAACTTTGATTCATACCATAAGTTACATTAGAAAGATGAAGACCTAGGTGAGCTCTACATAGTCCAAGTGTTGTTTTAGTGATTCCATGGTTAGATTTGGAGTTATACAAGAAGTTAGAGGCTGAAGTAAGGTGGTCTTTAGGGTGACTATCAAGCTGTTATAAAGATGGATAAAGATTAAAGAGAAGGGTGAAAGATTGGAAGGGTTTAGGTGTTGATTTGTAGTTGTGATACTTGTGTTATTCCAATCCTTGTAAGCTGTTAATTATATTCATATTCATTAAATATGGTTGTAATAATTTATATTCATTTGATGTAATTTGATATAAGTAGTATATGTAATATGGCTTAATTGATGTTGTACATGAGGTTGTGACCATGCAAACAAGCTAAAATAAGTCCTAAGTAAGTTCTATAAACTTGAATTCTGAAACAGTCCCAAAGATTGATTAAACTGATTATCTCAGCAAACCTTGAGGTTAATTCAGTAAGATAGGCTTTTAGAACTATGTCTTACGGTCGTTTCTCCGGGTGGCGCACCTCATAACTCATCCCGATGAGTGAATGAGAGCAAAAATGGCAAAACATGTCAAAATTTGCACACAAGATTTCATTTGGGAAAAGCCCATGGTTCTGTTCATTTCTGGAAGTCGACTCAGTTTTATGAAATGTAGCTAAGACCTAAACTTGAAGTTTAGCGAAAGCCGCCTGTCAAAACAAGTTGTAGAACTTAATTTATGGTTGTTTTGGCAGGACTGAATGTGCAGCCAAACTTTCTGCAATAAAATATAAGTAAATACTTGTAATTAGACTATTGATATAAATAAACTTTGGACCTTATACTTGATTAAGCTTAAGAAGCTGTTAGATAATATAAAAATATGAACTTGACCTTTGAATCACTTAAAAAGGACTTATGGTTAAAAAGTTATGCCTAGTTAAGTTTTACTAGATGAAAATATAGTGTTGGAACAAAAGCTTGCTGATACGATTTTAAATCACGATTTTGACCTTTTTCTGGTCTGAATCAGCAAAAGTGTAAAGCACGAAAGTTACTCAGAATGAGTTTTTCTACAAAAACTCCTGTGCACATAAGAAGAAAGTGAACGAAAAAGCCTAAAAAGGGCAAAAACTAAACCGACCTATTGTTGACTAGAAAACAACCTTAGTAAGAAACCTTAAGTGATATATTGATTCTTTGAGGCCAAAACAAAGCCAAGGCTGACGTCTCAAGGTATTTTAACTTAAATATAGCCATTATGTTTGACCTTAATTTTTGTTTCAAGTTGCTTAATCGTAACTTAGCCGCACGGCTAGTTTGGGTTTGTTAACCCGAAACTTGTTTCAAAAACTTGTTCATTAGATTGAACTTTACTAGACTTTGACAAAACTAGATAAATGACCATATGACATATAAATTATCTAAATACCATTTTCACAAGTCTTAACTCTTGTTTAAACCTATGAACTTATATTAACTTAAAAACTATTTTTGAAACCTTTGTATTTCACGACATTATAATATGACACGCCGTAATTATTTTCATCACAACACTCATTGAGTGAATAACATTTATACATAATAAATGTTATGCAAAACTAATTCACGACCTCTTGATTTTGATAGCTAAATGACATTTAAGAAATACTTTAACTTAAGAATTCATGTACAACATCATAAGCCAACAAACTACATACACTTATATTGTACAATGTACTAAAACACGAATACTATGCTTTCTTAGGTAATCGTTAAAGATCGTGATCTTGTCATACTCTACGTTGATAACATTATATCGTTACACTCCGCTGCTGATCACTACTGTGAGTTCATAACCACACTTTCTATTACTTAATTGTTTTACAAACCCTTGGGGGAGATACATGCTTTATTTTAAACCGAACACATTACTTTCAAAATGTATACTTATCTGATTGTTTTATTAGCACTAAGTTACCGCATTTGCCAAACTTAAGTCCCTAAATCATGAATCATTAATCACGAGTGAAGTGGGCGCGAATATTGTGGATAGATCTATAGGGATTGACGAATCCCGTTTGTGTTGACCGGGTAGGCAAACAAACGCACTTTATTTGAGTACATTAGGTAAAACGGCAATTTTACCTATTAGGGCACGTACCAACAGTTTCACCAATTAATTTTGGAGCAAGTTAACGCCTTGATTGCATGATGCTTAATAATAACTGTTTTGTTTTCAACATTATGGGTGTATAACAACGTAACCCACACAAACATTATGTGTTCAAATTTTAACAATAAACCTATGGATTCACTCAACCTTTGTGTTGACAGTTTTAAGCATGTATTTCAGGTCCATACTGTACAAGGCTGGCACGGAGAAGCACGGATACTCAAGAAGGCTATAAATTTTATTATCATTCGAAAACCAATTTAATGTATTTTGTAAACCATGAAACTACTGGGACCTCATTTTTGTAAACTCTGATATTTATATAAATCGAATGATATATCCTTTTTAAAACGACTCCATTAGAGTTCGTTTTCTATTGTTATGACTGTTGTGCCATGAAGTAGCACCCAGTTTGAATTCCGCTGCGTATCACGAAGTTGGGGGTGTTACACCGATGCTACGGGTCGGATGTCTATTAGTGTTATCATGAAATGGAGCGTACCGGTCGTCATTGTCTGGAAAATTTCAATATGTTTGTTATTGATTTGTTTAGTCGAGAGTTTTGAATAAAACCAAATTTGCATGACAGTCAAAATCTATATGCAACATATTAGCGTGAACATGATTTTTCGAGAATGCTTGGTAGCATCGGCTGTATGCATTGGGAATGGAAAAATTGTCTGGTGTCATGACATGTGCAATATAATAGGGGTGATAAAAAATACCCGACTATAATGCTTGAAGCTGTTGCACCGCATGATTTGTGGATTTGACATGCATTATTTGGTGTAGCGGGTGCGAATAACGATATCAATGTTTTAGATAATTCTCCGTTATTCGATGACATTTTTGATGATGTCACCCTTTTAGCTCCGTATGAGGTATATGGAGTTGCGTTTGAAAAGGGGTATTACTTAGCCGATGGAATTTACCCACAGTGGGCTACTTTCGTCAAATCGTTCTTAAATACCTTAGTTGATCAACTCACTTTCTTTAAAAGGGGAAAAGAAAGTGCACGGAAGGATGTTGAACATGCTTTTGGTGTTATGCAAGGACGCTGAGGAATAATACAACAACCAACACATGCTTACCAGGTTAATAGGATACGTAGAATCATGTATTCTTGCATCATATTGTATAACATGATTTTAAAAGATCAAAGTTTGCACTAAGTGACTACACAGAATTGTGAATGAATCCGGTACCACATAGGCAAGACAGATGGATTACAGATGTGATATGCATCGTCAAAAGGTAAAAGAAATACGTGACAAAGATGTTCATCTTAATTTCCAACGACAGCTTATGGAGCATATTTGGCGTCAACGTGACGATTTTGTTGAAGTAGATGACGATTAGTCATGTTTCTTTAGTTTACGTATTAGTTTTAAATTTTGCGCATGTTTTGTATGTTTTTTTTTTAAGTATTTGTAAGTTGTATTAGTATTTAATGAATGAAATATTAATGAAGAGTTTATTTAATGATTGAAATATTAGTTAAGGGGTTAATTTGTAAATTGTATTTTTTTAAATAGTGGGGTCCCAAAAGATGGTGTTATTTGGTGTTATGATAATGAGTGATTTTTTTGGTGTTATGTTATTTGGTGTTAAAATACTGTGGCGCTGACGTGACACAAAAAACATGGTGTTGACATGTTATGACTCCTTTTGCTCTTATACAAAACCCACCAAACTAGTAAGGAGTTGCAATAGTACGTGTCAGAAAGGTTTGAAACAAATATTTTGTCAACCAAACATTGTTTATTTCCTTTAATGCCTAAATCCCACCCCGAAAACCCCCAAACAAACGCACCCTAAAAGTTGGGCTTGTTTGTGGATAGTTGCTTCCGTATATTTAGTCATTAGGGTTTTTATGTTTTGCTCTTCATCTTTGCTTCCCATGATTCACTCTAAGCAGCACTATCAAAAAAGAAAAAAAAAGTCGTTTTAGTATGTAACACAAGAGCCAGCAACAAGAAAACAAAAGGCAAAAGTGGGGTTATTATGTAAAATCAAGGTTTTCAAGATCGGGATCCTACCAAGATCGTTTTTGTTTTTGCAAGATAGAAATCGTAAGATTGGATCGGGATCCTCAAATCCTACTAATATGTCATTTCTTAATAACCTTTGTAATATTATTCAAATGTATAAATTATTATTTATCATAAACACATAATTATATGAATTTTCATGGAAATGATGCCCTAATTATAAATATGGAATGTTTAAGAAGATTCACATGTTTTTTTTTTTTAAATTCTATAAAATATAATCCATAACTTTGTAGTTTTTTAGTTTGTGGTTTGAAAAAAGTAAGATCGGATCAGATTAAATCTTAGAATCTTGTGGTCAAGGTCATGATCTTATAAGATTTTAAGCTTGCTAATATCCTACACAGGATCCGGATTATTTTTCTTTATAGTATTATAAAATCGTAAAATTATATGATCAGAATCGGGATCTTAACAAGTATGTGTAAAATCACCAAGGAATGGCTAATAACGTTTTCCAACAGCAAGTCCATAGTTGCTTTTACAAACCGCATTTTGGACCTTCAAAATGAAAATAATCTCTTTTCAAATTTTGTTTCCCAAACAATCAAAGCTGATTTTCCGCGATTGGAAAACGCAATAAGTAATCAGTTGCAAAACGCAACTCCAAACACCCTTAAATCCATGATGTTCGTGTCCAGCATTATACACAGTTACATTTTAAAATCCTATTTTCTTTCTTTAAAGATTGTCATGATGATGTTCCACAAAGATTTAAAACCAAATATTATTATAATTAAAATGGTTAATGATACCCTTTGGACAAATAATATTGTTATCATTTTAAATGAGCGAATTGCTGATATTCCACAAAGATTTAAATCCAAATATTTTTATTTCAATAGGGAGACATGTTTATGATACTTTTAGAAAAACGAGGTGGGCGTAACCCCCGCGCTGTTGCGGGGGAGGGTGTGTTTTCGTTTTATGTGTGTCCTTGTGTAAACTTTATGTTTTCGCGTGTTGCTGCGGGGAGCGTGAAACATGATTGTGTTTAAATCTAATCTTCAGACCAATTTATTTATATTAGGCGAGTACCCGCGCCTGGCGGCAGCGGTTCCTAGCGGCAGATAATTAACGATATGCGATACTGTGGTAAGTGTTTTGTATAAAATTCAAAATAGAACATGAAAAAATCAAAATGTAACTGCAAACGGTTGTAATATGCGATAATTCAACTGTAACAAAAAGTCTTAACATGTATCAAACGACATATAAAGAAAACATTACATCAATAATGAAATACTAACTAACAACACACACTAATCATCACGTAAAACTTCTTGAAAGACGACATTTGAGGTATAAATTCCTTCTTGACGGAACTCTTTGACTGGTTTAACCAATACTTTTGTTGTTCCACGGGATATCCCTCTAGACAATGCCACATAAAGTTGGCCATGCGTAAAACAAAATCAGGCAAATAGACACCCACATTTGGAATTGTTTGGCCCTGAGTTTTATTAATGGTCATCGCAAAGCTAAGTCGCACAGGAAATTGTGTTCTCTTTAGTCTGAAAGGAAACATGTCTTCTTCAGATAGAGCAAGAGGAATTCTTGGCAAGAGCACTCTAATTCCAGTGTGCTGTCCGACAGCAATCTCAGCATTGATGACATTAGGATCAAAACGTTTGCATATCAACCTCGTGCCATTACATAATCCATTTGCCGGATCGAGATTCCTTAAAAGAATAATCGGGCATCCAATTTTCAAACGCAAGTAATGAGGAGGCAATCCGCTTACGTTGAGAGAGTTTAAGAATTCCAAAGGATATAAGTTATGGGTGTCGTCTTCTGCTTCATCGAAACTATAATAAATCTTCTCTTCGCCAGGAAACTGTCAATCAACATATCATTAATGCTGTCAACATGTTCATTTTTAGTGGATAAAATTGCTCTTGAAACTATATCAGTAGGTGAATGAGCATTGGTGGAAAAGGAAGGAAACACTTCATTAATCTATGCATCCTTTGAGGCAGCATCTTCTGTGTATGGAATCGTCATGTCATCAGGTATGCGTACATAGTCTTCATCGATGACCTCTTCAACTCCATCACCAACTCGTAATAGGAAGTTTGAAAACCATGGGTCTGTCTGTGCCCTCATGTTTATGGTTAACCGCATTTTTTGAATTCTAGACCAAAGAGGTGACATCCTTATACTCGAATCTACAATCTGAGCTTGTGTTCCACGTCTTATGACCGGTAAAACCTGTCTAAAATTCCCTCCTAAAACCATAATCTTGCCACCGAATGGAAGTTTAACCCCTGTAATGTCTTGCATAGTTCGATCAACCGCCTCCACACCTTGCCTTTTAGCCATTGATGCTTCATCCCATATTATCAACTTGGCTTGGCAAAGAAGCTTAGCAATGCCACTTTGTTTTTTGATGTTGCATACTGAGTTTGTATTAAGATTAATGGGGATCTTAAATCGAGAGTGAGCAGTTCTTCCCCCTGTCTACCCATATCCGATCCATTTTAGCCGTTGTAGCTCCGGCAAGTTGTTCGACATCAACATGAACATCAATTGGAGAGATTGTGTTTGGCCCCGAATTTGTCTATAAAACAACAACATGGTTAAACACTAAATAATTCAAACTTACATGCATGGAAAGTAAGCCGTCAAAAAAAGTTAAAGACACAATATTTACCACAAAACATACTAATTATGATACTCGACATATTTTACGTACCATGTCATTAGTTGCATTTTGGTCAACCATGTTGACATCTTGATTGCCCCTAACATCTTCTCCATGGGTTGACATTGTAGTCTAGTGATAACAAAGTTAAAGAGGAAGTAGATAATGAAGTGTTTGTATTATATTATATAGAGGTCTAATTTTTGTATCTCTATGTATATAGACTTGATATATATTCCAAAAATAGTTAGTGCCGTCTTAGTCAATCATAGTCAGTGCCGATTCGAATTCGAAGGCATTATATAAAAATAACAATGTCACTAAAAGTTGACTTACCCATAATGTTTTAGTCAATAACAATGTCACTAAAAGTGTCAGCAGGATTGATGATAAGTAAAAAACAATACAATCAAATAAATAAGAAGTCCTTGCATTCAGATTGGACAATTTTTAAGATTGCAAAATGAGGTGCTTATATCATTATATGTACGTGTATAGGAAGATTTCTCTTAAAACAATACAATCAAATAAACAGTACAAAACAATACGATCAAATATGTGTGTATGGGAAGATTTCTGCATGAATTACTCTTCTTTTTCTTACAAAACTAAAAACGGAAATGATCAACACTTATGTAAACAAAGAGCAACACGAGTAATTTACTCATTTTCGATAGGACAAGATACTAAGAAAAACAAGACATACATTGCAAAACGTGTTAAACAAGGTGTTTTAACATAAGATAAAATAACAGAAATGCTACTCTTCATCAATGTCACTTTCATCAATAAGGCTATAAACTCTTTTCCGACCAATCACGACCACTCGACTCTTATTGGCAGGCGTTGAGATTTGTTCTTCTTCATCATCTTTGTCATCACTTGAGATGACAATGACATCATCCCAATTCTAATTGATCAAGTGAGGGTTGAAAAAAGGGTTAGGATGTGGAGGAGGGTTTGGGGGAAGCAACTGTAAAAAAAAACAGTAAAAAGAGATTTTAGAACAAAAAACAGTAAAAGGAGACTATAGATACTCGACACATTATATAAGAAAACCAACCTCAAGATCATCATCAACGTTTGAATTATGAAATGAATGATTACATTGGGGTTCTTTATATAGGCAATGGAAAACCTTTGACATATTAAGTTTGAATTTCATATAAAATTTAAATTCCCGCCATTGACATATTAAGTTTGAATCTGCATGTTTCGAAAACAAGTTTTTTTTTTTAACAGGAACTCGTTGAATATACTTTGGCATGATGTCCATGATGATAATTTCCATATCAGTATAGAAGATATTTGCTTAGGAGTTGACCAAAGTTTTAGTGTTACACGTTTTCTTATGATTTCCTTAAACGTTTCATTTATGATGATAATTTCCATATCAGTATAGAAGATATTTGTTTAGGAGTTGACCAAAATTTTAGTGCTACACGTTTCATTTATGATGATAAACGTTTCATTTTTTTGTATTGAGTAAATTTTAAGTTTTCACTATTGACCAAATTTTAAGTTTTCATTTTCAAGTTGACCATTTTTCCTTTATATTAGTAGAGATATAATTGAAACTTTCATAAAATTGCAGGTCTTTGGTCCTTGTAGTTTAAAAAAAATTAAGATAATTTTTAAAGTTATTTGATAGGTTAAGGGTGCATTTTAAAAGTTTTTTTTATTTAAAATATATAGATATTAAACTTTAACATTTTTTATAAATTCATACGTATGTCAAAAGCATATCAATATTAGGCTTGTTTTGTTCGTTATCGAGAGACCTTTCTAGCGATATTTTTTTTATTCAAAAAATCACGAGGTATCAATTAGTTACACGATACATAAAGTTTGTTGTATAAAAAATCGTAAATAATAAGAAGTTCAGAGGTTGTTTTGTAATTTTTTTTTAACTTTTGGGCTACGTGGGCTAATTTTTTAGGCCGTATGTTTTCTTTTATTTTAATCGTGCTACAGTAATTTACTAATACTTTATTCAGACAAAACGACGTCGTTTGAAACATGTTTTAATATATATAGTAATAATATCTCTATTCTTGATTCGGTTGAGCATTGACACTTGATTAGAATTTATAGAAAACATCTATTTCTTTCGGGTTGTTTCATGAATTTTGATGGCCTCGTGCCATCACTATAAAGAGGCCATTAAGCACACACAAAACATACATGCATAAACTAATTAAATTCAAGACTCATGTTGTGTATATATATAATAGTAGTGCTGTAGTGCATCACTGTACAATGACACCACTAGCACACTCCTCTAGCCATGATTTCTTTATAAAGTGAGGATAGTATAGAAGCTTTTCAGAAACATAACCACCAACTATTGTCCAAATTATCTCACCTTTTGCTTTTGGTTAATTGTATGGTCCCTCCATGCACATTTCTTTGGAGATGAGAGTGTCGAGTGTTTATATCAATGATTAACTGCTTTTGCTATAGTGTAAATGAGTTGCATATGCGATGATATGTTTGTAGCTAAAATACTCGATGAGTAGGGCCGTCTTCGAAGATGAGGAAGTGGGGAGACCAGCAATGCCCCAATCCTCTAGGGCTTTTAAAAAATTTCTTCGACGCATAAAACTATTAAGATGTTATAAATATGAATAAAACTAACAATACAGGGTCTTGATTTAATGATTTCTTGTAAAAAGTGAATGAATTAACAGTTTTGTATACGATAATGCTTAAGGTATGACATTTTACGTTAGTTTGGAGACTGTTTTTCACTATTCGTCCAAGGCCTTCAAAAATCCGAGAACAACAGTCTGTCTATCAGTCTATCGATAACCACAATAATGGTTTCTTAAACCGGCCTCATCTAGCGTCTACAGATATTTGGTGCACTGGATGGTTCATAACTAAAATCTTAAATCACATATGTGGTTTCTCTCCCATCAGTGTTACGTTTATTTCTGAGCTATCTTGTATTGTTAATTGGAGTCGTGATGTTATTTGATAACACTATGGAGTTGGGATTATATAGAACCTTTATACAGCATAAGCTAATTAAGTCACGGGAAAAAAAAGGTTACTTTTTTATAATCATTACAAGAGTTATGAAGACGCGTCTGTTGAAGAATACAAAGATTCTAGCCTTTGCAACGTTGAGTTAATGTTTTAAAAAAAAAATAATCATCATCATTACTAGATAGTTTGTTATTTATTTTTGGGTAAAAGAGATTTTTCATCATGGTAAAATAGATAGTTTGGGTAAAAAAAATAATCATCATCATTACTAGATAGTTTGTTATTTATGGTAAAAGAGTTGGAGAGTCCGATTTCTATTGAGGAAATGCGGAAAGCAGTGTGGGGATGTGGGGATAATAAATCTCCTGGTCCAGATGGTTTTACAGTTGAATTCTTTCGTAAATATTGGGACATTCTTGGATCTGATTTCTACGATGCGGTAGTGTGATTTTTGACAATGGTTCGTTTGCTAGAGGTTGCAATACCTCTTTCATAACTCTTATTCCGAAAATCCATGATCCCAAGTTCGTAAGTGACTATCGGCCTATTAGCTTGATTGGTTGTCTTTACAAGGTTATCACCAAAATTCTAGCTAACCGTCTTTCGTTGATCATCCCGGATCTCATATCAGATGTACAATCTGCCTTTTTGCCTAATAGGCAAATTCTCGATGGTCCGTTCATTATTAATGAATTATTATCTTGGTGCAAATATAAGAAGCAACAAGCAATGGTGTTTAAAGTAGACTTTGAGAAGGCTTACGATTCGGTAAGATGGGATTTTCTACAGGATATTCTTACAGCTTTTGGTTTTGGCTCTAAATGGTGTTCATGGATCCGTGGATGTTTACAATGTGCCACGGCGTCGGTTCTTCTCAATGGTAGTCCAACTTCTGAATTCCAATTCCAATGTGGCTTAAAACAGGGGGACCCGCTAGCTCCATTTTTATTTATTCTCGTTATGGAAACTCTTCATTTATCTTTTGTCAGGGCCATTGATGCGGGTATTTTCAAAGGTCTCAATATTGGAACGTCTTTTACGATGTCTCATCTTTTTTACGCGGACGACGCGGTTTTTATCGGAGAATGGTCTAATGCTAATATTTCGGGAATTACTAAAATTCTGAAATGTTTTTCTTTATTATCTGGTCCCAAGATTAATTTAAAGAAGAGTCATCTTCTTGGAGTCGGGGTCACTAATGAGGTTATTCAAGTTGCTGCAGAAAATCTTGGTTGTGCAACTATGAAGATTCCTTTTAAATATTTAGGTGTTATGGTTGGGGGCAGTTGCTCCACGGTGCAGGCATGGGAGGATACTATTTCTAAGGTTAAGGCTCGCTTATCTAATTGGAAACTCAAAGCTTTATCAATTGGAGGTAGGTTCACCCTTCTTAGATCAGTTCTTGGGTCGACACCTATTTATAACATGTCCATTTTCAAGATGCCGAACTCGGTTTTGCATATGCTGGAATCTATTCGTAGGAATTTTTTTAATGGAGTCCATGGTGATGAGAGGAAAATTACATGGGTTAAATGGTCTAGAATCCTTGCATCTAAGAAGTATGGCGGATTGAGTGTTTCGAGTTTTCATGCTTTAAATAGGGCTCTCCTATTTAAGTGGATTTGGAGATTCATTTATGGTGATAATTCGCTTTGGTGTCGTTTCATTAAGGCTATGCACGGCAACAATTTATCCAAGTCGTCCAAATTTCGGTCCTCAAATTGGATCACCATAGTTCGGGAAGTTTTCAGGCTTAAAGATTGCGGTGTGGATTTACTTTCTCACTGTCATCGTCGTGTTGGAAATGGTCTATGTACGAAATTTTGGAAGGATTTATGGATTGGTGATACTCGTTTGTGTGATTTGTTCCCTCGTATTTATGCCCTCGAGTCTAATAAAGATGCTTTGGTGGTTGAGAAACTATATTCGGTGTCTGCTTCTTTTCACCGTGATGCGAGAGGAGGTGTTGAGGCGTCCCAGCTTGATCTTTTGCAAGAGCTTATTCAAAATGTGATTTTGTCTAACATGGATGATAGGTGGTCGTGGGATTTGAACGGGGAAGGTGTTTTCAGGGTTAGAGATGTGCGGGTTTGCATCGATGAATTCTTTCTTCCTAAGGCTGATACTGCTACTAGATGGGTTAAATACGTTCCAATTAAAGTTAACATTTTCGTTTGGAAGCTTTTCTTGGATCGTTTACCTACACGGGATAACCTGCTGCGTCGTGGTGTTCTTGTTCATAATACTTTGTGCCCGATCGCTCTTACGCTCAAGAGGATTCTTCGCACCTCTTCTTGGTGTGGTTTAGTTCTGGAAATTGTTATGCGATTCGCCGGTGGTGGAATATAGCTTGGTCTCCCTTGGATCTTATCTTTGAGTGGCTTCGTGGTTCAAGGCCATCGAGTTGAATTCGTTTCTTAAAACTTTGTTGGAAGGGTTTTTTTATACCGCTTGGTGGAGTGTTCGGTTTTTTCGCAATCAGGTGCTGTTTTCCTCTCAAATTCCTCAGAAGGATGTTTTGTTTGAAGACATTGTTGCTCGTACTTTTTTATGGTGTCATTCCAGGTGTAATCGTTTTTTTAGTTGGGATAGATGGTTACAGCATCCTTATTTAATATCTTTGTAACAGTTGTGCTAGCTCCTTGCTAGTTTTTTTAATAAAATTTGCCGTTCAAAAAAAAGATAGTTTGTTATTTATAAATATACTACCTAGACTGGCTAGATATTTATTTAGAGTACATGGATCATTCAGCAGATAGCAATAGTCTAAGGAGTTCTTCGCTCAATCATTCGATCGAATTTGATGATAATCGCATATGGTTCTGCGTTCACATTATGTTGACTTGGCTATATTAATTACGATATTATGATACCTGTAGTTTAAATATTTCTTAGTACTACGTTTAAACAATGATCAACTACGTGCTCGTTTAAAGTTCGATATATAATAAAATATATTGTAATTTTCAGCTGACCAAAGATAGCTAGTGAAGGTATAACACGAACTAAAGTATATAATAAGTATCTTAACTGACAAGTGTTATTGAAAGAGATAGGCGTATGTAAACACGAACTAAATTATTACCGAAATAACCCACATAAATTAACATGTCAAACTTCATACAACATTAACCAAAATAATATATTGTTGGATTATGATGTTTATATGTTATCATATACCCCTTTTTTAATCAACTTTAACATATATATGCGTGACCCAAGCTAGCTAGGTGTCATTTTCGGTTTAATTTCCGCAGTTTTAGTCGAGTTATAACATATATTATAATTTCATATAGGTGATAGTACAACCAGTTTTACTCGATATATTATAATTTCATATAGCTAGGTGATGTAGCAATGACGATGAGGGAGTCAAAGAAAAAGTATATGATAAAATACAAATGCATGATACAAACTAGTTGTTCAGTCGATCGTGTTCTCTTGTTTGCATTATATGTGTTTGTGGTCTATTTAAAAAGGGGTTGCGGCACAGCTTGTTGCCCGTTTGCCTGTCATCTTATTGTAATCCGTTATAAAAGTCTGTTTTAATGTGAAAAAAAAAGAAAAAAAAAAGAAAAAAAGTTCTAATGGATCCTTATCGACATTGCACTTACATGTGTAATGTGTTGTTGTTCATACCCGTTTTTCCTTTTTTCAATGCTAATTTTCTAATTAAAATATTGATTTTTTTTAGAACGGCGGCATTTTATAACGAGCTAGCAGAAGCAAGAAAATTACAAAGAAGAAATATACATAACAGGGTTTTTTAACCAATCTATCCAACTAAACTTAAGCTTAGGATTTCTAGAAGAAATCCATACAAAAGACTGTGAAACTATAGAATCCCATAGAAGAGCCTTTTTAGGCGAAGAGGAAGAGAAAACCAAACGATTACGAAAGCTCCAAATAGATCATAAGAGAGTACCACCACTCCACATTATTAGCGCAAACCGGAATATCTAACTCCCACCACTTATCCAATAAATCCCACAAGACTTTAGCCAACTCACAAGAGAAAAATAAATGATTAACCGATTCTACATCATCAAGACATATGGGGCATAGAACCGAACCAATATCAACACCTTTTCTATCAAGGTTAACCCTTGAAGGAAGTTTGTTTAGAGATAGCCTCCACAAGAAAACATTAACCTTAATGGTTACACACCTGATCCATCTAGAAGCATTTTGATCAACAACAAGAGTATGAGAGTCCACCAACTGTCTCACGGACGCAACGGAGAACCCAACTGAAGATTGTAACGACCATTTCCAAGTGTCATGATGATCAGAGAGCTCGATGTCCATGAGAAAAGCTTGTAAGGCTTCAAACTGAATCGATTCGACTCCACCCCTTGGACATCGTCTAAGAACCGCAACCCAATTAGGGATGGCAATCCGATTAGCAATGAAATAGTCTCTATCGGTATCCAGCAGGAAGATACGACGAAACTGATCTTTTAAAAGCTTGTCCCCATACCAGTAATCGGCCCAAAACTTGGTAGACTCTCCATTCCCTATAGAACGATTGCAAAAAGAAAGAAGATCTATACCTTTTCTCTTAAGACAGTAAAAAAACTTCAATATAGAGCCCCATGGACTCAAGCTGGAATAACGATTGTTGCAATAAAAAACACCTCCATCAGACCCATGAATATTCGAGACAATACGAGCCCACAAATCAGAAGGATTACTCAAGAATATCCATATCCATTTAAATAATAGACCTACAGTGAGACCAAAGATGCTACCGATCCCAAGACCCCCCAAATCCTTACTCGCCAAGTACGTTTTCCAATTGACCCAAGTAATCTTTTTCTCACCTTGATCGACACCGATAAAGAAGTTATTACGAATCGACTCCAGCTTGGTTTGAACATAAATGAGCATCTTGTAAATTGACATATAATAAGTAGGAAGGTTTCCAAGAATTGCCTTTAATAAAGTGAGCCTACCTCCAGCCGAAAGCAACCTAGGTTTCCATAGAGAAAGCTTGTTAGAGAATTTTTGAATAATGGCATTCCAATTAGAACACCTAGCCATATTACCAACCGGGACGCCAAGATATTTCATGGGGAAACTTGCAACTCCACACCCGATAAGCTTCGCCATATTGACAACATCCAAATCGGAAACACCAACGCCTAGGACACTGCTTTTATGCACATTAATTTTTAACCCGGAGATCAAGAAAAAACATCTAAGCATTCTAAGCATACATACCAGATTATTAGCATTGATTTCTGACCATTTGCCTAAGAAAATGACATCGTCAGCATACATTAGATGAGAAACATTCATGTTATCCCTACCAATTATGGCACCTTTGAAAAGGCCCAAATCCTCGGCCTTACAAGAAAGAGCATGAAGGCCTTCCATGGCAAGGATAAAGAGAAAAGGAGAAAGGGGGTCGCCTTGTCTAAGCCCCTTATATAAATCAAATTCGGAGGTTGGAGAGCCATTAACCAAAACTGAAGAACGGGCATTAGAAAAGCAACCATGAATCCATGAACGCCACTTATTGCCAAAACCAATTTTCTCCATAACCGAATCCAAGAAGTCCCACCTCACAAAATCAAAAGCTTTCTCAAAATCAACTTTGAAGGCCATGAGCCCTTTCTTACGGTTACGATACCGCGCTAGAACTTCATTAAGGATAAAAGGACCATCAAGAATATTCCTCCCTTTGATAAAAGCTTATTGCTCTGCACTAATACAACGTCCAATCACAGTGTTAAGCCTATTGGCTAAACTTTTGCCAATAATTTTATATTGACATCCTATTAGGCTGATAGGACAAAAATCCGAAACTAACTTGGTATTGGAGACTTTTGGAATTAAAGTAATAAAAGACGATTTACAACCTTTGGGGAAGTACCCAGAAAGGAAGAACTCATTAACAAATCGAACCACATCCTCTTCAATTAGATCCCAAAAGGTAGTGAAAATCTTGAAACAAAAGCCATCAGGCCCTGGAGCTCGGTCGCCACCACAGTCCCAAACAACCCTCTTAATTTCTTCACGAGTACAAGTATGTATAAGGTGAACACTTTGGTTAGCAGAAAGATGTTTAGAATTAATGTCAAAAGAGGTTGAAGCACTAAGAGGTTGCTGAAAACGTTTGCAAAAATGGGAGAAAAATTCAGATTTAACGAGAGAAGGCTCATCAATTTAGTCTCCATCCTTTAAGATGCCCCGAATTGCGAGAAAGCGCTCTTAGCCTTTAACGAAGTATGAAAAAATTGTGAATTTTCATCTCCTTCTATGGCCCACTTAATCTTTGCTTTTTGAGCAAGGTCTAAGGAATCCTTTCGATTAAGATCACCTAGAGCAGAAAAAGCAGCTTTACGGTTGCAAAAATCATCTTCACTAGCACATCCCTTATCGACTTTAGAATCAATAGAAGAAATCTGCTCTTGGTAGTATTTCTTAAGATTGTTTGAATCAGCTTTTTTCAAAACTACCCACTCAAGTATAGCACCTTTAAGATTTTGCAATTTTTTCTTAAAATAGATCATACCGTTAACCTCCACAATGCCATCATTTTTCCAAGTGTTAATGACTAAATTATGGAACCCCTCCATTTCTAGCCACGAAAAAAAGAAACGAAAAGGAGTAGGATCGTAGTCCACCACCTTTTCACGAAGGAGAATTGGCCGATGATCAGGAGTGCCCTTAACCAAAACAATACCAGAAGTATGTGGGAAAGTATCATAAAAATTTTCAGAAACAAGGAAACGATCAAGTTTACTCATCTTGGAGCCCCACTTATTCGACCAAGTGAAGTTGTAACCGCGTAAAGGAACGTCAATGAGAGATGAGTTTGTAATAAACTCATTGAAACTATCAGCTTGCTTTTCTTTAAAGATTGAGCCATATCTTTCACCTGCTTCTCGAATTTCATTGAAATCCCCCATCATCATTATAACACCATCCCAATCAGCAATCAAAGTCGCCAAAGCATACCATAGAACAACCTTAGAAGAAAAGCTTTGAGGAGCATACACAACAATCCATCTAATTTGGATATTATCCGGAGTCCAAAAGCCATCAATGACCACGTAATTATCATTACACTGAATTCTAGACTTGCGAAAAACTAAACAATTCCATAAACATAAAATACCACACGACATACCCCTAGCAGAGGTTGAGGTAAAATCGAAGTGAGTGTTTCCCCAAAACTGTCGGAGCATCCATAAGTCAACTTGAAGCATTTTCGTCTCTTGAATAGCTAAGAAATTAACTTTGTGCATGTTACATAAATCACGAACCCATCACCTTTTATTGAGGTCTCCAAAACCTTGAACATTTATAGAAAGAGCATTCATATTTCAGTTAAGGGTATTTATAAGCCAAACGACACAAATAGTTAGTCAAGTTATGAGTTATTTTCAATCAAAGTATCTAATCTTTTTTTGTTGCATGAAAGGTAGTTAAGTTATTTTTCGGTTAATTTGATAATTTTCGTTAAAGAATTAACGATCGTCCGTTAAATTTCATATCTCAAGT
Source organism: Chrysanthemum lavandulifolium (assembly GCA_022545495.1). Classification (NCBI taxonomy): domain Eukaryota; kingdom Viridiplantae; phylum Streptophyta; class Magnoliopsida; order Asterales; family Asteraceae; genus Chrysanthemum; species Chrysanthemum lavandulifolium. Next base: position 156,896,576 of record CM040238.1, on the reverse strand, counting down.
TCACCGCCACCACCACCAATCACTGTCGCTACCACTGACAACCACCCACCGCCTCCACTGACAAACTCGCCCACCACCATCAACCGTCGCCACGACCACCATCAACCGCCGACACCACCAACCACTCCTGCCACCACCACTCACCACATCATCCCTCACTGCGATGGCGACGATGGTTGGGGTTGAGGGTGACGACGGTGGTGGGTGGGTATTATGGTGATGGCGGCGGTAGGTTAAGTTGGTAATGACGACGATGTTAGTTAGGTGTGACACTGGTGGCGACGAAGGTGGTTGGTAGTGGTGGTGGGTGAGTAGATTGGTTGCAGCGATGGTGATTGGTGCTGGCGGCGGCTGATCTATACATGTTTAACTAAAAAATTTAAATTCGGTGAAAAATTAAGTTGGGTCTCTTTTAATTAAACTAATTAAAAAATAAAACAAAATTGTTAGATACTTTGATTAGAAATTACTTTTATCTTATGTATTTTTTTTTGTGTCATTTACCCAATTTATAAACAAGGTGAAATTTGTGAATGCAATTGTATGGGTTTCAAGTCATTAAAAAAGCTACATAGTTTCCATTGTTATACTTTTGTATGAACCATAATAGCTTATTCAAAACTTTTACCAGTCATGAAACACACTTTTCGCAAATTTTGCCATAATTAGTAAATAGTAATTTTCTCCGTATGAAAAACGTTGTCATGGTTTACTCATTTTTTTTTGTAAAAAAGGATTGACTTGAATATTATAAATGCAAAAATATGTTTGCTATTCTCCTCAACGTGCCAAGAAGATAAACAATAGACAAAGAAAGAAAAGGTTGATCCCCTCAAACCTCATCTACCCAATTCTCTCCATCATATTTTTGATCATATGAGCAAATCTTAATACAACTCTTACATTTCCTTAATCTTAATTTCTTGTTAGTTCTATGATTATTCCGGTCGACTCACCTCAAATGTGGCGTTATCGGATTAAACCAAACCTAAATGATAACAATAATTCGCGATCAAGAGATCGTAGAATACCTACCAACCCCGAATTTAATCATCAATCTTTAAAAGATATCCAATCTTTATTCACTCATGATGATAACCATAATCATAATTCAAACACCACTCAAAATGAACCATCATCTCCTTCACAAAAATCCGTTTTTCAACGTGTCCATCTTGCTAACAAGATTACTCGTGCCTTTTCACGTCCCAAAACCGAGCCACAAGAAAATGTAACACAAGTGAACAAATCTACGCCAGCATGTGATCAATCTGAAACCTTTGAGATAACAAGAAAATCTATAAAATCTGAGCCAAAGGTCAAGATCCCTGGAGGTGATAAGCGAGTCGTGGTATATATGACAAGCATTCGCGCCGTGAGATCAACTTTTGAGGCTTGTAAAACAGTTAGGTCTATCTTACAAGGATTTCGTGTCCCAGTCGATGAACGTGATTTGGCAATGGACTCGGCGTTTTCTGATGAGATACGAAAGATTATGGCTCAAATAGGTCATGGATATAATGGAAAACGAGTCGAGTTGCCTAGAGTTTTCATCGGTGGCAGGTATACTGTGACAAATCTAAGATTTTTTGTATATAGCAACGTTTATAAAATAATGAAATGAAAATTTTGGGTTCTTTATATCAAAATTTATTAATGTTCATATATGAAATGATTAAATTTAAAACCTATGTCATGCCAAAATTATTAAATTTATAAATGAGAAATGATAGATGAGGCTTAAACTTGCGCGAAACCACTGTCATCATCCCCATGGCACAAAAAAGTGGGTCTGCATCTGCGTACCATCGGGATCTTGACACGATTTTAGGTTTAAGTTTAGGTCTATGTATCATTTCTTTTTATAAATTTGTGGATATTAAGGTGCCTTAAGCCATAAAAGTACATACACAGATACACTAGGTAAAAAGCATTGAATTAACACTCGTAAACAAAATCTATAAAACTAATGAATCTTATAAAGAGATCAGTTATTTATAATGTGATATGTAGATGATGTTATATTATTTATTTCTATTTTTGTTTTCTATGCATTTTACGCTAATAACACTTGTTCCAACATCCTTATTCTACATGTTCAAGATTTTTTATACCAACTTTCACAAAACTAAGGTACATAAAAAAGTTTAATGGTTTTTTGAAGGTACATCGGCGGGGCAGATGAGGTGCTTGAACTGCATGAAATGGGTGAGTTGAAGAAGTTTATGGCAGGGTTACCAGCAGCAACGCCTGGCGTTTGTAAAAGTTGTGGCGATTTCAGGTTTAATCTGTGTTACGAGTGCAACGGAAGCCATAAGTGTCATTTGGAAGACGGTGGCTTTACGACTTGTATGGAGTGCAACGAAAATGGTCTCATTAGGTGCACTTTCTGTTTGTGTGATTAAAATTTTTAATAATGTGTATTACATATCATTCAGAATAGTTAAGGAAATTTATTTAGAGAACAATGTAAGAAACTTAGAGCATTTTGTTATAAATTTTGGGTCGCTTTAATATTTTTGTATTCCGTTATGGGTATAAATCGCGTTAAGAAGTGTATGTAGTCACTGCAGTATCAATCAAGACATTGTATGGTCGTATTATATCATGAAGAATGCGACATGTTCTTTAGCGGTTTAGCCTGTTTTGCTAAAAGAAAACGTAGTGTTGATATTTAGCGATTTGAGAAATGCATTCAAGGTTTTCACTTGAGCCCTTATTCATAAGCTGTTGTTCATTGATGTTTATGTTTTAAAACTACATTCATTTTGGTTTTCACGATTCAATGGCACTCAATCGCATCAATGGTAGCGATTTGCTTTTTCTCATACTGAGTTTAGTAGTCATCGCCATTTTTATAGTGAATTTAGTTTTGAGTCCCTTAGAGATTTAGTAGGTGTAAAATATCACTGGTTTGGAAATTTGGTTCTGTAGTCATTTTTTAATATAGCTCCAATCTTTTGGCGAATGGAAAAATGCCAAAAATGATGATCAATTTTTAACTTGGTCACTTAAGATTGAAACTTGCTAGTTAAAATCTTATGATTACTCCGAAAAACTTATTAAAAGTAATACTTATACAAGTTGATTATCACTTTGCATTCCAAAAAAAAGTTGATTATCGTTTGAACTTAAATAGATGTAACTTTCTGGCAGAATCTTCAAAGTAATTTTTGAGGAACTTCAAGTTTATCCAATTACAAATTAGATTTTGTTATAAAAAATTACAAATTACAAAAAAAATTGTTCGCATCCTTCGCAATGGTAGTTTGTAGGCTACTTTACACGACAGAGCATGAAATCAGCAGCAACCTCCACTGCAACTGAACATGAAATCTTAGTTGCGCCGCCACCACCATACATGATAGCTATTACATATAAGATTTCTAGCAACACGCATCACATATGCTCTGCGTCCTCAAACATGATCTTGTTTGATTCATCACAAAAGTTTCAAGTAAATAAATATGGTCCAGTAAAATTAACCTTTGTTAGTGATATAACAACCACGGTTAGAAACAATAATATGCAATAGTAACCAACACTTACATAATGCTAATACAAGTGGCATGATACTTACAAATGCTTATGAAACCCGATCCCCTTGCAAAACATTTAAACTATGCGAATAAATTCAATTGATACAAACTAGGCTCCCGTGTACAACATTTCTACCTGAATCAATGCAAAAAGAGAGTGTAATGCATAGCCGATTATTAAGGAAGTACGAGTGACATACATAGGTAGAGGTGCAAGCAAGAACCGGTTTTAAAAAAAAACCGAAGCATAAAACCGGAACCGGTTTTTACTAAACAGAAACCGGTTTTCTAAAACCGAACCGGTTTCACCGGTTTTCAGTTTTTTCATATGACCGGTTTTTTACCGGTTCTAAACCCGGGTTAAACCGTTTTTTTTTAAAACCGATTAAAACCGTTTTTTTTTGGTCGAAAACCGGTTAAAACCGGTAAAACCGGTTTTAAAAACCGGTCAGCGCAAGTCAAATAGAAACGTTGGAATTCAATACCGGTCAAAACCGGTTTTGAAAACCGGTCAAAATCAGACCGTTGGAATTCAAAACCGGTTTTGACCGGTTTTCAAAACCCAACGTATGGAATAATATCAGTAGCCGTTGGAATGGGCAAGTTACCATTTTTTTTGTTTTTTTTTTGAATTTTTGAGTATTTTGAAGCTAGAACTTGTAGTATAAATATGTGTATTGGGTTGAGGTTTAAAACACATCAAATCTCTCTTTAATCTCTCTAATTTCTTTATAATGGAAAACGCAAAATCACAATCACAAGCTTCCACTAATCCCTCCGTTGGGTCTTCCCGGTCACGAAAACATTACACACAAGATGATGTTGCGGTTGTTAAAACAACTACACGAAAATGCGATGTTTGGTCTCATATGGATTTGTGTGTTATGAAGGATGGGACGGAAAAGCGCGTTGCAAAAATGTGGGAACTTTATGCTTCCGGGCTAACACTACACCAAGGGTCATATAACCAAATGTACGCGGTACCTCAAAATACCGACGGTACTATTGGTGAGGATGGTCAAATTTGTGTATATGATAATGATGCGCTTCAAAGAGATTTTGCGGGGTGGGTCATTCAACATACTTATCCATTCAACCTCTTCGACAACGCCAAGCTTACGGCCATCATAAAAAAGAGGCTACACTCGCGGTATAAACAAGTAAGTCTACTAAACTTAGAAGTGATGCTTTTAAATTATGGGAAACGGCTAAAAAAGATATTATTGATGGTTTTCGTGATTATAAATATGGTGTTTCTATAACTACGGATGTTTGGACCGCACCACATGGTTCGGCAAATTCTTATCTCGCCGTTACGGCTCATTGGTTTAATCCCGAATCTTGGTTATTAATGAAACGGACAATTTCTTTTAAACTATTTGGTTATTCGCATACGGGATCTAATTTAAGAAAAATTTTACATGACACTTTAATTGAATATAATTTAGATGATAAAGTTTTTACGATTTCACTAGATAATGCATCTAATAATACTAGAGCTATGGAATTGTTAAAATTACGTATAAAACCCATTTTAGATGGTGTTTTTTTTCATTCCCGTTGTGTTGCTCATGTTATAAATTTATCCGTTCACGCGGCATTAAAAATATGTGAGAGTTTACGTTTGAGATTTAGGGGTATGTTAACAAATATATATCGCTCGAGCAATGAGCGACAAATGAACTATAAACATTTTCGTAAACAATGTGGTGAAGCACCCCTAGGACCGACCTTTGATACACCTACTAGGTGGAATTCTACTTGCATTATGTTTGAAAATATATTACGACAACGTAATACTTTACATGCTTTTAATGAATTACTTGTTGAAAAAACCGTTCCACTCGATAGATGACCAAGATTGGGATCGACTAAATGCTTTAACTATTTTTACAAGTTTTTAAAGAGGCAACAACTATAGTATCGGTGTTTATTACCCAACTAGCCCATTAGTTTTAAATCAAATTTATGCTATGACGGAAAAATTAGGCGAATTAAAGACTCACCTACTCAAATGTTTAAAAATGGTTAAAGTTATAAAAAAGATTTATAAAATATTTGGCTAGTTTACCTTTGGTTTATACTTGTTCCGCGCACTTAATCCATGTTTAAATGTTGGGCGTAGAACTTTTAATAAGAAGAATAATGGAAAATTTAGAATTATCCTTTGGGTTGAGCGATGAAGATCCCAACTATATAGAATCTCAAATTTTAAATTTAATGATTATTTTAAAAAATTGTTTGAAATTTATGCAACAAAATATGGTCAACAACCAAACCCAATTCTCGACCCAATGCGGGCCGGTTCGTCTCGAATGACAAGGGACATTAACATAAACCTTTATAATACTTTACGTGAAGACGCTACAAAGCGTCAACGATCATCGGCCCCAACAAGCGAGTTGGGACAATATATGGCTACAAACTTTTTAACAACTTTAAGTCCCGAAGAGTTTGCAAACTTTGACATTTGGCTTGGTGGAAAGAAAGGGAACTCCAATTTCCAATTTTAGCCGCTATGGCTAGTGACTTATTAGCGGTCCAAGCTTCGACGGTAGCTTCTGAATCGGCCTTTTCTCATAGTGGTAGAATTATATCGGAAAAAAGGACAAAACTAAGCCCCGAATCCGTGGAAGTATGTGTATGTTTGAAAGATTATATGGACGGAGTAGATAGGGTACAACATGAAAGATCGTTGGAAGGTTCGATTGAAGAAGTTGAAGAAACTATAGCACAAGAAGAAGATGAAATAGGGATATCACCTCCGACTACCGAATTAGATGAAGGTGAATTTGAACCATTTGATGTTGAAGAGTTAGATGTAGAAGAAGTTTGGGAGGATTTAATTTCTTGAGTATACATGGGTGATGGCAATGCCGAAGCTCGATATACTTGAGTACACTAATATGTTTTTGGGTGATGGCCATGCCAAAGCTCGAAATGTATTAGTATTTATTTATTTAATTTTAGTTCTATAATTGTATTGTTTAAATAAAAGTTATGATTGTATTCGAAATGTATTAGTATTTTATAGTTTTAGTTGTAAAATTGTATTGTTTAAATAAAAGTTATGATTGTATTCGAAATGTATTAGTATTAAATGTTTTAAATTCCGAAAAAAACGGAACCGGTAAAATACCGATAAAAAAACGGATCCGAACATTTAAAACCGAAAAAAACCGAACCGGTAAAAAACCGATAAAAAACCGATTCCGAACATTTAAAACTGAAAAAAACCGATTCCGAACTTTTAAAACCGAAAAAAACCGATTCTGGAAAAACCGAAAAAAACCGAAACTGATTTTTGAAAAAACCAGTTTTTCAAAAACCGGTTTAGGTTATTATAGTGGCAACTTAATAATAAAAACGAAAATTTAAAATTGAAGTAATAACTCACTAGATTTTAAAATGTTTGGTGTATAACCATATGAGGGTGTTTGGAATTGTTGGCCTCAATCGATGGATCAATGGTCTTTCTAACTTATGTCAAATTATACCAAGTAATAAAGAAACAATGAATCTGTAAAAGCTATTGTATTAATCAATAAGTCATACTTTGTCTGTACAATTTGCTATCTATTTATACAAAGTGAAAGGGTACAATGAAGAGATGTGTCGGTTGGGGCATAACTGCCATATATCAGTTATAATGTAACTGTCATAAACTGCTATCTTTGACTTTCTGTGTTTGACTTCTGGGTTGACCGGGTCATGTGGGTGTTGACTGGGTCGAGTGGGATTAACCCAATATTCCCCCCCTTAATCACAATCGCGTTGTCGTAGATCTTCAGTAGTGCTTGAAACTGCTAATAAGAGGGTTGGTTCTAAATCTTCTTCGATGAGGTTTGTCTCTTCTTGTCTTTGATATCTTCGATCTCTTTTATGGCAATGTGAGGCATAATGTCTATATTCATTGCAATTATAACACTTTACTTTGCTGAAATCTCTAGGCTTTTGCGTTGCTTCATTATAATCTTGTGAGAAATTTCCTTCTTTGTCACGATTTTGGCTATGTGGTGGAATGTATCTTCCTCTTCCTTGATTATGTCTTTGAACATTGTTGTTGTGTTTTGTAAACAATAGTTTATCTTGATCTTGGAATGTTCTTCCTTTCTTTACCTTTACTCTTTCTTCGAAGGTTTTCAATCTACCAATAGCTTCGTTTAGAGTCATTTTATCTAGATCGGAGTATTGCTCTATGGATGCGACCATGTGAATGAATCTTTCAGGTACAAAATTCAGCAATTTTCGTACGCGAGTTGATTCATCAAGTGTTGATCCAAGACTTGTCATCTTTGAACTAATACTTGTCATCTTCGCGGTGAATGAATCGGTAGTGTCATCATTCTCCATTTGCAATATCTCAAATTCGGATTTGAGTGTTTGTAGTTTTGCCTTTTGCACTTGTTCGCTCCAATATTTCTAGTCTTCAATGTATCCCAAACTTCTTTTGCGCTTTTGCTATTTGCTACTTGTAATGTCAATTCTTCCGATAGTCCTTGGAATAGGTATGCCATTGCAGTCTTGTCTTGCTTTTCATTGATTTGAGTTGTAATGGTAGGCTCAATCGTTTCCCATAGACCATTTGCTTGTAAAATGATCTTCATTCTTATCGACCATATCATATAGTTTGTTGCCTTTAACAAGGGGCATTGGAAATAGGCTGTCGATCTCATCCCCTTAGTTTTATCGTTGTTCGAACTATTACTATTATCGTCTTCTTTTCCCATAAGTATTTTTTAAATGTCTTAAATCTAATAAAAATACTCTTATAAATTTTTTTTAATAACTTTATAATTCCTAAAAAACTTAACAATTAAAACCTAAAACTTTTAAACCTTTAAAACAATATAAAAAACTTAAAAACTTAGAAATTTCAATCTTATAAACCGTAAACTTTATTTATTTCTTATCTTAAACCTAATAAAACTTAAAAACTTGTTTCTTACCATAAACCAAATAAGAAAATTTAAAAACTTTAGTAATCTTGGAATTTTCTTGTCGTAAACCAAACAAGAAAAAAAACCTTAAAAAAACTTAAACTTTTAAAACTATTAAAAACTTTTCCTTAAAAACACTTAAATCTAAAAATACTTTATAAACTTAAATCTAAAAAAACTTAAAATACTTTATAAAGTTAAATCTAAAAATACTTTAAAACTTAAACTAAACTTTTCCAAATATAAAACTATATATATAAATACAAAAAAAATAAAATAGAGGGTGTGGTTTTGAAAAAATTTAGAACCTGATGGGTAAAAATAAATAAACTCGTAGTCCTTTCTTTTATATCTGTGATGACCTAACAAAGTTGGTACGCCTCTTTTAGTTGCTTCTTATCTTCTGAGATAGAAAAAATCTGTCTCTTTTGTTTGAGACTAGAAGTACTTTGTCTCTCTTCTTTCTGGGATTCGATTTGTTCTCCTTTTCTCCTGATCTTTATGCCTTCCTCTCTTCTCCGTTGTGTGGTGTTCTTCGCGAGCACTCCTTCCCTTCAATCGAAATTTTAGGGTTTCGATGAATTGGGGGTTTTCAATCCGTGAGTGATATGGATGATTGGAGAGTTTAATTAAGTCGATTGGTGGCTTAATTAACTATCTGGGCTTGATTCTTGAATCGGAACAGGTGTGTTTTTTCTAATTTGAATCTTTTAATTATGCCCTAATTGATGACTCCGTTTAGTTTTTGTTTGAATCAACTGGTTAAAACGATTTAATCGTTTTCTAATCCTATTGGATTAATGATTTAGTTTCGATAGGGAGAAAAAAAATTGCGAATTGATTTTTTTGTTGCCGGGTATGAGTAGTCACGTAGTGATTGTTCCCTTGATGCGACAGAAATATGGAACACAAAAGTGATATCTTTGATTTGTGTTCAGATTATCTTTGCAGATTTATTTTTTATTTTTTATCGAGACTGTTTTTATTTTTTATTCTGGAACTAAACGAAAAATGGTAAATGATGATTTTGGTTAGTGTGACCAAACCTGGCTCTGATATCAATTGTTGGCCTCAATCGATGGATCAATGGTCTTTCTAACTTATGTCAAAATATACCAAGTAATAAAGAAACAATGAATCTGTAAAAGCTTTTGTATTAATCAATAAGTCATACTTTGTCTGTACAATTTGCTATCTATTTATACAAAGTGAAAGGGTACAATGAAGAGATGTGTCGGTTGGGGCATAAGCGACATATATGATTATAATGTAGCGCCATTCGGATTATCTTGTAATCGTCATAAACGCTATCTTTGACTTTATGTGTTTGACTTCTGGGTTGACCGGGTCATATGGGTGTTGACTGGGTCGATTGGGATTAACCCAATAGGAATTACCTGCCAAAACATGCTTAATTTTTTATTGCTTTTTGAAACAAATAGTTTGGAATAAGCAACTTCAGACAACTTATTCAATACAACTTATTTCAGCCACAAAAGTAACAAAATCTATTATATTTTGTACCAGAAGCAATTAGCAATTCTGGTAAGCAACCTCAAACTTTATTCAGAATAACTTATTTCAATCATAGATAATCACTACTATATTGTTGTCATCTATTAATTCTTTGTTAGAACGACTTGGGTGAGATTGACGTACAAACACATATAAATATATAATCCATTTTATAAGTATAGTAGTTAACTGTAACAAGAAACACCAAAGAACGGCAAAATAAGAATCAAACATCTTCAAATTGTAGCAAACTAACATCAAACAATAAGAATAAAGCTTAAAACGCCAAACACACCATTGAAATAAGAGATTAACTATATTTCATAAATTACAATACATATATTTAGAAACTACAAGTTATTCAAACATAAAGTGATATATACTACGTACCTACATTGTATAATTACGAAAGATGACTTCACAGGTGTGTTGTGCTTATGCTTGTGCTTGCTACGTAATTGGGTCATGTGAATATGTAATCAAAATGAGAACCAACACCCCTGAAGCCTTCTACAACCGTACATACTTCCGACATTAATGACCGTCTCTTATATTTCTAGTGTAAGAAACTAAGAATGATGAGGCTAGTCTCGGCATCTCTACAACCTCAATACGGTTTTCCTGCATATTACCATTACGGGCAACTATATCTCACGTTATCGCTATTGAATCATTCATCAAACTGGATCTACACGTAAACTGGCTTCTTTTTCCACATTACGATCAAGATTTTTTCCTTCATAGCATATAACCAAAAACCAATCACACCGAAACTGTAGACATCCTTTATTTCCTTCATCAGTGTATACTATACTTCCTTTTTGGTGCTATATAAGTGTTGGTGCTTTACAGACTATCTAACACTAGCCTTTAATCTCTGCTGATGAGTTTAGACAATCGAAAATCACAATATTTTGCATCGAGACGTGTCAAGTAATATATGTTTATAGTTTCAAGTCAAAGTGCAATAATCCTTAACCATTATACCCGTCATATAGATAAGGCAAACCCTTTGGCAATCTGCTTAATAATTTACTTTCAGGTTTACCACGGAAGCACACCAACCTCTTCATCTTTTTTGTAGATTCACCGGTCAAATGACCCGTTAATCAAGAATTCATATGCATGAAGTGTTATTTGACTTATTTCTTTTAATGGACAAAGCCTCCAAGACTCGGTAGATGAACATCATAGTGCATATTTGAAATGACCCTACCTCAAATAAGAATGGTTTATGAAGATCAAAATGTTTCAACACAATTGGATCCATCTTCCATGGTACCCTAGAAATGGATTTGCATCCTCCTTAACAACGCAATTTACTTTTACTAAAGTTATTAGTGGTTGTTTCTAGTTATTCATATGAAGATCGATTAGGCAATCCTGATACATATCCAAGTCTTGTAATTTCTCAAATCTTCTCAACTTGCAAAAAAAAATCATTTGATATTTTCGACTTGTGAAATATGAGAATACAAAAACATGTGATCACAAAAGGATGTCCCTTGATTTTGAACCTTGATGAAAGTTTAAAATGTTGTGGTTAACTTCCACATGGTCAACAATTATATCATTCTGAGGAGCTCTGAAGGTATATAACAACTCCCACACAAAGAATCAACCCTATTGTACTACAAGAATAGTTTTCTAGACACGCTTGTTTGCATGTATGCATATAAGTTGGTCTTAAAGTTGAAGTGCTTGACGTTCTCGAGTAGAATAATAGATTTTAGTTCAAATGTTTTAGAACATTTTTTTTTCGGGAACCCAATCTTGGTTTCAATGCACTAAATCCTTGATGCGTCGCATTGCAACACACTAAGTATTACATTCCTCCTAGGCAGTGTACCTAACCGTTGTAGTGTAGTATAGGTAAGACACGGGGGATTGATCGTTCTCTAGGGGAATAGTGTTGTGAAGGTCGAAGTGTATAATGAATTAGGTCTAGATAGTATTTTTATATTTTATGAAAGCATGTAAAGTCTCAAGGTTTGAAAAGTGGGTTTTTGAAATACTTAATTAAAGTAATTAAAGCTAAATTAAACTATTTCCAAGAAAAGTGAATTGGTGAACTCGTATGATGGGAAAAGTGTGTTTACTTAGATTATCTTTACTCCCTAGTTATCTCATATTAATTAGCCGAATTGTCACGTTCTTGTTTAATTGGCGCGTTGTATTCCTTTATTGTCATACGGTGGTGCCAAATTCCCTAACTCTATAAATGTATAAGTCTCCTTTAAGAATCCCTAGATCTACAAGTGACAATATGTCATTTTCCTAGAAACTCTTACTATCAACATGTCGCAATTCACGCAATAAATACAACGAATAAAACAACCAGTGCACTCTAGTGTATAAAAGTGTTTAGTCGTATTTACAAGTTAATAAATGGGTGATGAAGCTAGTTTTCCTACTCCTAATGCAAGACAACCAATTAAACAAGAGACAACAATTAATAATCAATAACTAGGTTTCATTCAATCCAAGTAAACACTAATTAATCTAGCCGGACATGTTAATTAGAAGAAAAGAAACACATATAATCAAACAAAACATAAACATATTGAATGATTAATGATGAATAACTTAACTTCAATTACACATGGAGTTGAGGGCTATAAAAACCCTAACAATACTGCATAAATTCATCCTTCAAAGTGTTCCCAAATACGTGTTACACTGAATGAAAAATCTACGAAAACTATATATAGATATACAGATGTGACGTCATCACTTTGTAGTTATGACGTCTTCAGCTCACCGTTCATTAGGGTTTCGTCTTGTGAAGTCGTCATTGTGACGTCGTCACTTTGTACCTCTGACGCCGTCACTTTGTAGGTAGTGACGCCGTCAGCCGTAGACCGTCACAGAATTCTGAACCATTACATGTAAGATTTACTTTGGAATCTCATCTTGATTTGCAAGTGACGACATCATGTTATAGCATGTGACGCCGTCAGGCCTCCTTTCCTGACTTTTTTTTGTGACTTGGTATTTTTCTTCGTTTTCTTGTCCAAAGTAGCCCAAAACATGTGGGTTTTCAGCTTTTGCGTCCCAAGTACCTAAAATGCGAAAAGGAACGATTTAAGGCAATAATTGATTATAAGTGCACGAGTTTAGAGGTTAAATGACACCGTAAAAATGCACGTTTTAAATCCTTATCACTCCTCTTGATTGTATTAATTAAGAAAACCTCAATATATTTTTCTACTCGAGAATGTCAAGCACCTCAACTTTGAGACAAACATGGAGAGGGTGGATAAGGATACATGAACAAGCATGTCTGGACAACTATTCTTGAAATACAGTCTATTTAAGTATGGTTCTGATTTTTCAAGTAGGAGTTGTTATCTACCATCCGAGATCCTCACAAGGATGATTGTTAACCCCATTGAATTTAACTACAATTACTATAACTAATAATAATATCTCAACTTTATTTGTTCTGGTTTGAAAATATGATCTATTTTGTTAAATAATTTTATTATTTAAGTAGTTTAATTTTATTTAATTCGTGCATATACTAGTACGTTAATGGTGTTTTAAGTATTATGCTCAATTAAATAATAATAATAATAATAATAATAATAATAATAATAATAATAATAATAATAAGAGTAAATTACACCGTTCGTCCTTGTGGTTTGCGTTGACCGCAGGAGTTCATCCTTTGACCAAAAAAGTTGCACCGTCCATCCTTAAGTGGCAAACGTTATGCGCCATTAGTCCCTCTCTCTAACGGAGCCCACTAACGGTCGTTAAGTCTTGTTAACCTGAGGGTACAATCGTCATTTCAACACCATAAGGACGAACGGTGCAAGGACGAACGGTGTAGCTTACACTTTTTGTCCGTGTTTTTACGTTTTCGTCCGTTTTCATATGTTTTCGTCCGTTTTCTTACGTTTTCATCCGTTTTTTTACTTTTAACTCCATTTTTTTTTACGTTTTCATCCGTTTTCTTACGTTTTCGTCTGTTTTCTTACGTTTTCATCCATTTTTTTATGTTTTTATCCGTTTTTTTACGCTTTACTCCGTTTTTTTACATTTTCGTCCGTTTTCTTACGTTTTCATCCGTTTTTATCCGTTTTTCATCTGTTTTTATCGTTTTGTCCGTTTTATCGTTTTCTTAGTTTTCTTCGTTTACTCTGTTTTTACGTTTTCGTCTTCTTTTCGTTTTCATCCATTTCTTACGTTTCGTCCGGTTTCTTACGTTTTTATACATTTTCTTCGATTTTCTACGCACGTTTTCGTCGGTTTTTACATTTCGTTCATTTCTTACGTTTTGTCTATTTTTATGCGTTTTCGTCGGTTTCCTTACGTTTTAAATACATTTTTTTACGTTTTAGTCCGTTTTCTTACGTTTCGTCCGTTTCTTACGTTTTTATACATTTTCTTCACGTTTTACTCTTTTTCGTTTTCTTGCGTTTCGTCCGTTTTCTCACGTTTTGTCCGTCTTTTATGTTTTCTTCCTTTTTCTTCCTTTTTCTTCGTTTTACTTTGTTTTTATGTTTTAATCGTTTTTTACGTTTCGTCCGTTTTATTACGTTTTCGTCTATTTTTACGTTTTAGTGCTTTGTTTCGTTTAAAAGCGTCGTTTTTCGTTTTCTTACGTTTTAAAGCGGACGGCGTAAAACCGCCGATAACGTAAAACCGAGTAATACGTGAAAAGCGGGAAAACGTAAGAAAACGGACAAAACGTAAAAAAGCGACAACGTAATAAAGCGGATGATGGCGTAAGAAACGGACGAAAACGTCGCGAGGTGGCGTAAAAGCGGATGAAACATAAAAGATGGACTAAAACGTAAGAAAATGACGTAAAACGTAAATAAACGTAAGAAAGCGGACGAAATGTAAAAGCGGAGTTAAAAGTAAGAAAGCGGACGAGCGGACGAAAAAAACCGATGGCGTAAAGCGGTAAAGCGTGAAAGCGACAACGTGAAACGGACGAAACGTAAAAAACGACGACAACGTAAGAAAGCGAAAACGTAAAAATAGAGGAAAGCGTAAAAATGAGCGAAATGTAAAAAATTGACGAAAACATAAAAAAAAACATAGTAAATCGTAAGAAAAATGACAAAAACGAAGAAGCGGGCGGCGTGAAAATGGATGAAAGCGTAAAAGAAGACGGCGTAAAAAGCGAGTAAAGCGTAAGAAAAAAAGAAAACGTGTTAAAGCGGACAAAGCGTATAAAAGCGGATGAAAAGCGGATAAAAGCGGAAGAAAGCGGACGGCGTAAAAAGCGGGTAAAGCGTAAAAAGCGGATGAAAATATAAAAATGGGCCAACGTAAGAAAGCGAGCGGCGTAAATAAGCGCAAGAAAGCGGAAAAAGCGTAAAAAGCGGAGTTAAAAGTAAGAAAACGTAAGAAAGCGGACGGCGTAAAAAGGGACAAAAGTGTAAACTACACCGTTCGTCCTTGCACCGTTCGTCCTTATGGTGTTGAAATAACGATTATACCCTCAGGTTAACAAGACTTAACGACCGTTAGTGGGCTCCGTTAGAGGGAGGGACTAATGGCGCATAACGTTTGCCACTTAAGGATGGACGATGCAACTTTTTTGGTCAAAGGACGAACTCCTGCGGTCAACGCAAACGACAAGGACGAACGATGTAATTTACTCTAATAATAATAACAACAAACCCTTACGTCCAGCTGATATGTTGCTCTACTCATGGGACGAAGGCTTGATGTATGTGTTGATTGTTGGGTCTTCGCCTCGACGCAAAGCGGTATGGTTGATTTTGTGCACAGTCGTGCGGTGTGCGTGGCGCTCAGCAACGAACGCGTCAAGTATGAGGCCAAGTCGCGGATATTGGATATGGGTTTCTCCTACCATTCTCTTCTTTTGGGAACTTGAGATGGATGATGTGACCTTCTTGAAGCGAATCCGAAGTTCTCGATGACCCAAGACATTGGAGCGCGTGTTGTTTCTCATATCTTTAGTAGGATTAGCTTTTCTATATTAGAGGAGTGGGAGCCAGGTTAGTATCTCGGCTTCCCACTAACTTTTGTAAAATCCTTTGAGTTTTAATAAAGTAAGGTTTATAATAATAATAAAAAAAAAATAATAATAATAATAAATTTACATAAAGTTGGATGAGAGAAATAATAATAATAATAATAATAATAATAATAATAATAATATAATAATAATAATAATAATAATAATAATAATAATAATAATAATAATAATAATATTGGGCTTAGTGGGGAAAGGGACGTGCCATTCGTCCAAGTGATATTTTACTTTACTCGTGGGATGGTGGGGCAGCGTATGTGTTAATCGACGGGTCTTCACCCCGACGAAAGCGGTATGGTTGATTTTGTGCCCGGTCGTGCGGTGGTGAAGCCGCACAGCGTAAGCGCGTCAAGTCTGAGGCTAAATGCGAGATATTGGATATGGGTTTTTCCCATTTTCATTATCTTCTTTTGGGGAACTTGAGAAGAATCGGTGACCTTACTAAAGCGTGTCCAAGATTCTCGTGACTCGAGACATTAAACACGTCTTCTTGCTTATATTTTAGTAGGATTAGCCATTATAGCTAGAGGAGTAGGGGCCCAGTTAGTATCTCGGCTCCTACTAATTTCTTATAAATCTTATGATTTTCTAATAAAGTGATGTTAAAAAATAATAAAAAAAAAATAATAATAATAATAATAATAATAATAACCTTGGTAAGTGCCCAGGATGTTGGGTGAGTATATTGCTAGTGCTCCTCTCACACTGTTGGTCAAACCGGGATGTGGTATATGTCCAATTGTTGTGGGGACCGTTTGGAGACGTTTAGTTTTCAAGATTAGCGCTGCTATGGTTGGTCATTTTTTGGATAGTTATTTAAATGATCTACAGTTCGGTGTTGGGGTATCTGGAGGGGGAGGCTATTCTTCATGTCGTGAATCAGTTGATTGAGGACTGTGGAGATGATGTGGGCCTTTCGTTGTTGTTGGTGGATTTCAAAAATGCCTTCAATTTGATGGATCGTGAGGTTATGCTACAGGAGGTTCGTCTTCGATGTCCTGCTATTTCACGTTGGGTGGAACTCTGTTACTCCAACCCAGCTAGATTATATTATGGGGAACACACTTTATAGTCGCACCAAAATGTGCAACAAGGTGATCCACTTGGACCTCTGCTTTTTGCTTTAGTGTTACATACTTTGGTATGTAAGATTAGAGACTCCTTTAGCCTTTTCCTTCAAGCTTGGTATCTGGATGATGGTACTATTATTGGAGATACTTTGGTCATGGGGAAGGTTTTAGAGCTTATGATGGTGGATGGACCTCGTCGCAGTTTGCACCTCAATGTTGATAAAACTGAGGTTTTTTTTTCCTAAGGAAGACTCCAGAAGTAGGCTTACATGTGTTTTCCCACTAATATTGCCCGACCCTTTCACGGAGTTACATTACTTGCTAGGCCCGCTAGTGTGGACTTTGATTTTAGTACTACATCCGTCCTAAAATTTAAGTCCATTTTGACTTTTGTTTTGCAATTTTGACCTTAATTATTTTTTTCGTATTATATAATACTTGATTCAAAATATATAAATAGATTGTATTTTCATTGTTATATATTTTATCAAGTATTATATAACAAGAAAATATATAACTAAGGTCAAAGTTAAAAAATAAAAGTCAAAATGAACTTAAGTTTTGGGACGGGGGGAGTAGTGATCTTGTTATGAAATGAGTTGCCAAAACCATTGAGCTTATGGGTGCTGTTGCTAAGATTAACGACCCTCAGTGTGAGTTGCTGCTCCTTCGTGCTTATGCTGATATTTCTAAATTATATTTTTCCATGCACAAATGCTCCCCCGGGTCTTTAAGAGTGCTCAGAGTTCATTTGATACAGCACTTCGTTATGCTCTTGAGCGTATTGTCACTGCTTCTGGACCTGGTTTTGATGATTAGCAATGGAGGCTTGCCACCTTACCCTTTACGTTTGGTGGGCTAGGTGTTTACTCTGTAGGTGATGTCTTGAACTATGCTTTTCTTGCTTCAAGACTCCAATCTACCAAGTTGCAGACTAAGTTTCTCCGACATTCTGGTATTGTAACTTCTGGGCCCTCCTTTGATGATGCTTTGTGTGCTTTTAATGCAAAAATGGAGATTGACCTTTTGAGTAATCTAAGTGAGATCGCTGCCCCCAAACTCATGAAGAAACTCCCAGATATATATTTCACTCGTGTTACCCAAACAGCTGGATCCACTTTTTCCCTATCTACTCGACATATGGCGTTATGAAAATCGCAAATGGAGGACTGTACTTTGGACTGGCTTAGGGTAATTTTGATATATGGGGTTGGGACAAACTATGAATGCTAGGACCTACCGGTGTGTGTTATGCTATCGATTAGGTATTCCCCTATTTTCTATTCAGGTGTCGTGCTCAGCTTGTTCCCGGGTCTTTACGAGGGATATTTATGGGGACCATGTCGTATCGTGTGCTGATATTATTGGTATTAAACATCGGCATAATGTGGTGCGTGATACCCTTGTTGACATATGTTCTCTATCTGGGATTTTAGCTTGTAAAGAAGTTGACATTAGGCTTATTGGAGAAAAGGACCAAACCCTTACGTCCAGCTGATATATTGATCTACTCGTAGGACGGAGGGCTTGATGTATGTGTCGATCTGATAGGGTAATCGCCTTTGACGCAAAATGGTATGGTTGATTTTATACCTGGTCGTGCGGTGATTGAGGCCACACAGTGCAAACGCGTCAAGTACGAGACTAAATGTGCGGATATTGGATATTGGTTTCTTTCCTTCTCATTCTCTTCTTTTGGAGAACTTGAGAAGGATGTGGTGAACTTACTAAAGCGGATATGAAAGTTCTTTGTTACTCAAGACATTAGGGCGCGTGCTGCAACTCATCTTTTCAGTATGATTTGTTTTGATATAGCTGGAGGAGTGGAGGCCTAAATCATTTCTCGGCTTCGCACTAATTTTTTGTAAATCCTATGAATTTCTAATATGATAATTATAATAATAATAATAATAATAATAATAATAATAATAATAATAATAATAATAATAATAATAATAATAATAATAATAATAATAATAATAATAATAATAATAATAATAATAATAATAATAATAATAATAATAATAATAATAATAATAATAATAATAATAATAATAATAATAATAATAATAATAATAATAATAATAATAATAATAATAATAATAATAATAATAATAATAATAATAATAATAATAATAATAATAATAATAATAATAATAATAATAATAATAATAATAATAATAATAATAATAATAATAATAATAATAATAATAATAATAATAATAAATAATAATAATAATAATAATAATAATAATAATAATAATAATAATAATAATAATAATTTTATAATAATAATAATAATAATAATAATAATAATAATAATAATAATAATAATAATAATAATAATAATAATAATAATAATAATAATAATAATAATAATAATAATAATAATAATAATAATAATAATAATAATAATAATAATAATAATAATAATAATAATAATAATAATAATAATAATAATAATAATAATAATAATAATAATAATAATAATAATAATAATAATAATAATAATAATAATAATAATAATAATAATAATAATAATAATAATAATAATAATAATAATAATAATAATAATAATAATAATAATAATAATAATAATAATAATAATAATAATAATAATAATAATAATAATAATAATAATAATAATAATAATAATAATAATAATAATAATAATAATAATAATAATAATAATAATAATAATAATAATAATAATAATAATAATAATAATAATAATAATAATAATTAATAATAATAATAATAATAATAATAATAATAATAATAATAATAATAATAATAAATAATAATAATAATAATAATAATAATAATAATAATAATAATAATAATAATAATAATAATAATGATGTTCGATAATAATAATAATAATAATAATAATAATAATAATAATAATAATAATAATAATAATAATAATAATAATAATAATAATAATAATAATAATAATAATAATAATAATAATAATAAAGTATTTGTTTATAAGGTATATGAGGTTTATATTAAATATATAAATACTTTTAGAATCTAGAAATTGAAGATTTAACACTTAAGTCCATAAAATTAGATTTAAGATTAGTATCTTTTTAAAAGTTTAAGGTTTCATTGTAAATTATATTAACTAATCAAAATATAACGTTTATTTACACTCAAGCTCGAATGTTTTTAAAAAAGTAATATCTTTTGTCCAATGTGAAACATACCAATATGCATTTTCATTTTTTTTCTCCATCAAATTTTTTAAAAGTTTGATAAACGAATTTAATTTTGAATTTTGAGTACTAGGAAGACTCAATTTTACAATTAAGCCGTCCCATTAGTAAATTGAAAACTCCATTTATACAATTTGCATCTTTTTTGATTATATAAGAGATAATCGTTCTAGCTTGTTCCTTGAGTCACTTCCTCTTTAATTGTTTTTTGGGAGGTGAGATGCTTTTTATTTTGTAATTTGTTCATGGGTTTGTTCCCATAATATATGTTGCTTATCTAAAAAAAATCGTTCTAGCTTGTTGCCAGTTGTTAATAACATCTTAGGTCCTTTTCTCCATTTAATTTGCTTGATTAATTGAGATGATGCATTCTCTTTATATTTTGTTTCTCTTGTGGGTTCTAAAATATTGTTGCATTTCTAAAAAAATTAACATCTTGGCGTTAAAAGAAATATAGCTACCATGACTTGTAGCACAAACTACTAGCTCCTTATGGTAGTCACAATCAAGGTTTTCAAGACTGGGATCTTGTTGAAGATCCTACTCAATAAGGGATATAAATCCCCCTCCCCACACACCAAACAAAACAAAACTAAACACAACCAACATCAAACCTAAACCTATACACGACCATAACCCTCACATGACTCCTCAACTCACAATCTATCCTAAAAGCTCAAGGTACCCTACGCTAAGAGTGGCGTTTTCCCGCTTGACGCCACCGGACGGCGGCACCGCGATATTGTAGCTCGCGTTTTCGCAAGTTGAGTCATCGTGACCAGCCAAAATTATCCCGGAGAACGCAATCGGATGACGCAAATGCACACCGTGGCTCGTGTATTCGTGGGTATTGAGTATGTTCAATAGTGTTTGCGTTTTCTGTGTTTCGGTTGCACGAAAAAGAAAAAGAAAAAAGGGATATGATTTTTTGTTTTTGAGTATTGGGTTTAAGAAAAAGAGATTGCAATAAGATGAATTTGTTGGGGTTTAAAAGTTTAGATTATCATTTTTGAAAGGATAAAATGTTGGTGGCTAAGATCATGAATGTGAGGTGTATGTTTATGTTATAAGAAATAGGGCGACAACTAGATTTTTATTAGTTGTTAGGATTATTAGTGGGTCTAGTATAGTTCAAAAGAGTTGGGTTGTGAATTAATATCAAATTGGTATAGTTCAAATAATGGGCTGAAAAGTTTGGACTTTGGTTTAGTTTTGATATTTGATTTTGGTTTCATTGGTTCTTAATATTTTTTTAGTTGACCTCCTACCTTGATGATTTACTCTTTATATTTTTGCAGCATCGATCAAATAACTTACTATTTTTTATATATGCAGTTTTTCCATTGCTCAAAGTTAATAAAACCTAAAACTCTCACCATCAATACATTTGTTGTCACGAGAAATATATAATCACAAAAGATTGTCAGCCTTAAAAACTTAGTTACTGGGTACCCGCTGCCGCAACGCGCGATTACCTTGTTAGTTATATATAATAAACATAAAATTATATGGATGTTTCATGAAAATGTTGTTCTGGGTTATAAATATGAAATGTTTAAAAAGATTAACATGTTCTTTATAAAACATAAGCCATATTTGTAGTTTTTTTAGTTTTGAAAAAAGTAAGATCGGATCAGATTAAATTTTAAAATCATATAGTTAAGATCGAGATCTTATAAGATCTTAAGCTTGCTAAAATCCTACCTAGAATTCGGATCATTTGTAGTATTGTAAAATCGTAAAACTCTAAAATCAAGATCGGGATCGTAACAACAATCGTCACAATATCACACTATTATATACTAGTGGTTGATAATAGAGCAGTAATACTAAAATAGTTAAAGGGTCAATTTAAAATTTGAAAAAAGATGCGCCCTTTGGGCTCTTATTATGGATACGAAGTGGATTAGGTAAAAACCAACATAGTCCAAAGATAGCACTGTGCTTGCATAATTTGAATATAATCATTGGGCCCAATCTAAGATAGTGCAGATCTTCATTTCAAATTTTGGGTTGGTGTAAAGTTAGTATATTTACCCAGATTTTAGATAATACGACATAAGTTGAAAACTATGTTTGTACGCTAATTCAAAATGGATTTTAATTATATATTTAGGGTATATTGAGAAGAGTAATGATAGGGAGACCTAACTCATCTAACTAAATTTATGCCTAAACAATTCATCATGTGACATGTGGAATGTATATTTTCTCTTTCATAATCCCCACCATTAATCTTGTCATGTGTCATCATTTTAGAGTTAGGCATATCTTTAGGCATGAAGTTTAGTCATGCAAATCATTTTCCTATTGAGAAATGAGAATCAATAAATCTTTGAAATGTTTGTATCTATAGTATAATGTTATTTTACGTAAGTATCTGTTTGATATTTTCTATATAATGTTTTTCTTTTTATAACGACAATTTTAACAATCTCACAACATCACCACAAATCTATCTCACATGTTATAAGCAAGATTTTTACTCACAATTGTTGGTTGCGAAGCTTCTCACGCAACATTGTTACCATTGAGACACAAGCTCTTTTGACATATGATTATAATGATTATACGATGCGGTTTCAGACATATGATTGTGCCTATGGTAATTGTTTAAATTTATAATCTCACTGGACATCTGAATGTGCAACTTTTGTGTCGTGAAAGAATAGTAGAAGAAATGAATGAGTTTGAAAATTAGATTCTATAATCTATATCCTAAGTTCAACATTAATATAAAAGGGCTAAATTCACACAATACCAATATGCTTAAGGTCTATTTTCACTTAAGCAATGTATTTTTAGGCAATATGAGAAGGCATAATTTCGCCTTTGTTTATTTTAGGAGCTCAAATTCGTCCATCTTTAGGCAAACTCATTAAAAAAACCATTGAAGTAACCAAAATGCTTCCCCTATTTAGAATGTTAAAAGTAGTTAAACTTATAGCACTACTAAACAGCACAATATAACTATAATGCTTTTAGTGGGACTATTTAGTATAGAGGAAGCAATAGAATGAATGGTAACTCTTCAATTGATGTCACAACAATATAAAGTTTAACTTTAATGATATAAAAGAGATAAAGTTGGTCTATCAAAGTTTTGCTTCAAAGAAAATGAGACGATGATGACGATCCATGAGTGATATAAGTTGGACAATCTACATCTCTCGTTGAGGGGATCTTGCCTCACAAGATATGTTTTTTTTTTTTTTTTTTTTTTTTTTTTTTTTTACCTTTTGTCACAGTATAACATTTTAACTACTTACCAAATTAAAATCCCCTCTCTCTCATTTAGATAAATGTTACAATACATTTGTATTTAACTTGAGTTACAAATCCTCATATCCATGTAGATGAACAAATTAAAAGACTAAAGGTTTCATCAATAACTTTACTTACTTATACATCAAGTTTTTGGGTACCAAGGCAAAGTGAAATAAGTACATTTAAGTGCAAGATTCTTATTAGAACATGTAACATGATGGAAGTATGGAACCCCACAAATTGGGAGTACAATTATTCAAGCATCAGCACACCCCAATATCAATAATAAGTAACACTCCCACTTTTAATTGCAACAAGAAGATACAAATCATCCATCACCTAAGAAAAAGCAAGTGATATTGGTAACAAGTGTCAATCGAATACCATGTCTTTCATCTCAAGATACTTGATATCACTTTTTATCTATTTTAATATAGATAGGCGGTCGGTTCGCCGCATTGCACAGAGCGTCGTAAAAGCGTTGTGTATTCTATGTAGAAATGGCATGAGGTATTTTTTTTTATTATTATTTTACTATGATTTTAATCTCTGCTACATGCTTTTTTTCGACGTAGTATTACCAATCTAATGAGCTATTTTTTTTTATACTATGTAGCACTGGCATAATTTTTATTTATTTTATTTATTTATTATTATTATTTTTTTTAACTATGATTTTAGTCTCTACTATAGTTTTGTATTTACCAATCCAATAAGGTAATTTTTAATCTATGTAGTGGCTAAAAGCTGTATTATGTGTTTGACTTGTTTTATTTCCATACCTTTTTTTTTTTTTTTTTTTTTTAGACACTTTGTTAATAGTGTTAAAAAAATTTTAGTCATACTTTTCATTGTCCACTTTGTGAATAATCTTAACCAAACTTGTCCTATTTGCATGGGAAAATATGAGGTGCATTAAATGTTTGTCACCTTTGAGTGTCTCGAGGGGTAATGAAGGGTGTTTTGCATCATTATCTCTGCCTAAAATCAGTTTGTCATTTAATCTTTGCATTTTGTCAAGAATCAACACACAGAACCAAAAAAAATAAAAAAAATAAATAAATAAATAAAAAAATAAAAATCTCTTCTTGAAAAATGACCGTTCCAATGCCAGTTTGTGATCAATTAGCAAGGATGGCTGGCTCAAGATTGGCCAAAGATATGATGCTTGTTTTTTTCAGGGGTGAAATCGATGGAGCTTTGCGTGCTGAAGGTGCTATGAGAAACACAGTCAACTATATGATGGACCGTGTTAAGTGCAGGGATGGCCTCATTGGAGAGTTGAAGTTGCTATGTGGGTGGGACTGGTCTTTGAGGTGTGTGTCTGAGCTGTTGAATCTTCAGAACGAAGACTTGGCGGAGGTTTCCCATTTGCTTGTTGATGTTGTTAAGAAGCAGGCCCGGGTTCGCGAGCTGTTGGTTGTGGTTCAAGCATTGCAGACCTTGGAGATATGATGGGAAGTAGGTCTTTGCTTCTTGTTTTTCGTGTTTTGTGGTTAGGGTTGCTAGGGTCTCATGTTGGGTAACTTGTTTTTTATGGTTGCCGTTATGTAAGTAGTAGGTATTTTAGGGTATGTGGTCTGGTGGTTTTGGTATGGTGTTTTTTGATGGGTGGTGTTGTGTAAGTACTTAGTTTGTTAGTTTATGAACTATGATGGTGCCTGGTTGATGGCCCTTAGAAGTGGTGTAGTTGTACAGTAGTAAGGTTGTAAGTATTATAATCTAATAGCAATGGATCTCGTTTATGCTATTTGGTAATTTCAGTTTATGTTTATGCTATGTTTTGAATTTTTTTTTAATGTTGTTGTGTAGTATTGGAAGTAGTTATTGAGTGTTGTTGCAGCACATTAAACGTGTGGTTGATAGTGATAAGGAGTGTTTGTGAATAAACATAGGTAGCAATACCATTTAACATAGTTTCATATTGATGCGTAGGTTATGCAAAATGTAGTTAGTAATGGTTTTTTTATCGTTTCTACGAGTAGATTGTTTGTAGCAGAAGCTGCCTGTCACATACGACTAATATCGCAGATAATTTTACCAAAAAGTATAACAGTTATAGATAATCCAGTACAACTTCTACGTTGCTTTCAATACCATAAGTCTAAGGGTTGTGCTTTGGTTTTTTGGTGCTTGTTACTTCTGCTTCACTCGCCGGATTCTTGAACAGTGGTCGGCGTGCTGAAGCCTAAGTCTTTTTACTCTTTCGTGTTATACCCTTTGTCCTTTCACTCTTCAATGGAGATTTTTCTGCCCATTCACTGAAGTCATCTGGTGGCGTCGTTGCAATGGTCACCTGGTGTGCTTGTTCACCTGGTTTTTCTGGAGTGGTAACTGCCGCAGAAACATTTGATGAACTTGATATTCCTGTATCAGGTGCAGCCTCAATCATTGGCGTTATATCCCAAGCTTTGTCAAAGAAAAAAAAAATCCTTTTTTTCGTTTGTGCTTTCTGGCCTGAAGTGTAGCTGAAATACACGGGTGATGCCTTGCAACGCAGTTAATTCTTTTGGAGACTTGTAAGGGTCCTTGTCTTCTACCTTTTGCATGACAACATTGCAATCTGACATTAACTGATGTGCTTCATCACTAAAACATGTGAGGAATAACTTTCCGGTGTCGTCGCTGATATATTCTCTGAAGCAATATCCGTGGTAGTGTTTAATAAAGTTGTTGCAAGTATTTTAGATAATGTTTCAAAGTAAGTAGTTGTAAGTATAAACACGGGAAATAAATTGTTGGTTTTTTCATAGTTAGGTTGTATGAACCTGTAGATCAGTTCATACGATGCGCCTAATTGCTGGCAATGAGCATGTGGATATCGGTCTGTGACTGATTGTTTGCAAGTTGGACACCTTTTATAAAACCATGGCCTTTTGGAATCGATGTTCTCAACAGTTGCAGCATCGGTAAAGCGAATATTCTGCATTAGGATAATTATAAATAGAAGTAAAGATATAGAGTTGTACCGATAGTATTAGACAGTTGTAGGTGTACCTTTTGGTGCTCAGGATTTTCTCGAAGCAGGTCTGCAATGGTTAATCGGTTCCTTTTTTTCTTGTTCCGGGTGCGAAGAACGCTGGTATTGAACATTCGATATTGTTGGTGGCTCAAGAAAAATGTTGTATCTGCATAAAATTACGGTATATAATTTAGTATTTTTTTTTTTGGCTTTTATTTGTTGTTATATTGACTTATCACTTGATACTTACACATTTCGCATTTCATCTTTTTCTGGTATTTCTGGATTGAAGTAGTACACCGTTGCTGCTGTACTTGAAAGTTGTAACCCTATGCATAAAGGTATCTATGTAAGTGAACCGGTGTATAAATATTTATGAATAATACTTTGAATAATAGTCACCTCCATAGTTTTTCACTAAACAGGATGTAACCGCTATAACAGTTGGTTTTTTTGTTTTTTCATATGCGTTCATGTTAAAGTTATGTGCTTCCTGGCCCCATAAAGTAAACCGTACGCTATAGACGTTGCATAAAATAAATTGTTGTTAGCTAATAGTGGATAGTTTAAAGCTGAAATTATAAGGAACTTAGAATAGCGCTTACTCTAGATTTTGTATTACAATGTCTCTCCAATGTACGGTCTTCCCATCTTTTGTTGAGTGCAGCAACTCAGTCACATAATGTACACAACTAATGTAGTATGTCATTGTAAAAAGTAAATTATATAGTATTTTAAGTACATAGTTGTTGTATAAGTTATAGGTTAAGTACCTATAAGCATTCCTTCTTTTTTTCGATTTTTGAATAGAGTTCATCATACGGAACAAAATTAAAATAGTGTTGCGGGAATCGTGACTATGGTAAAGGCTGAATGTTTGTGTATTTTCCGATGGCTAGTGAAAGTGGGTGTGGTACCGTTCGCATCCAACCTTTATTCTCTTGAAATCAAAATCCGGTAATATGATATGCTTGATTCAGTTCCAGTCTATCAAAACGTTGCTTTTCACGAACTTTGATGTTTGCTTGTATAGCTCCTCCCTATTGCTAATTAGAAAAGTTATAGTTACACGTAGTATTTTTATGTTTTATTTTGTTAGTATTTTGTTTTTGTTTCACGCAACTTTTATGATAAGGTCTAAAAATATTGTTTGGTAATAAAATAGTAAAAATGAAATCACATACGTATTTGTCAAGTAACATGCAGCAGTAGACTGATGGTTTAGCTACTTTGTTTGTTAAAGTCCATTTGCAGTAGACTTTTGCGTGTATGCATTTGTCAAGATCTGTCGCTTTTAGACGTTGTAAGCTGATAGCCTCTTGTTGAACAACGATTGGTTTTTTCTCCTGATGTTGTTGCATGCACAAATTGAGAATCATCTGCCATTTGTCTGTAGAGAAGAGGAAAAAAATTAAGTTTTGTATGCATTAGATAGTTAAGTAATTTTAAATGGTAGATAGTCATTATATCAACAGTTGCTAGTCAAATAACGATTGTAAAAAGAATTTAACCTATTGGATGAATGCATGTATGGTACAAACATAATGATGAATATAGATGTTATTGGGAAGCATGAATATTAGTGAATGTATGTATGTAGCTTTAGAAAAATAGATACAGCCAAAGGTCACTGAAAAAGAAAACCTGGTTGTTTGCTATTTTAGTTAAAAAAAATCTCGGTAGACAATGTTTTTAGTTGTGTTTGAATCTCTGCCTGGCTGCTTTTTGATTAGTATTTTTAAACCTTCAAGAAATTTTAATCTAGATAGCGCAACATATATTTGCCCATGTCCAAATATCGGTTCTGGTGGGTAGATGCCTATTTTTTTGGCGACTGCCCTTGGATTTTATTTATCGTCATTGCATACGAGACTTTTATTGGAAACTGCTTTCTTTAGAACACGAATGGAAGCTTTTCGTCTTTGTTAATCAACAGAATACGCAGGATAAACACTTTCTGTGAAATGCGTGTGCCCGTAACGATTCTTGCTTCTACAATTTTTGTGAGGGTTTGAGTGACAATCATGCGCGTGCCATTACACAATCCACCTACTAAATTGAGATTCCTTACCAGCATTATAGGTGCGCCTATTTTAAGCAGAAGATCATGTGGTGGTAACCCTGAGAATGAGAGCGTGTTTAGATATTCTGGAGGATATAATAGCTCTGTTGCACCACCGTCGTTTTATTACGCGTCGCTTCGTCGTGGCTTTTGTAACTGCAGATACTTCCATGTAACATATCTAGAATCTTTGAATTTAGCCTGTCTGCAGTTTCATTTTTTGGGCCTACAATCGCTTTTTCTTGCAGTGATTCAGCTGTTGGTGCTTGAAGGCTTTCATTGTCATAGATGAAGTCTGTCAGTTTCGATATTCCTGCCTCATCATCAGGAATGCAATATGCTTCTGGTATAAATACCCAAGATACATTTTAGGGATCATCTATGTCCAGTTCTCCAATTTCACCATTTCCCACCTGCAACGACCATTCAGAAAATAATCGAATGTCTTCCATGACCGTACACAAATATCATCTCTTGGTGCGGTTGGTGATTGCATGTATAATTTGTTCAAAGATCATACGCTGTTCAAATTTAATTTGCGCACTAACCTTTCGCGTTCTTTTTGTAGCATTTTGATAAGGTTTTAAAATGTACCTTTTTGAGGGGTCGTTTAAGCCCTTATTTGATCAATTTTGTATCCGTTATTACTTAATATCGTTCCTTTTCACTTTTTAGGTATCTTGAAGGCAAAATGCTGGAATGACACTTATTCGGACGAAAAGGCGCGAATATCTGAAGAAAATGGCCAAAGTCAAGAATCGAGACACTCGGGATCTTTGGAACGAAGGTGATGGAGTCGGTGTTATCTGCGACGCCGTCGGACCACTTTGTGACGGCTCGGTAGCCAAATTGCTCATTTACAAGTGACGGCGGGTTTTAAAGAGTAGGCGTCGCAACTCGGACGACCTAGATTTGATCCGCACGACGCCGAAGTGAAGGGACGGCCACAAGCATAAGGTAACGCCGTCGCAAGACTAACGTGGCCAAGACGAAACCCTAATGACGGCGACCGACGACGCCACAAATTATAAGGTGACGCCGTCGCATGTGTAATCTTATATATATAATCGAATTTTTAGTTTTGGTGTGTAGTCTTTTGGAGTAAAAACCTAAACCGAACCAAGGTCTGTCTTGTCACAAGATTTTAGGGTTCCATACCTATCTTACATCAAGATAAGTGTTTTACTTCATTAATTCAATTATGTCTTCAATTAATTGTGTGTATGCTTGCATGTTTCCCTTGTCCGGCTAATTTACTTGTGTGTTTGCTTAGGAGATTTGAAACTTAATTATTGAATATTGATTGGTTGTCTCTTATCTTAATTGTTAATGATCTAGTATTGCGATAGATCATCCGAAGAGTACCTTAGTGTGAAGTTTATAAATCCTAGAGATTTTGTAGGCGATAACCTTTGGTAGTTTCAAATAGTTAGGGATAAACGCATACCCTATGACCTTAGACACACAACGCGATTAAGAATAAGGACGTGACAATTCAACCATCAATAGGAGATAATTAAGGAGTAATAAAACCTAAGTAAACACATCTTTAAATCATCATACGAGCACACAATAATTAGACATAGACTACATACACCTTAGAATAGATAATTAGACGAATAGAGTAATCGGTAGAAATACCAACCCCAAATCCAATACCCCAAATTGTACCTTTCCATTTCCTAAAAACATAAAAGATAAAAATAATCTTCCTCAACCCCAACCTTAGCGTAGTAACTTCTCACTAGCATTCCTATTCCCTAGAGAACGATATCAATTCCGTGGCTTACCCTAATCTTCGCACTACAAGATTAGGTTCACCGCCTGGGTGTTGAAAAACTTGCTCGATTTAAAAGGAAGTTCCTTTGACCCCGAACGACGCGTGTGGCGTTATCAAGTTTTGGCGCGCTGGCGGGAATAGAATAGCTAGTTAGGAGTCCACTCGCTTAGGTTTCTTTGCTTGATTCCTATCAAGTAAATTTTTCCAATTTTAGCTTTCTCGTAGTCTATCCCCTTCTTCGTGACCTTTGTTAGTAACCCCATCACTTTTCATCATGGAAGGTGATAACCAACCACCATTCATCAACCTACCACCAAATGACCCGCCAAGAGGCCGTACTCTTGGTGAATACTCGAGACCAAGCCACCTAGGCTATAGGAACACCATTGAGCTTCCCGACCAAGCCCAAACTACGGCCCTGCGATCCGACACCATCCGGTTGGTGCAAAACGGATGTGCATTCCATGGACTTCGTTCCGAAGATCCTAATCAACATCTTAAGGATTTCCTTAAAATTGTCGATTCCGTCGACCTCGATACTACTACACGGGAGACCACGCGTCTGTGTCTCTTCCAATTCTCTCTACGTGACCATGCTAGTAATTGGCTTAAGCGACTTCCCACCGGCTCCATCTCAAGTTGGGATGATCTCACCTCTCGCTTCCTTGCTCAATTTTTCCCACCGGGGAGAACCACTAAGCTTAGGAATGATATCTTGATGTTTCACCAACGTCAAGGTGAATCTCTCTACGAAGCATGGACTCGATTCAAGGACTTACTCCATAAAGTCCCTTATCACGGCATTGATCTTTGGCTTCAAGTCCAACTCTTCTATGATCATGTCAACTTTCCCACCAAGCGATCCATTGACCAAGCGGCCGGTGGAAAACTTAGTGACCTCACCGCGGAAGAATCATGGGGTATAATAGAGGACCTTGCTCTCTATGACAACGAAGTTGGAATGACCCCGTGAGTTGCCAAAACCGTTAAGGCAATCTCCTTGCCTCCCATTGACTCACAACCTTCCGAACCGTAGGATGCTCGAGTTTGAAGATCAAGTTAAATTCCTAATGAGCTCCTACGAGAATCCTAAGTCTTCACATCAAGTGAATAAAATCACTCTACCTTGTGAGTTATGTAGTGGTCCCCATGACACTCGTGATTGCACAAGACTCCCGAACAAGCTTTTGCGGACCACGCCCCACGCTGCATCGACGGAGCGGAGAGAAGTGGTACACTTTCAAGCCCGAACAAAACAACTTAGGAAACTCTTACAACCCCTCATGGAGAAATCACCCTAACCTTAAGTGGAACCAAAATTCAAGCACACCCCAAAGCTCATCTAGTCTACCTAATAGGTTCAATCCTCCAAACACCGGGAACCCCACTAATCTTGAGGCAATTGCATCTAGATTCATGTCATCTCAAGAAACTCGATTAACTAAACTTGAAGCCGATTTCAAGAAACGACAAGGCAAGATGACAAACAAGCTTGATGCCCTCTTAAAAGCCTTTAATGACCGGGAAATTGGTGCACTCCGTGATACTATAAAGAACCCAAAAGTGAGTTCGATTTCATCGACTTTATGTTCTTGTTCACCATGGGAGAGTGCGCATCCATGCCCTTCACATCCCACGGTTCACTCGGTAAACGCTATCAACAAGGGTTTCAAGCAATCCAAAATGAGGTACCAAGGCCCCGCACCATTGGTAGAACCTACTCTTGAGAAACCCGCCAACCAAGAACCCAAACCTAATCTAGAGGAGGAGTACAAGGAACTCCATCAAGAAAAACCGGTTCTTGAAGTTTTAGCTCATGCACCTTATTATAATGCTTTAAAAGAAAAATATGAGCTAGAACTAAAACTTGGAAAACATGGATCCGCTTTTGTGCGAAATAATTTACCTAAGAAGTTAGACGATCCCGGGCTATTCACTCTTCCGTGTAGGCTTGGAACTTCCAAACCTCTCTATGCTCTAGCCGGCTTAGGATCATGCATCAATCTTGTTCCGTTGTCCTTCCATAGAAGCCTTAACTTAGGTAAGATAGAACCAACGGAAACCATCTTAGGTCTAGCGGACGGTAGTATTGCATATCCGGTAGGGATAATAAAAGACATGGTAGTACACGTAGGAGAATTGACTCTTTTGGCGGATTTCCATGTGCTAGACATGAATAAGGACCCGACATGCCCATTACTAGTAGGAAGAGGATTCTTAGCTACCGCTAGTGCCATCATTGATTGTAAGATGTCAAAAATAGTGGTAGGAGAAGGGAGTGCTAGGTCAATTTACGATGTCAAAAAGCATACGTACTACAAAGAAGAGGAAATCCCACATGAGATTAGGTTGGATAGAACGCCATCTAGATACGGACCTTGGTTAGATAAGAACTTCATAGGTCCCCAACGACCTTTCTACCTAGATGAAGCCTTTGCTAGTAAAGCATCTTTCCATGAAAAAGAAATGGCTAGGGACATGGAAGTGAACCCGTTCGAGGACGCCTTAGTATTTAGGAAGATGACCGAGTTCCTAGGAAGCTTGCCCGTCAACCTTGTCATGAATAAGTGGAAAGTTGAGAGCGATAAGCCTAAACATAAGTGGGATTGGGATAGACCGCCTAGTGATGGTAATGAAGAGTGGCACATTAGGATGACGATCTATGACCCCGATGGAGAGAAATTTGAAAAGGCTTATCGAACCAAACGTAATACTAGGAACTTAAATGATAAGTTTGATCCTTACGACATTCTAAAGGATAGGCTTACTTATATCGGTACGTAGGGGCACGACTTTGAGTCTAGCTACAAGACTCATAAATAAAGAAAAGCGCTTCGTGGGAGGCAACCCATGCTTAACTGTTTGCTTGTTTGTGTCGTGTATCTTTTATTGATTGTTTATTCTCATGTTTAAATTTGTAAAAATGCTTTATTTTGTCTTTAACCTCGCCTTAATTACATATAAAGGTATTTTACATAAGGGATAAGTGTGGGAGGATTACACACGTTTTCAAAAGAAACGTAAACATGAGAATTACAATTAATTAAAAGATATACATGTGTGTTTGTTTGAGTCAAATGCTTGTATTGAGTCATAATGGATGTTTTGCAGAAATTTTTCCGATTCTAAAGATGTAAATTTTCCGAATTTTTTCCGTAAAATCGAGACCGCTTTTT
Organism: Chrysanthemum lavandulifolium; assembly: GCA_022545495.1. NCBI lineage: Eukaryota > Viridiplantae > Streptophyta > Magnoliopsida > Asterales > Asteraceae > Chrysanthemum > Chrysanthemum lavandulifolium. Next base: position 156,863,025 of record CM040238.1, on the reverse strand, counting down.
GTCGGGATAACCGACGTCCAGATCGCAACCGACGCGCCAAGAAGGAGCAAAACAACTGATTACTTTTTCTCGTTTTTTGAGCTACTTATAAATTTTTGGAATTTTCTAGGTCTTAATTTTCCAGAAATTCTGTAAACATCCATTCCACAAGCATTATATCATAGTTTAGTAGAGTCCTATATATATTATTACCGCCGATTTTACGCGAATGTTTTGTTTGTTTTCTTCAAGTGTGCAGATTTAATTTACCAAGAAGAAGATACATAAGATGAGAAGGAGCTTTTAACGCAAACATTCTTCTTGAAGAAAGATGTAACCACCACTTTACACGGATCCTACCGAGCTAATCAGGGGAGTATTAGTTTCCTTTCGTTTTTATTACCTTCCATTATCATAACTTTGATACTTTTTGGGAACATTGGGGACAATGTTCAGTTTAAGTGTAGGGAGGGAAAATAAAACGGGAACTTTGAAACTATGCTTATCCTTGATTATTTGCTTTGTCCAATTGCATCTATGTAATAAACCATGAGAAAATGTCGGTTAGGGTAATTTTGGCACCAAATTTTCAATTTTTCATGACATATAGGAGTGGGCCATTAGTCTTAATAAAGCGTCTCATGGATAGGAAGTTATATGACTAGCACGAAAACCCTTTACCGCTTAAATTCCACCCAAAATGTGAGGATCGCCCTTAAATTAGTAGGAATTAAAGCATTCATCTTTAATGCTTAGTGTGTGAACCGGTAGTATAATAGATTCTAGAACTTGTTTTGTGATGCATCCCGAGATTGCTAGTAAGACTACACTTGTGTAGTTAGGAATAACTAAATGATAAGAGGCATTAGGATAACCCTTGTTTGATACCCATAATATAATTACTTCTTCCACATCGGTTGAGTAATTCCCCCACATCTTTGCGTTGTACTCATCTTTAGTACACGATACCCCTAGTTAACCCCTCAGAGCCTATCCTTTTCGCGGTTCTCGTGATGTTTCAGTTTTCCGGAATATCAATGAAGAGCATTGTTTACACCCCATCCCCAAATGTACACCCAAATCGCTTTAGCCTACCTTGTATGCACTCACTTTTAGTGCATTATTGTTATCACACTAAACCCTTAGTTCAATTATCTAGTTGCTTGCATAAGTTGCTAAGTCGAGTCATATCCTTTGTACACAGTTTTGGGACGATTGGGACTCATGGGAAAAGTTAAAGTTTGTGAAATGAAGGGAAGGGAACGTTAAATTCAAATTCCCTATCATTTTGATGTTATCGTAGAGGATGGTAGAGTAAAAGTGTATGAAAAAAAATCGAAAAAAATAGAAAAAGAGAAAAAGAAAAAAATTGATTGTTGAAAAAAAAAAAAACGGGCTACCATCCTACATCTATCTTTGAATTTATGTTTGTTTGTTTCAGTTATCTAGAGTCTAGAGTGTCGAGTCTTGGCTTAGCAACGCCATTCTTCGCATGCTTGTAACATAAAGATTTTTGACTTGCCACCACTAAATCACCTATCCCACCAAACCCTTTGTTTCCCTACCGTAAGCCTAACATTACAACCCTTTAAAAGACTTCTTTGATAGTCTTTCCTAGGTGTTTACGCCAAAGCAATGGAGGTTTGATCTAGTCTCAAGCCTATGGTAATCTATTTACTAGGATCGGTTAATGAGTGTTTATCTTCCATTTCTAACTTGTTATATTTCATATACACCCGAGAGATGTGAGTATCCAAACACCCCATGTGAGATGCTAGTATGTAATTTCCATGCTTGTTATGACTTTTGCGGGGCTTATATGTGTTGTGAATTGTTCTAAACCAATGCTTCATGACCCATAACTTCTAAATTAATTGGCTAAAATCACATTTGCTTGAGGACAAGCAAATACCAAGTGTAGGGATATTTGATAAGGTTTTAAAATGTACTTTTTGAGGGGTTGTTTAAGCCCTTATTTGATCACTTTTGTATCCGTTATTATTTAATATCGTTCCTTTTTACTTTTTAGGTATCTTGAAGGCAAAATGCTGGAATGACACTTATTCGGACGAAAAGGTGCGAATATCTGAAGAAAATGGCCAAAGTCAAGAATCGAGACACTCAGTGCTGGGCCCGAAGGTGACGGCGTCAGTGTTATCTGCGACGCTTCGGACCACTTTTGTGACGGCAAGAGCTAAATTGCTCATTTACAAGTGACGGCCGGGTTTTAAAAGAGTAGGCGTCGCAACTCGCACGGCCTAGATTTGATCCGACGACGTCGGAAAGTCGGGAAGGGACGGCGTCACAAGCATAAGGTGACGCCGTCGCAAGACTAACGTGGCCAAGACGAAACCATAATGACGGAGACCGACGGCGCCACAAATTATAAGGTGGCGCCGTCGCATGTGTAATCTTATATATAGAATCCGAATTTTTAGTTTTCGTGTGTAGTCTTTGGAGTAAAACCTAAACCGAACCAAGGTCGTCTTGTACAAGATTTTAGGGTTCAATACCCTATCTTACATCAAGATAAGTGTTTTACTTCATTAATTCAATTATGTCTTCAATTAATTGTGTGTATGCTTGCATGTTTCCCATGTCCGGCTAATTTACTTGTGTGTTTGCTTAGGAGATATGAAACTTAATTATTGAATATTGATTGGTTGTCTCTTATCTTAATTGTTAATGATCTAGTATTGCGATAGATCATCCGTTGTGTAGTTAATGCTTGATTAATCTTTGTTGAACCTTAGCTTATAGTACATAGAGTTATTGTAGGCTAAACCATCCGAAGAGTACCTTAGTGTTAAGTTTATAAATCCTAGAGATTTTGTAGGCGATAACCTTTGGTAGTTTCAAAGAGTTAGGGATAAACGCATACCCTACGACCTTAGACACACAACGCGATTAAGAATAAGGACGTGACAATTCAACCATCAATAGGAGCTAATTAAGGAGTAATAAAACCTAAGTAAACACATCTTTAAATCATCATACGAGCACACAATAATTAGACATAGACTACATACACCTTAGAATAGATAATTAGCGAATAGAGTAATCGGTAGAAATACCAACCCCAAATCCAATACCCCAAAATTGTACCTTTCCATTTCCTAAAAACATAAAAGATAAAAATAATCTTCCTCAACCCCAACCTTAGCGTAGTAACTTCTCACTAGCATTCCTATTCCCCTAGAGAACGATATCAATTCCCGTGGCTTACCCTAATACTACACTACAACGATTAGGTTCACTGCCTAGGGTGTTGAAAAACTTGCTCGACGAAAAGGAAGTTCCTTTGACCCCGAACGATGCGTGTAGCGTTATCACATTTCAATATTATAGTTCATTTCTTCCGTTATTGCTCTGTTGTTCAGGATGTGTAGCAAATGATCAGGCGGCAGTTCTATACCAAAGTCTCTTAGTGATTTTCCATAGAAACTAAGACCTGCTTCAAGTTCAAAAAGAACGCCACCGAGTAATTCATCTGTTGTTACGTGCACCTCTGGTGTGTGTAGCATTTGCGAGAGTATCAGCGGAATATCTTCTGACATATCATTTGCATATGCCTCAAACAACTGAAGTGGATTTGAAAAGTCACAGAAGATAAGAATCTGACAGAAAAAATCACGCATCAGTGTAGCTGTTGCGGTAAGAGAAGATTCTTGTAGAGCTATACTCCATTCTTGGTCATTGCCTAGTAATCCCAGAGCCTCACAAGCAGCTCTATTTGTAGGATACAGTTGCTCACTAAATGTACAAATATGTCAAAAGGATTTGCACCTTTTGATGACAGAGCAACATGCGTAAGTAAAAAAAGATCTCTTGCGCTAGGGTGTATGTATGCGAGACGGCCAACAGATGCGGTGCTCCTACGATGCCTTTTGTTGCCAGTATTTATCTGTAGCATACCAGACGAATTCCTTAGGAAAGTTTAGATATGTCAGATGATGGCCATCAGATGATTGTGTATTGTAACATAGCCATTCTGTTAGTGTTGTTCTTTTTGCAAAGTCATTGTCAACAACCGATTGTAAATTTTGGCATGCTCTGAATCTGATGCGTTGCATATTTTCTAAATGCACTGATAATATCTGAACAACAGGCACCCTATAATGTATATCGTAACCAAGGATCCTCCAGCATGCTTCGTGTGGGCCTATGTACCGTGCGTCTTGGAAGTTTTTAATCTCGTCTACTTGTATAACAGGACGACTGCTCATTGATTCTCCACTGCCTATTGACCTTGTAACGTGTGCAATTATCCGGTCGGTGCCTTTTGAATTGTATTTGAACAGATATTTTATTAACATCGTCCATTCACAATATTCTACGTTGATGTGCGCATAGAAACGTATACATAGCAACTTGTTGTAGGGGACAACGTAGGTGTTATCTAGCTCAACATTCTTCTTTAAAGTTGTTATGCCTGTATTTCTCCTCTGATAATGCACAAACCCTTTGTTGTCAATGAAAGTATTTTGACAGTATGGCTTTGGAAATCCTTTGGTACACTCGCCGCTTTGTTTCATGCAGGGAGCGGATTTATTTGCCAATCCACATGGGCCATGTACCATAAACTCTGAGACAACTCGATGGACTTCAGGATCGGCTGTTGGATCTGGAAGCTCTGCACATACATACATGTTAATGTCTTCATTTCTATGAATCTGTGAGCTTTCTTTCGGCCACAATAGTTAATGACAATGTGGTAAACTGCGTTTTTGGAACTCTACTGTATACAAAACTGCAGCATATAAAATCGTAGTTAGTATGCATCTACAATTTTGTTTTAGAAAAGACTCTTGTTATTATACCTATATATTACCTGCTTCAACATCTCCAAAAGGCCTGCTTTCTCGGAGAAACCTTACAAGAGCATGTAGTTTTTGTTCAAAAACTCTGTCAACAACATCTGGCATGTCTGCAACAGTTACATGCGGAAAAGCCTCCATGTATTCTTCAATTTCGGGCCAATTAACGTTGCATGTAAATGTAATAAAAAACGATGGATTTCCATGAACTCTTCAAATAGCAAGAGCATCTAAGTAATGGTTGTACATATACCTAGGCCCCCCGGTGAACGATGCTGGTAAAATGATTCTGCTGCCTACATCTGACCCATTGGTATCGCCACGTGCAATTGCATCATGTATGCCAGCTAAGAATTCATTGCGTATTTCATTTTGCCTATTTCTTATAAAATCGATTCGTTGTTGTTCAATACTACAGTATGCTGTAACAACATACTCTTGAAATAACTTCCCACTTCTAGTCAAGAGTGTATATTCATTGTACCGATCATGTATCTGATATGCATAGAACATTTTCATAGTCATCTGTTTGTATTTTCAGATGTTTCACCTTCTTTATCTAACAATTTGAGGCCCAAATGGTATCCTTCTTCACCGTAAATGAAAATCAACGGAAAATGTAGCGACATGTAAGAAGGATGCAGTTTATATATTCTTTGTGGAGAGCCTCCGTATGTTTCAATGATGACATCGTAATTAGATTCGCTATCTGGACCACCTTCATACACTATAACGCCAATAGGGTCTCCGGTTGGTAGCTCATGTTCCTTGGAACCAACCTTGGTTTAAAATTGCGTTTTGCGATCCGATGCGTTAAAGGTCCCAAAAGCCGATGCGTAATGCGTGTTGCGAATGCGAGCGCATTTTGGACACGATGCGTTTTGTATTAAAAAATACAAAAATTATTTATACGTAGTAAATTAAAAAAATTACCAAGTAAATGCAATAAATTTACAAATAAGTCACAAAGACACAAAAATAGGCAAATATTCTATTTGTAAAACAAATAAGTCACTAAGTCAGGACACAAAATACTTAGAAACAACATTATAAACTCCAACTAAATTTTATTTTAAATGAGAAACTCCTTCTTTAATTACTTACGAACAGGATGAACACGTAATTTTATTTTTAATTTTAGGATCTTGAATTCCACAATTTCTAGATCCTTGTTATTGTTAGCAGTAATGCGGTTGAACATGAACGATTAAAGTCTATTCTATACATATACATGATTCTATACATATACATGATGACATGATACTATAATATGTTAAAGGTATACTTATAAGTTATACCAGTGGCTAACAATCATAATTCATTCATTACCAAATCAACAACAAAAGTCAAAACTAAAAATTTTAGTTAAATTTTAATCACACATATAATTTCCAGGTCAACTATTTAACATATATGATTATTTATGATCAAAGAACAATATGAACTATTGCATAACATGAAGCTGTAATAAGATGATTGTTTGCTGGATTTCAAATCATGTTAATGGTGCATGATCTTGAACCGAACGGTAATTTGGATGTTGTTATTGTGTTTGTTTTAGACGTCTTTCAACAACTTCTATTTTTCAAAGTCCATTAAAATATTTTTATCTTCTTCTAAATGGTTTATTTTTATTAAAAATGACCTAAATTCCATATTGCGAAAATTGCGAACTTTGCTAGCATTAAAAAAATGCGGTAAATTGCGGTCTAATGCGAGTGCATTTTTGGATGGCCTCGCATTAGGTATCATGATGCGAAATCCTAAAAGCAATGCAATGATGCATGCAATTTACGCAATGATGCGCTCATTTTTAAACCAAGGAACCAAACACCAAAGAGGTTAACTTTAAATTCTAGTATGTCACGTTCTTCTAGTTTATTCCTTGTTGTTCTAAATAAATGCACCAGTTGATTATTATTATCTAGAATCTCTATCAAATCTTCTATAATGTCTCTTCTTAATGTATTATGCTATTGGGAAAGTGGTGCAATCGGTTCTGGACTTCGTTGACCGTATCGTAGATGTATAACTATAAAAAACTTGGACGTTTGCCCACCGGTGGGCACATACTGCCTATCCAGTGGTAGATCTTTCTAGAAACCTTGAATACATACGGACCTTGGCCTCTGTTGATAGATTCATCAACTTCAGCACCTTTGGATGTCATTGCAAACATTTGGTTATATGCACGTATGTTTTCCATGAAATGCCTGTCGAAAAAAAACTGCTTCATTGAATCTGGACATTCCTGTGGTGCAGTTAATTTAACCTTGCCGTTGTTGCAGCACCGGTGATAATGTGGAAAGGAACGTCGACTGTCTTTTACCCTCTCATCATACCAAAACATAGCCTTGCAATGTCTGCAGACCTGGTTACACTTGCCCATACGAACATACGTGTTTGGTGGTCCTAAAAAAATATAGTTAGTAGTAAAAAAAAGGCGGAAAAAGAGTAAAAAACAGAAGAAAAAAAAAGAAAAATAATAAAGGAAAATGGGAGAAAAAACTAACGTTCAGAACTTTTTGAGTTTTACCTTGTCTAATTTGCCTTCGTCTAGTGTTTGCAGCCGCAATTCTATTGCTTGTTTCACCTATAGAATCTCTTTCTATTGCGTTATGTAAAAGAGTATTAAAACATTTATTATTAAAATTGGTTCTAGAATTTGTATGAAATTTTTTTATTAGGTTGTATACCTTGAATGAAGCGTGGTCTTTTCGAGCGTGGTGGTCTTATCATATTGCTCGTTTCACCTATATAATATGTCTGGACTAGAATATGTAAGACACTGTTAGGTATTAATAGAACAACGCATAAATTCAAAATAGTAAAAGGCTAGAAGCTTATGTACCTTTAGTGAAGCGTGGCCTTTTCGAACGTGTATTGGCAGCAGCAGAAGCTCTTGCCCGTGAATCTTGTTGAGGTAAAAGACTGTCATATACAGCTTCATACTCAGTATCTAGTAAGAAGTACAAAAACAATGGTTAATTTTCATAAGGTTAAACACTAATGCGCATAAGGTAATTTAGTAACTTACTTATTATATATGATGTTGGTTCGCTTCCAATATGATGTGGTCTTCGTGCAGGGACTGTTTGAATACATGGTCTTTCGGCCGTCGAAGAACGGAAATCATTGAGGTCATCGTTGTGGCAACTATAAGAAATCCTTTGAACATTGGTCTGAGATTGTTTAGATTCTGCCACAGTTTGTAAGGAAATAGTACGTAGGATATTTGGCACAATAGGTGAATCATTTGTTGTTGTACCATCAGAGTTTCTTAAATAAATATTTTTCGTTAAATGTTCACCGCCATGCTCAAAAGCCTGAGCTATGTTGATAACATCAAATAGTCCTGACTTTTAAGTGTCAATTTCCCCCAATAATGCTTATATTTTATATCATTTATATGGATTTATGCTTGTATTCCTTTATATTTCACTTTCAGGTAAATTATGAGCATTGGAGCCTAAGAGAAGCGGATTTGGAGATTTTCCTAACGATTTATGATCGTATGCCTACTGTGAAGAAGCTACACGTAACTCAGTCTCTCACATTACGCCGTAGCCAGTGTTTTGACTCAGAAGAACAATTTAACTACAATTACGGCGTAACTCTTAACTAAGGTTACGCCGTAATCATCGAGGCCAAGAAAATATTTTGCGCCTCCATCAACTACGCCGTAACTCCTCGCAAGCATTACGCCGTAGTCCACCCAAAATAGATCTGTATTGAAGATATGGCGTAACCTGTCCCAAGTGTTACGCCGTAACCTACTTAACGAGAGTATTATTTGGAGAATTATTGAAGTTATGGCGAAACTCTCAACTTTAGTAACGCCGTAACTAGGATCGTGCCTATAAATACAAGCCCTAATTTCTACATTTGACATCATTCACTCACAACTCAAAGTCAGAGAACGTGAAGAGGGTTCCAAAGGCAGATCATTCAGAGCATACGGAGCCATCTCCAAGGGAGGAATCAATCTATATCGATAAGCATTAGCGATCATTTCTATCTTTTGCCTTTGATTCATGTATTTCATTATGTTAAACATCGAATTCATTATTTTTTTTAATATGATCGGCTAAGCACCTTTGGTGCTAGCCTATTTATGATTCCTTGAATGTTTTGTTTATGTTTTCATGCTTCCGTATAATTGTTTCTAGTGTATGCATGCATAGTTCGTTGGTAGTTACCCTAGCTTCGGTAGTTTTGAAATGCGGTCGTATCTAGTTGCTTAGGAGAATTGACCAAATAACCCTAAGTAGTTAGGTAGAGTTAGGAATGGTAAGAATTGACCAACTGACAACCCTTCCTTGCTTGTGCGAACTGACCAAATGATCACCGGTCGTCCGGATGAACTTAAGAAGTTAGGGATGAGTGTCTAAGATGCTAGCGCTCGGGCACTCATTTTTTTGAATCTTGCATGTAGGGTACTTATTGACTTGGCTTAGGCAACTAAAAACCACTCAACTCCCAAGGGGTAAACCTTTGACGTCGGGTAGGAGCCAATTTGTTGATAGGTTATGACGAATTGACTAAATGTAATCCTAGCGACTTAAACCCCCACTTGAATCAATTGGAAGTAATAAAACATGAATATTACATGATAGGATGAGTAATTAGGTTAGCACACTTTCTCTCTATTGATCACAACCTCTATTTATTTTACGCTTTTATTTCTTGTTTCTTAGCTAATTAATCATTTCTACCTCAAACCAGTTAAAACCAGTGACACATACACTTAATATAGAATCCGCTCACATAGCTCTTGGGACGACCTCGGTTTTACTGATTACTATACTACACGCGACCAGGTACACTGCCCGTGAGTGCATAAGGTGGACCATAGGTAAACGAGACAATTATAAATATTAAAACCTGGTCAGAAAACATGCATCAAGTTTTTGGCACCGCTGCCAGGGAGTTATATTAGGATTTTTACTAAGTCTTTTATTTTTGTTTTTGTTAAATTTTTGTCTTCTCACGATTACTTTTAAGTTTCAGGTACCATGGCGGTTGTGGACATTGATAACCTCACTCTCGAGGAATATTTGACTATGACTAGGGATGAACAAGGGTCGGGGCTAGTTAGGCCGGCTATTAGAGCTGAAGTCCGTTTTGAGATCAAAGAACAATTTATGAGGGAGCTACGTGCTAACCCTTTCTCTGGAAATAGAGACGAAGATGCTTACGAACACGTTGAAAATATCTTGTGCTTCACAAGCCTTTTCAACACACCTGGTGTTTCTCATGACGCGGTTATGCTCCGAGTCTTCCCTATAACACTTACTAGGGGAGCAAGAAGATGGATTGATAGATTACCCGCCAGAGCAGTTGATACATGGGCTCTCCTAAAGAATCATTCAAAGATATTGTCCTCCTTCGAAAATATCAAATCAACTCATGGAGATCCATAATTTTAAGCAAGAAGGCGATGAGACATTGTATCAAGCTTGGGATAGATAAAATGATCTTCTTTACAAGTGTACCACTCATGACCTAAACAACAAGCAAAAGGTCAATATTTTCTACAAAAGTATCAACTTTGCTACAAGACAAATGTTGGACTATCAGGGACCCATTCTGGGGATGACCCCTACTCTTGCCATAGAAGCCATCCAAAAAATGGCCGATCATTCTCAAAAGTAGCACGATGGAGGAAGCCAAAGAAGCCTAGGCGGAAATCTTAATGGTATTGCCGCAATTACAAACAAGCTTGAAAACCTTGGTCGTGACATGCTAAAGCTCAAGGAAAGTGTTCACGCTATCCAAGTGGGATGTGAAAGCTGTGATGGAGGACATCTCACTAAAAATTGTTCTCTTGTTTCTGGTGTCGGATCCGCTGACGATCACCAGTTACGCCATAACTGTTGTAACGAATTATAGCGTAACCATGGACCAGAGATCCAGCCAAGGTTGGAAACGGAGATACCTAGCCAACTACCCATCAAGGAGGTTTGCACGGAGGGATTCATTCTTCCATGTTCGATAGGGAGCCATGATCTTTCTGCATTAGCCGATCTTGGATCCTGTGTAAACATTATGCCACTCTCAATATTTCTAAAACTTAGAATAACAAATCTTTGGAAAACAAGCATGGTGATTGAGATGGAAAACATGACCAAGGTAACTCCTCTTGGGATCACGGGTGGTGTATTGGTCAAAGTCGATAGGTTCATCTTTACATCCAAATTCATGGTTAACGACATGGCAAACACCCTAAGAGAACATTTAATTCTTGGAAGACCTTTCGTTGCTTCCTCACGCGCCTGAATCAAGGTCTTAGAAAAAGAACTTTCTTTGGGATACAGTGATGACAGGGTGGTGTTTAAGATGGATAAAACCTTGTGCCCGAACCCTGATGAAGTAATGAGCCCTAGCATGGCGGACAAGGTTTCTATTGAAGAGCCAACAAATTTTCCTGATAACTTTCCCCCTTCATATTTTGGTCATTTACAGGATAGTGAGTCTAGTGATCGAAATGATAGCAACAAATCTTCCCAAGAGGAAGATGTCGAAATTCGAACTTCACCTAGGGTATCTGATAAAAAAGGTATTACTATACTTGAGGAAAAACTCCATTGTTACTCCCCTATCACTTCTATAATAAAGGGTTCTAAGTTAACTTTGCCAACATGTTCCCCACTTCTCAAACGCTGCAATGGTGGTGGCCAGTTCTTTGTAAAGCTGATGCGCGTACAAGGCGCGTTCGGGGTCAAAGGAAACTTCCTTTTCGTCGAGCAAGTTTTTCAACACCCTAGGCAGTGAACCTAATCGTTGTAGTGTAGTATTGGGTAAGCCTCGGGTATTGATATCGTTCTCTAGGGGAATAGGAATGCTAGTGAGAAATTACTACGCTAAGGTTGAGGTTGAGGAAGATTATTTTTATCTTTTTATATTTTTTATAAAGCTAAGGGTAAAATCTCGGGTTTGGATTTGGGGGTTTGGTGCTTCTACCGATTATTCTACTATCTAATTACCTAAGCTAAGGGTAGTCTATGTCTTTTTAAAGTGTGCTTGTATGATGATTAAAGATGTGTCTACCTAGATACTATTACTCCCTAGTTATCTTTTTTTGGTGGTTGAATTGTCACGTCCTTATTCTTAACGCGTTGTGTTTTCTAAGGTCGTAAGGTGTGCTTTTATCCCTAACTCTTTGAGACTACCTTAAGGTTAATGACTACGAAATCTCTAGGATTCATAAACTTAACACTAAGGTTATCTTCGGATGTTTAGCCTACAATTCAACTAGTAATTATAAACTAATGTCCACAAAGATTAATCAAGCATTAAAAACACAACGATGGCTTTAAGCACTCCTAAGACAATTATAATTAATATAAGAGACAACCAATCAATAATTAATAACTAGGTTTCATAGATCTAAGCAAACACACAAGTAAATTAGACAGACATGTTAAACATGCAAGCATACACACATTCAATCGAATACATAATGAAATCAAGGGAATAAATAACTTATCTCAATGTAAAATAGGGTATGAGAACCCCAAAATAATGTCCAAACCAGACTACAATCGTTTTAGGTTTTTACTCCACAAGTCTACCTCTTTAAAGTCTAAAAATTTGATTTCTATATTTAATTTTACAACTGCGACGGCGTCGCCTTATAGGTGGGACGCCGTCTGATCGCCGTCATTAGGGCTTAAATGACCCCTTAAATGACCCCTTAACTGCGACTGCGACGGCTTCCAAGAGACCTAAAAAGTGAAAAGGAACGAAATTAAGCAGTAACGGATATAAAAGTGGGCGATTAAGGGCTTAAATGACCCCTTAAAAGTATACGTTTTAAATCCTTATCAAATATCCCTACAATTGGTATTTGCTTGTCCTCAAGCAAATGTGCTTTTGGCCAATCAATTTATAAGTTAGGGGGCATAAAGCAATGGTTTAATATCATTCATAACAAGTATAAGCCCCGCAATAGTCATAACAAGCACTGAAATTATATATTAGCATCTCACAAGTGGTGTTTGGATACTCTCATCTCTCGGGTGTATATGAAATATAGCAAATAGAAATGGAAGATAAACACTCATTAACCGGTAATAGTTAGGGGTGTTATCAGGTTGGTTTATCGGGGTTATCGGGTTTGTCGGGTCGGGTTGAGTCTGGTTTTGAATTTTTTAAAAGTAACCCGCAACCCGACCCGATAAGTAATCGGGTTATCAGGTTCGGGTGGTATCGGGTCGGGTTAAGTCGGGTCGGGTTGAGTCGGGTTATCGGGTGATGGAATACCAATTACAGCAGATGGTTACTGAATGCTTAAAGTGATAGTCAACATCAGTAACATATTTATACAATTTACAAGGAACATAAAGTGATAGTCAACATATTTATACCTGAATATTAAAGTGATAGTCAACATATTTATATAATTTACAAGGAACATAAACTGATATTACAAGGAACATGGATCCAAAGTCAACATCAGTAAAAAAATTCAAAAATCGATCATAGTCAATATCAAGACAACATCGCAAACAACATCAAGAAAAGACCAATAACAAATTTCATAAACAAAGTAACAAAGTGCAGCAACATGATCCAAGTTCATAAACAAAGTGCAGCAACATCAGTGGATCAAAAGACCAGTAACAAATATATTTAAAACAAATATATTTAAAATTGGAAAACGAATATATTTAATAACCAAACATTTAAGTTAATGACATTGGGCCTATAAAACGAATATATTTAAAATTGGAAAATTGATTATCGGGCCTAATCGGGTTCGGGTCGGGTCAACCCGACCCTACTGACACCCCTAGTAATAGTACATAGATTACCATAGGCTTGAGACTAGATCAAACCTCCACCGCTTTGGCGTAAGCACCTAGGAACAACTATCTAAGAGGTCTTTTAAAGGGTTGTAACGTTAGGCTTACGGTTAGGGAAACAAAGGGTTTGGTTGGAAAGGCGATTTAGTGACGGCAAGTCAAAAATCTTTATGTTACAATCATGAAAAGAATGGCGTTGCTAAGCCAAGACTCGACTCTCTAAACTCTAGATGACTTTGAAACAAACAAACATTAATATAAAGATAGATATAGGATGGTAGCCCGTATGTTTTTTCATTTTTTTCATTTTTTAACAATCTTTATTTGATTTTTTTTTTTTTTTTTTTTTTTTTTTTGCATACACTTTTACTCTACTATCCTCTATGATAACATCAAAATATAAGGGATTTATAGGCACATCCCTACACTTGAGTTTTTATTACTCTAACACTAATTTGACCCGAATTGAAAAGATCAAAACACTTGGAGTACATTATTACGTAAATAAATGGAATTTGAATTTAACGTTCTTTCCGGTTACTCCATAAAATTTAACTTTACCCATGAGTCTCAATCGTCCCAAAACTGTGTACAAAAGATATGACTCGACTTAGCAACCATGCATGTAACTAGATATGATAACAATAATGCACTAAAAGTGAGTGCATATAAGGTAGGCTAAGGCGATTTGGGTGTACATTTGAGGGTGGATTGTAAACAATGCTCTTCATTGATATTCTAAATTCACGAGAACCGCGAAAAGGATAGGCTCTGAGGGATTAACTAGGGGTATCGTGTACTAAAGATGAGTAAAATGCAAGGGTTTGGGGGAATTACTCAACCGATGTGGAAGAAGTAATTATAATACGGGTATCAAACAAGGGTTATGCTAATGCCTCTTATCATTTAGTCATTCCTAACTACACAAGTGTAGTCTCACTAGCGATCTCGGGATGCATCACAAAACAAGTTCTATAATCTATTATACTACCGGTACACTCTCGAAGCATTAAAGGTGAATGCTTTAATTCCTATAGATCTAGGGGCGAACCTCACATTTTGGGGTGGAATTTGAGTGGTAAAGGGTTTTTGTGCTAGTCATATAGCTTCATATCCATGAGACGCTTTATTAAGACTAAAGACCCACTCGTACAAGTCATAAAATTTTTTAAATTTGGTGCTAAAATTACCCTAACCGATATTTCTCATGGTTTATTACACAAATGAAATAGGACAAGACAAATAATCAAGGATAAGCATAGTTTCAAAGTTCCCGTTTTATTCTCCCTCCCTACACTTAAACTGAACATTGTCCCCAATGTTCCCTAAAAGTATCAAAGTTATGATAACGGAAGGTAATTAAAAGAGAAAAAAACTAGTACTCCCCTGATTAGCTCGGTAGGATCCGTGTGAAGTAGTGGTTAAATTCTTTCCAAGAAGAATGTATGCGTGAAAAGCTCCATCCAATCTTATGTTTCTTCTTCTTGATAAATAAAACCTGCACACTTTAAGAAAATAGATGAAACCTTTCCGTAAAATCGGCAGTAAATTATATATGACTCTACTACACTAGGATATTACATTTGTGGAATGGATGTTTGCAGATTTTCTAGAAAATTAAGACCTGAGAAATTCCAAAAATTTATAAGTAGCACAGAAAATGAGAGAAAGTTAGATAAGCTGTTTCTTCTCCTCCTGACGCCGTCAGGTTATCCTGACAGAATCTGGTCTGCTGCATTTTTCTGGAAAAATTCTGAAAAAATTACACCTTTAAAAATCTGGAAAAGTTCCTGCAAAACATCCATTATGACTCGATACAAGCATTTGACTCTAACAAACATACATATATATCATTTTCAATAATCGTAATTCTCATGTTCACGTTCTTTTAAAAACATGTGTAATCCTCCCTACACTTATCCTTTTTTGTAAAATACCTTTATATGTAATTAAGACGAGGTTAAAGACAAAATAAAGCATTTTCACAAATTCAAACATGAGAATAAACAATCAATGAAAAGATATATGACACACAAACAAGCAAACAATTAAGCATGGGTTGCCTCCCACGAAGCGCTTTTCTTTATTTATGAGTCTTGTAGCTAGACTCGAAGTCGTGCCCCTACGTGACTTCACCTTCACCTCCGTCACCTTCTTCCTCATGATGGCCTCTATCGAGGTTTTCCATGTTATAGTAATGCCCTATTATGCACCTTTCTAAGAATTCATCTTCTCCCCAATCGGTTCTATATTCCGGTCCTAGTTTCAAGCAATCCTTATAGAACCCGAAAATCTTATTCATCACATAATTTACTCCTTTCTCCTTATTCCTATAGTAGACCGATAGCTTAAGTTCCTTTTCATCATTGGAAAGTGATGAAAACTTCTCAATCTTAAATGGCATTTGGTAAGCTACGTCATCGGTCTAATCTTTAAATCTAACTACTCCTAACGACGTGTAGGATCGATATATTATTGTGTTTGATGATTCGGGTGGTCTAGGATGATGGAAATACATGTTATACATTTTAGAGAGAGAAAGTAGAGAGATGGGTGTTCTTGCTAGAGAGTTGCTTTGTAAGTTATGGAATGTTAGATTATGAAGCACCACCCCTTTCATGGATGGAAGGGGTATTTATAGTTACAGAATACACGACCTCCTATCGGCCTGTGGATCAGGCATACAGTGGGTAAAGACCCGTCCTTCCTCCACGGTGTTGCACTACGCTAAACTACGCTACAAACTAACTAATTAACTACTTAATAACGTAACAAACGACAAGTCTACGAGCTAACCTATGCTAGATAATATTTGGGGTGACCGACTCTTCACTTATGGAATTTCCAATTCCTAACAATCTCCCCCTAAGGGAGGTCACCCCATGTTTTACATTTTGAATCCTAGCATTCTATTCTTGACATTTTTCTTGAGCTCGTAGACTTGAATTCTTCACTTCTGCAATCTTTGTGCTTTAGCAGTGACTCTTCAAAGTCCGCATTGATTTGTACTTTAAGTGGAGGCCTTTGAACTGATCCACATCTTTGATGATCTTTGAGCTTTCATTGAGATCATCAGCCACGGTAAATCTCTGGATCATCCATAGTTGTGTTGCCTTCATGTGATGTTGTGACTTTTGGACCGACATGCTCACACTTTTGAATCTTGACATCTTTCCATCGAGTAGCGGAAGCTTTCTTTGGTTCATGATATTTGCGGCGTAGCGAAGCATAGTATAAAAATATCGTAACCGAGTTATGTAGATATGCACCGGTCATGATTTCTTCAAATTAAGTGTGGATCTTTGTGAGCATGCGACTTTGGATTGACGCCTCAATTCGATCACCGCAACCATCCAAATGTACCGCAAACAACGATTAGCAATAAAACACACGAAAGTGTCTTTGATCACTTTCGTTGAATTGAGTACACGCCCACGGTTCCCGTTGATCGGACAAATCGCTGTGATCGTGTAGAGTTCAAGAACCTCCTTGGCGAGGGTTTCGCATTGTTCTAGTCGTTCTCAAACCGAACGTCTCAAAGAAGACAACACGGAGTGAGTGAACCGGTAATTGAGATTCACCGATTGATGAAAATGATTTGAAAAACAATCGCGTATTGCTTAGAAGAAAGCGTTTTGCAATCTGACGAAGGTCTTATGAGAAAGATCAATTTTCAATCAAAATACTTTTGTATTTGAAAAGAGTACACATTCGATGTGCTAGATAAAGAAGAGATTCGCACATCGAACGGTTTTCCAAAAGTATTTTTCAATCGAGATACTTTTGTGTTTGAAATATGAATACACATTCAATGTGCTAGAGAAAAGAAGATTTGCACATTGAACGGTTTTTCCAAAAGTATTCGTCAATTCCATTCCTGGACCATGGTTGATTCACGAGTGAATCGCCCCATTGTTTCTATCCAGTTGTCACAAGTTTGATCTTTAGAAAAGATCTCACATGTCACCCACCAAGAGCTTGTTTGATGTTGGCTCTAGAAGGATTTCCATCTTCATCGTGAATATTTTCATATCACTCGGATGTTCTGGCAATACCACAAGGATAAAGCGTAGGACTCTTAATATATTCTTACTTTCCACATTGTGTGAAACAGCAAGTCTTCATTAATTTTGTGTCCTAATGAGATATTGGTTCCTATGTCGGAGACTAGGGAAAGGGTCTCCTTCTTCAATATTAACAATCTCTAAGAGAAAGTCGATAGATTATGTCGGTTCCCCGTGAGAATGAAACAAGCCCTTTTAAGAGGAACTTGAGTAGCTTGGGAAGTTTAGTGCAAGGCGTCCGGGTCCATGACGTCTTGTCTTCAATACCAGTGTTACCTTGGTAACCACCAAGTAGTATATGAATTGAACCCTAGCATCGCCCTAATGTTGAATTATTGAGGGCTATTTCTTTTCACCCTTTTCACATTCATTACTTTTTCATTCTTCAACCCCTTGATTGCTTACCGAGACTTCATTACTAGAACCTTGTTGGGTTTATTCCAAGACTAGCTCTGTCTCGATCCGCACTCTTCCCATTTTCTCATTTTCTCCTTTTTCAATATACCTAAGGACTCTACACTATCTAGTGGATTGTCCCTGGGTAGATCCCTCCGGTTCTGGCGGATCGTGGGAACTAATACCTAACCTCACCATCCTTATAACTCCATACATAAAGTAAAATGGTCGGTCTTTTGGTACAGTTCATTCTTCCTTGAAACCAATTGAAAAATCATTTGGAAAAACAATCAATGTACTTGTGATACAAGATCAAAGCATTTTGTACCTTAATAGTTTTGATCATTTAGAAAACCTCCCCCTCAACATGTGCATATGATTTAGAAATTGTTTAGCACATGGAGGCAAGAGGACTTTGAAATATTTTCTTTGATCACAATTTTCATAGAAAAAAGCCATTTGATTTTCTTGGTAAATTCTCCCCCTCAATATGTGCATAGGATAAGTGAAATCATTTTATCACATAGAGGCAAGAGGTTTTTGAAGTACTTCCACGATTGCATTGCCATACAGAAAACCATTTAGAAAATCAATCAAGGTACCTTTTGATAAAACATTTCAATCTTTGTATCTTGATAGTTAATTTTATTTTGAAATGCTCCCCCTCAATATGTGCTTCGAGAGCCTGCACAATTGAATCAAAACGATCACCTTTTATCAAATTTCATTATTAAATCACAAATTCTCCCCCGATCAAAAATATCAAACCCTTTGAGATTTTGGATCCCAAGTGATTTAATAAGGTTTAGAAAACATGGGAGAATATGTGCCTGATTTAAAAACTCATCTAGTTTTTGGATAAATGCTCCTCCTCAATCATATGCATCATATATTGAAATCGTTTGGCACATGGAGGCAGGAGTGCTTTTAAAGGACTAAAACCAACTCCATTTAAACAGATAAGAGATTTAAATCACTATCTCTCCCCCGATCAAAAATTTCAAACCTCTTGAGATTTATGATCCCAATTGATTTAAATCATTTAGAAAATTTTGGGGAAAGACGTGGCAAGATTTGATTTTGAAAAATGACTGATAATGACCAATTTAAGACATTTAAAGATTGTTAGTGTCAGGTATGATAGTTTTAAGAGATCTTTAAGTAAAATAAAACAATTTCATAATCAAACAAGAACAGAAACAATTTCATTTTGAAAGACCTTGATTCAAAAGAAAAATCATACCATGACATAACATTAAATCTTAAGATCACCACTTATTATCGTACAAAACGGAACTTTTGTGAAGAAATATCGTTTGAAAATATTTTATTTTAAATCACTCTCCCCCTCAATCCATGACAGAAGTCAATAATTGAGTGACTTAGGTTTTGATAAAAAGAAGTCCGGTGATTTTCAAAATTTAGTCCAATTTATTTTCAAAACAATAATTTTCCATTTTCAAAACAATAATAGTTAAAAAATTGTTCAAATAAAAATGGTATAATCACAATTATCTCTGCACAAAGATACGTTAGGTGGTTGAGAAGCTTATGTTGTTGCTGTAGGGCTTGGAAGAAAAACCGTCTGCTGATGCAGTGAGACTTCTTACGTTGCATTTTAATGCAAACTGAGGTCATATTAAGCTCGTTTCTTCACTTGCTGAAGAAAACCATCTGCTGATGCAGTGAGAACTCTTGCGTTGCATTTCATGCCAACTCTCCATTGAAGTCAAATTAAGCTCCGTTTCTTCATTTGTCAACCCAAGATATCGTTACCCTTTCCTTTCGGCATCCAATCATCTTCATTTGTGGGATCCGGATCGGGAACATTCTTATATACCAATATACCTGCATACGTTAGTGAACACACATACAGATATATGGTGGTCGACATCACCCAAACAACAATTGACTAATACAAGTCAATTCAACATATCAATCAGTTCGTATAAAGGTATGGGATTTATGTGTTTATCAAACTCTAATCATCTAATCCTAACAATCATATCCTAGGCACCTAGTCCTTCAACGTAGGTTAACAACATTTTTCAGTTAAGCATTTAAGATAATTAGATAAGTCCGATAGATGATATAAATTTGAAAAACATTCTCCCCCTCAATCAATGACTCATTTTCTGAAAAATTTAAAAGCGCTGAAGTCATTGATTGAGTTTTCAATTTTTACGAAATCTCTTAAACTGATTGGTTTACAAGCAACTCATCTTCCACCATTGTGAAAACAACAAATATTTTTCTGAAGAATTTTAGACGGAAAAACATTTGTGAAGGAACAGCAGTCCTTCGACATACTTTCCTTATTTTTGTTTTTAGGATAAGTGCATGAAATTTTTGTAAATTTGTTTAGTGCAGCACTTTCCTTTCTTTAAAGAGCGGGTTGCTATCTGAGATAATAGCAAACCATGGTTAAGCACGGGTTACAGTCTGAAGCAACTGCAAGCCATACTTTTTGACATGTTTTGAAAAAGAATATTTACACCTCCTGCTCGAACTTCATCTATGGTCCCGTGCCATTATTGAATGACATTTCTAATACCGCAGATGTTATCGTTACCAGAAGACATGTCTTTGAAAAACAATATTTTTGGTATTTTTCTAATTTTCTGATTTTTATGGGTTTTTGAAGGTTTTATATTTTTCTATTTTGTTTTTGCTGGTTTTATATTTTTGTATTTTGTTTTTCTGATAAATATATACAAAGATAGAGTAGATGATATAGTAAAAGAAGATGATGATACGAGTACCGAGATAAAGATATCGAACAGCCCCGTTGTAGAAGATAGAAGTCATCATCTCTTAAACATTCACCACCAAAGCTTCCGAGACTCCAGAATAGAAGAAAGAACATGAGCCTATAAGAAAGAGAGACATTGGCGACTTCCCCAAACCGAAAATCCTTGTGATGAGTGATTCAAAGCTCTATTTCAAGCTTGCCTTATCCAGTGCACCGATAAGCACACCATTATCATAAATCCCATTGCTCCTTTTAAGAACGATAATCGAGGATCTCCATTCGGGTTATATCATCAAGTAGAAGAACAAAGAACGTATCATCCCACATTTGAATACCTCTTCTCAAATTCCTTTTCCATCAAGTGCGAAGCAATCCATTCCGAAGGTGTAAAGAGAACACTTCCCAGTAGTTGAATTGATGCGGTCAATCTCTTAGACTAGAGCTCACGAACCCGAATACACATACGAAGACAAAGAAACTTATACCATCAGTAGCGGATTAAGTCCAATAGCCAAAGAATAACCCGATGTATACTTTTCTCTCCCCCAAGGCGGTGCATGAAGCTCAAGAACCCGGCACCGAATGCCCAAAGAGAGAATAACCGATAACATTGAAGAAGCATGCCGAATCACCGATTATCTCGGAGGACTATCTCTGCGGATTTCAACTCCGAATAAGTGATTATATATCGAATCAGCGATTAAGCACTCAAGTGAAACATTGAGCATCCCCAATGTACACAATCCTCTCTCCCACGATTATTGCGATAACATCGAAATCATCACACACTTGTGTACCTCTTTTTATCATCAGAAACTAATTCTTACATCTCTTCCTCCACGTAGTTGGAATAAGAAAACTAAACGCCTTGATGAGTAAACCTTGAGTTTCTCTGCGGTCATGACAAATGTTTTCCCGGGATATCTTCAATCACTTAGAAGAATTAAGTTCATCAAGTTTACTCGCCATGAGTCAAACCTTGAGTTTCTCTGCGGTAATAACATTTGTCTTCCCGGGATATCTTCAATTACTTAAAAGTATTAAGCTCATCAATGTTTACTCGCGTTTAGATGCGTGTCTCCTTCCCCCTTGCTAGTTTTGACACTTCAGAATCAGCAACACACTATAAGCCCGTATACTAGAAATCTGTTGAGAAGAACACTTGAAAGTCTTTGTGAGAATCAACTTGCTGAAGAATGTGAGCAAGTCTAATTGGGGATTAAATCAGACATTTCACCCTCCCCCAATTAGTGCTCTCCCCTAAACCGAAAATCTTTATGATGAATGCTTGAATAAGAAGAAGTCTTTAGATAATCAAATGCAACTCGTCTTTAGTATTCTAACATGTAGCAGAAAATGTAGAACCGACTGTAGACTCGACCTTCTTCAAGATTGTTCAGTTGGGGAATAGATAGTTAACATCTTCAACTCACATCAAAAACCATCCCACCAAAAAGCATCCCAATTAACTTACATCTTGCAAATCCCCTTAACTAAAATCCCTCCCAATCAAACAAGAACAGAAAGATGTTTATCAAGGAAATCAGCAATAAGGCCGCAACGAACACACAAGATGGTAACACCAAACTACCAATCACATCAAACAAGAACAGAGAGATTGTTCGGAATCATCATGTTGATGTATACGTGAAGCATTAACCGGAAGCACTTTGTCGATAAACTCATCAATCCGAGTGAAGATGTCAACCAATGGCTCGTAGAAGAAAAAAACTTCATGTGAAGATGACCCGATAAGAAGAAGCTCTGTTCTTACATGAGTTTGGAGCCGTTCGACCATTTATTCTCATATAACAATCAACCATGCGGTAAATTCACACTTCTTCTCCCCCTCAAGAATTACATACAGAGTTGCCATTCTTGATTGAATAAGTGAATATCTTCAACAAATGTAATCTATTCACACTTCTCCCCTGCAAAATTAGCACATGATGTCGCCATCGTCATAATAGTTGAGCAAGTGGAATAAGATAACAATCAACAAAATGTTCGGTTCACTTGATGACTGAAGCGCATGGAAAAAGCATGAAGCATGTTGATGAGAATGGTCATAATTGAGAAGATTTCTCTTCTTCAGAAGATAAAGCGCACTGACGCGTACACTTTTCTTTTCTTTAGCGAACGAGGCATGAACTGTTGTGTTCATACATCATAATCTCTCTCTTTTCAATCTCTTTTGGCAAAACATGTAATCAAACCATTATCATTCAGTAGGCTCTTTGTAGTGATAGCTGATGGAGAAAACCTGATATAATGAATTTGATCCTGAAGTAAACTACCCCGAACTCGTGACTTAAACTTGCACATATGTAACAAAGAGCGGTGCCGATTTCCATTAGCATCTCTAAGTACTCTCTATGTACTCTATACTCGTCAACCAACCAACCATCAAGTATAAGACGTACATTACCTCTTGAAAATCCACAATTGAATGTGACACTGAGCACTACAACGTAACTCCTTAAAGTGATAGTTATTTTGTGGTGGTATGAGCCCAATTCCCCCAAGTGGTAAAAGAAAAGGTAAAAGACACCCAACAATAACTAGATTTCCAAGTCTTTGTTTATGATAATAAGCTCGAACAAGGATCATGAAGAATCTTCATCCAACCATCCTCGATACCTTCATATACTAAGTACACTTGCCCGTGATATTTCACTTCAACCTCAAATAAATAATAATGAGCTAACCCCGTTGTCACATCTTCTAGTTAAAAGCTCAATTCTAGCCTCCTTTAACGTTTAAAGTGAACTATGATAATGGTTTTCATCCCGACCATGGTTAAAAGCACGTAACCCCGTAAAACCATGTAATAACCAAACTGCCATGAAGACAACCCAAACACATACCCAATTCATGAAGTACACCCTTTTATCCTTTCTTTGAAGCAGAAACTGTAGCACCGGTATCAGAAAAGATCTCGAAATACACTTTCCTTTTCTCCAGGATGGTTCCATCAATACGGGATTTTACAACTCTTTAGTTTAAACAGAGAAATAGTTTCTTTCGCGGGATTTTACAAAACCAAGAATAAACCGTAAGAAAGATCCGGAAATGCACTTTACTTTTACCAGGATGTTTCCATTGTCATGGGATTTTACAAGTCTATGATTTAAACCGAGAAATAATTTCTTTCGCAGGATTTTACAAAATCAAGACAAAACCGTAAACAATGTCAGCTTGAATGTATTATGAAAAATTTGGTTTCGGTGAATATCTGTTTTAGGGAAACATGCAGCGGTTCATCAGTAATTCTTCTCCATCATCAACAATTCTTTACCCATATGTAGACAACTTCACAAACCATACTAAGTCGAGTAGTATACACTACTTCCCCCTGAGGTTGACCGTAAAACATTAAGTTCGAAACCATCATTAACGTGTACGACCATCTGCACGAAAAGTTCTTGTCATAAGCAAACATCTTGAAAAATCATAACTGACGTTGAAGATTCTTGAAAGATTTTGCTTAGACTGTGAAGTATCATTAACATTCTGTGGCGTCGAATATCCCATGGGAATTGCTGAAATTGAACCTCCTTTGATTCATCGGCAAAAGTAATGACCACATATGTAGATAACGTCACTTCAATTTCGCATCAATAATACCGTACGAAAACCCCGTAGTCATTTTTCACTTTTTCGCTCAAGCCGCGAATTTTGTATCCTCCGTGAAAATATACCATACCAAAATACCAACTCTTTCTCAATATCACAAAGATTTGTGTCCAAGATTTTGTATGAAAAAAAATTGTGGATATTTGTGATTGCATTTCAACCTTGTCAATTCAATATCCAAAATTCTCGGATAAAGAAAACTTATACCATCCCAAAATAATTTGTTTCAGTCCATGAGAGTATAAAGCCCAAATTCGGATCTAACACAGCTAAAAGCCCGTTTATGTCCAATGATAGCCCAATTCAAGAAGAACCAAATGAGATGCAAGGCCAAATCCAAATGAAAGAAGCCCACGATCCATAAACAGTCCTGCTCATATCCGGTTAAAAACGTTGCAACTCTTTTCATTATACTTAACCTAAACCTAAATCATATCTCACAAATATACGCCTCTCTCTCTCACCACAACAATTGCAAACCCTAAATTATCTCAAAAAAAATTAGTCCGCCTCTTTCTTTTAACAGTACTCTCCTTCACACCTTGACCAAATCTCATTCTAAAAACCAAACTACTCAAGCAACATCCCAAGCATAAGTGCACATCAACTTCGTTAATCAAGAAAGACTTAGCCACAGGGATGGCTCGAAAGGCTTAGGTTCGAATAACTTTGAATCGCCACAGGGTTGGCTTAATTTCAGCTCATCAAGGTTGGTACTTTATCTTATGAAATCCCTTTTGATTTATACTGAACGTGAGTGACAAATGAAATCCCAGTGGATTTTTTTGTTTGTTTCTTCAATTTTCGGACATAAAACATTTGATTTATTGATTGATGATGGACATGAACTCAAACAAAAAGATCTTTAAGCAAAAGATTAGTTTGAGTTAATTCTGAGATCACTTGTGTATTCTCTTTTAAATTAACGAACGAACCTAGTCAAAGGGATAACATACTTGTTACTCTCTTTTTCTTAATTTTCGGACAAACTCAGAATTGATCAATGATGGAATAATTATTTCGTGTAAAAGACTCTTTGATAGTCTTGATGTATCTTAATGAGAACCACGAAATAGACTACTGAGATCCCTTTATTTATCCTTTTGAAACTAGATTGTTTGAGAGTTGAGGAGTGGGTGAGGGTCCTTTGATTGGTGAGTCTAGATTAGGGTAAGTTTTGGTTGGATTTGATTCGATGTAAGGTTGTTTTTCATTTGGTCGGTTTATTTTCTTTTGAAATGGACTGCTGATGAATGAATATAACTGAGGTGTTGAGATGTTGGTATATGGTTTAAGTCATTTTGTGGTCGAAGTCATGGTTCAGTCACTCTTCTTCTTCATTTCCGTCAAACTTATCAGATAAGTCGCTAAGAATATAGATACAAGTCGCCATTGTTTTGACACTAAGTCGCTAGATATGAGTCAAGTCGCTAGCCATTATTATCAAAGCAAGTCGCTAACCAAAGTTTTCAACACAACTCGCTGCTTGATAAATATCAAGTCGCTAAACCAATTTTCAAAGCAAGTTGCTAACCAATGTCACAAGTCGCTACATCCTTTTTTTTTCATCACAAGTCGCTACCTTGTTTAAGAACAAGTCGCTATGGTTTTAAGAGTCAAGTCGCTATCATTTTTCTGTTGACAACTCGCTAGTTAGACGACTTGTAAAGACAAGTCGCCACCAGTAAAGTCACAAATCGCTACTAAGAACATGGCAACTCGCTAGGAAGAAGCATTATAACCTTTTCGTACTTAAACCCAGAAAAAAAAATGACCAAGACTTCATTTTTGACCCATGAATATAACTAGTTGTTTGACCTCAAAAATATTACAGCATTTGGTACAAAAAAGATGTCAAAACAAAGTGATATACGCTGGACACGAACCATATATAAACTTAAAACAATGAATGGACCAAGACATATTTTGACCATAAAAATATTGACACAAAACAAGAGTTAACAATGATAGTATAACTTGTAAAAAATCTGTTTGGACATGTTTGACACAAAACAAGAGTTAACACTGATAGGACCATACGACATTATTGTTGAACACCAAACAAGACAATCAGTTTACCAGAAAACATTATTACCGACCAACAAAAGTGATTTAAAATCAGTTGAAACAAGGTTCGAACCACATACAAATCATCAAAACACAACAACCTTGGCTCTGGTACCATTTTTAGGATCGATATATTATTGTGTTTGATGATTCGGGTGGTCTAGGATGATGGAAATACATGTTATACATTTTAGAGAGAGAAAGTAGAGAGATGGGTGTTCTTGCTAGAGAGTTGCTTTATAAATTATGGAATGTTAGATTATGAAGCACCACCCCTTCCATGGATGGAAGTGGTATTTATAGTTACAGAATACACGACCTCCTATCGGCCTGTGGATCAGGCATACAGTGGGTAAAGACCCGTCCTTCCTCCACGGTATTGCACTACGCTAAACTACGCTACAAACTAACTAATTAACTACTTAATAACGTAACAAACGACAAGTCTACGAGCTAACCTATGCTAGATAATATTTGGGGTGACCGACTCTTCACTTATGGAATTTCCAATTCCTAACACGACGGATCATAAGTCATCCCGGTGTTTTCTATGAAAGGTTTTCCTATAATTACGTGGGACAAGCTAGGATCTATGGCCGTACTAATATCCTCCACAATTATGAAATCCGTAGGATACATGAAATTACCTACATAGACGGGCAATCCCTTAACTCTACCAAGGAAATTACAACTAACTCTAGGATTATCGGGATCTTGCCTATTTGAGATAGGCTTCTTCATCACCCAATTATAGTAAGTGCTAGTCATGATGTTTATTGGGGACTTGTGATCAATGTAGGCCTTTGCCACGAAAAGATGTCCTATGCAACATGGTATGTTGAGATTCCAAGGATTCCCAAATTTGATCTGAGGGCTTTTCCTAACATACATGTGACGGAGGTCGCGCACTAAGTGTGGGTAGCGAGAGAGTTCCTCTTTCGTAGGAAACTTATTGAAATAGTCATCGCCTACTTCATCTACTTCATCAGTTGATTCATCCTTAGGAGTTTCACTAACCTCAAGTACTGTCTCATGGTTCGCTTTGCCACTAGTCAATTAGGTTTCACTAAGGTGATGGTATTGACGAATTGAACGTGCTTGGCTAACTTACTTGGGTCCTTAATTTTCACACCGGAAGCTTCGAGAGAATGAGTCGAGATGACAAGAACCTTTTCGGTGGTCTTCCTATCACTATTGGTCATGGCTTTCAAAAGGTTATCAATCTTCCTATCCATCTCGGCTTGTTGTTGGTTAAAGCGGTCCGAAAGCTTGGCTATTTGAGCTTCTTGGGATGTAACTAGGTGTTGCAACATCCCTTTTATGTTTTGTTGGCTAGGGCCGTGGGACTATGGGGAATCATTAGAGGTGAATTCTTTGGTTTGTCCCCAATTGTATTTGGGTTTGCTCCTCCATGCTTCTCGGGCATCATTGAAAGTCCTAGGTCCGGGTGTTGTGGGGAATCTTCCTCCCATTCCATTGGTACGCGAGGATGCGTAGTCAACGAAAGCTTGTTCGGGAGTCTTGTGCAAGTCACAGTGTCATGGGGACCACTACATAGCTCACACAAGGAAGAGACTTTGTTCACTGGCGTGAAGACTTAGGATTTTCGTAGGAGCTCATTAGGAATTTGACTTGATCTTCAAGTTCGAGCATCCTACGATCGGAAGTTTGTGAGTTAATGGGAGGCAAGGAGATTGCCTTTACGGTTTTGGGCAACTCAGGGGGGTCATTCCAATTTTCGTTGTCATAGAGGGCAAGGTCCTCTATTGTACCCCACGATTCTTCCGCGGTGAGATCACTAAGTTTACCACCGGTCGCTTGGTCGATGGATTGCTTAGTTGAGAAGTTGACATGATCGTAAAAGATTTGGACTTGAAGCCAAAGATCGATGCCGTGATGAGGGACTTTATGGAGCAAGTCCTTGAATCGATTCCATGCTTTCGTAGAGATATTCACCTTGACGTTGTTGGAACATCAAGATTTCATTCCTAAGCTTAGTAGTTCTCCCCGATGGGAAAAATTGGGCAAGGAAACAAGTAGTGAGATCATCCTAACTTGAGATGGAGCCGGCGGGAAGTCGCTCAAGCCAATTACGAGCTTGGTCCCATAGAGAGAATTGGAAGAGACGCAAGCGTGTAGTATCCCGAGTAGTAGCATCAAGGTCGATGGAATCGACGATTTTAAGGAAATCCTTAAGATGCTGATTAGGATCTTCGGAACGAATTCCATGGAATGCACATTCGTTTTGCACCAACCAGATGGTGTCGGATCGCAGGGCCGTAGTTTGAGCTTGATCGGGGAGCTCAATGGTGTTCCTATAGCCTCGGTGGCTTGGTCTAGAGTATTCAACAATAGTACGGGCTCTTGGCGGGTCATTGATTGGTGGATCGATGAGTGGTGGTTGATTATCACCTTCCATGATGAAAAGTGATGGGATTTACGAACAAAATCACGAAGAATGGGGATAGACTACGAGGAAGCTAAAATTGAGAAAAATCTTACTTGATAGGAATCAAGCAAGGAAAACTAAACGAGATAGAATCCTAACTAGCTATTCTATTCCCCGGCAGCGGCGCCAAAAACTTGATGCGCGTACAAGGCGCGTTCGGGGTCAAAGGAAACTTCCTTTCCGTCTAGCAAGTTTTTCAACACCCTAGGCAGTGAACCTAATCGTTGTAGTGTAGTATTGGGTAAGCATCGGGTATTGATATCGTTCTCTAGGGGAATAGGCATGCTAGTGAGAAATTACTACTCTAAGGTTAAGGTTGAGGAAGATTATTTTTTATCTTTTTATATTTTTTATAAAGCTAAGGGTAAAATCTCGGGGTTTGGATTTGGGGGTTTGGTACTTCTACCGATTACTCTACTATCTAATTATCTAAGCTAATGGTAGTCTATGTCTTTTTGAAGTGTGCTCGTATGATGATTAAAGATGTGTCTACCTAGATACTATTACTCCTTAGTTATCTTTTATTGGTGGTTGAATTATCACGTCCTTATTCTTAACGCGTTGAGTTTTCTAAGGTCGTAGGGTGTGCTTTTATCCCTAACTCTTTGAGACTACTTTAAGGTTAATGACTACGAAATCTCTAGGATTCATAAACTTAACACTAAGGTTATCTTCGGATATTTAGCCTACAATTTCACTGGTAATTATAAACTAATGTTTACAAAGATTAATCAAGCATTAAAAACACAACGATGGCTTTAAGCACTCCTAAGCCAATTACAATTAAGATAAGAGAGAACCAATCAATAATTAATAACTAGGTTTCATAGATCTAAGCAAACACACAAGTAAATTAGCCAGACATGTTAAACATGCAAGCATACACACATTCAATCGAAGACATAATGAAATCAAGAGAATGAATAACTTATCTCGATGTAAAATAAGGTATGAGAACCCTAAAATATTGTCCAAACCTGACTACAATCGTTTTAGGTTTTTACTCCACAAGTCTACCTCTTTAAAGTCTGAAAATTAGATTTCTATATATAATTTTACAACTGCGACGGCGTCGCCTTATAGGTGGGACGCCGTCTGATCGCCGTCATTAGGGTTTCGTCTTGGCCAAGTCATCATTGGGACGGCGTCACGTTGTGGTTGTGACGCCGTCATTTTTCAGCTGTGACGTCGTCTGAATCTGGATCTAAGCTGTCTGAGAAGAAAAGTCTTCGTGACGCCCTTACTCTTCAAAGCCTGACGCCGTCAGGTGTAAAATAGCAATTTCGCTCCTGATTCGTCACAAAATAGGGACGGCGTCGCCCTCTATTTGGGACGCCGTTAGGTGTTATTCTAGCATCTTGAGTGTCTTGATCTTGACTTAGCCATTTTCTTCACATATTCCCTCCTTTTCGTCCAAAAATGCATCATTCCAGCGTTAAGGGCTTAAATGACCCCTTAAAAGTGTACGTTTTAAATCCTTATCAAAAGCAAATAAAAAAGGCGGCTGAAGTTTGGTGGTGTTTTGAAGATGAGAAACGATTAAGGAAAATTGGTTCTGGGGACACCATATTATGGCCAATTGGTTTGAAGATGTAGGTTGGACTATCCATTTCTGTGAACCGGCAATTATAATGTCTGGAGGAACGACTCAAGCATGGCCTACATGTGATCCTTTTCTTAAGGTTTGCAATGGAGGAGAATTCCACGATCCCAACTGGCTCAAACGTAAGGAATGGGCATGTTTTGATGAAGAAAAAAGAAAGGACGTCGGCTAAAAAGGAATTTCATTCGAGAACTGGGTAAAGGTTAAATTTGGGGCCATTAAGTTAAAATGGGATGACGAATCTAAATTTCGCTATGAATGGGCCAAATCAAATTTTTTGCAAGAATCTCAGTATTGCATGACTCCTTACATCCCTCCTTCTGTTTGGGATCAGCCTTCCTCCGGTAAGAAAGCAATTGAGGATTACAAGGTTCGAAGGCCACCATAAAGGCCCATGGCTTTGAGTCTAACTTAAAGACTCGGTAATAAAGAAAAGTGCTCTTTCGGGAGACAACCCGAATTATCCTTTTTATTTCTTTTATTTCATTTTTTGTTGGGTTTTGTGTTTTTAACATTTTTGCAGGAATTGGAGATGAATTCACAAGTGATTAAATCGGGGACCTGTTTTGTCCTAAAGTTACGGCGTAATTCCTTCTCATGGTTACGCCGTAACATATCCGCAGTACCGATTCTGTCCAGGTTGTAAACCATTATGGCGTAATCCCATGGCTACGCCGTAGCAAATTCCCAGTAGCGACTCCCAGATTTAACCACAATTACGGCGTAACTCCTCTTTAGGGTTACGTTGTAATTCTCCTACAGTCTTAATTTTTCCTATATTAACGCAATAACCTTGTATTAGTTTTAAATGAACTTTGTGGTATGTTCCCTACAAGCCCTCACGAGACTACACTCGTCCACTTGGGACACCAATTGGTTTAAAAGGCTTGTTGCATATGCTAAATGTAACCGTGATTCCTACGAAAGTGAGTTAAATTTCTTTTTATTTTTATTTTTCTTTTTTAGAATTATGCTTGTTGGTAGTGTGATTTCATGGAATGAAGTTTGCTCGTGGATGCTTAAGCGAAGGAACGATTCTCCTCGTGGGCCTTCTTTCTTTTTAGGAGCGAATTTCAGGGATGTTCTCGCTTTAATTCTACTTTCTCTTCACCTTTATTTAACGTTTAGTACAAAAGGGACTTTGTACATCTCAAGTAAGGGGGACGGGAGTAGAATTATTATTTGAACTTAATTGCCCTCATTTTTCTAGTTTATTTTGAAAAATTATGTCATTTTTAAAATTTTGACATATTTTTATTAACCTAACTAGATTAGACCTTAGCCGAGCACATTATAACCCTTGATATTTTATGGTGAGATTAGCCTTATCTGTTTCCACTTATTTACCTAAATCCACCAAATTATGAGTGTGCCGGTAGCTTGTAAACTTTAGAACTTGGCCTTTGCATCATTTCGAGACCTTAGACGAGGTATGTTGATTTCGTTTAATATATATGGAATAATCAGTTTGAGAAGGCAATATTTTTAGGATTATCACCTAAATAGCCTATCCTTGTGTGTCTATCGATTAGTTACCTTGACTTTTCGACCTCTATGTTAAACCCTTTTGTTACACTCACCTTTAGTTTAAGATACCTCTAGATACACCTGTCTGAGCCATTCCTTTCATTTTGTTCACCCAGTATATATTGTTTCATTACACCCATTCGCCTTAGCCTACCGTATAGTCTTAATTCGTGATCGGAAAGTCATTGTTTGCCTAAGTTCAAGGTTCAAGTAGAGAGGTTCGGAAATCATGCTTTCGTCAAAGACTTATATTTGAAGATCATTGAAGACCTCCCATATTCTCATTATATGTTCATCTCAAGTGGGGGGATGTTATGTTTTAGTTATGATGTAAAAAAAAGTGATGATTCGAAAAAAAAAAAAAAAATAATTGTAGTTTATTGTTTATTGTAAAGTGCAATGTTATAAGCACTATGATTGGAGCTCATCAAAGGTTAAGCATCGAGGAGGCCACCTCGGTCACATTTGAAGAATTGAGTTGGTAATTATTGCGCTAACAGTTGAAGAACATGTAATGTGCCCATCATGACGTTCGCTAATGGCACATCTACTTGTTATATCATGATCCGGTTTCTTCACCTTAAAGCTTGAACTTTGGATGAACGATAGGCGGTAACTTGGTTATAGGTTAAGACTATTTGCTTTGTTACTTTTATTTTACACCAATTATTTCTCATGTCTTATCCTACCCTTTTAGTCATGAAGCGTGTCTAGGTGATGAAGCGAGAAATCTTTGGTGTCTTGGCCATGGATTAGGACATGTATCATTGATTTTGTCCACTTTGCCGTGACACGTTAGTAATGACATTTCACCCTTAACCCATGTTGTGTCTACCCATGTTGTGTTTAGTCCTTAACTCTAGTAGTGGAGATTTTTGTAAGCGCCAAGCTTATGATATAATACATGCTATGACTGTGCTTTGAGTGATCACCCCGAAATTGACACTTAGACTAGTTGAGAGAATTTGAGTGTTTTTGTTCCCATTTCGTGAGGTGTTCGGCTTTGATTTATTCTAGCATAAGGGATTTTTAAATTCATATCTTCCAGGTAATGGGGGATATCTTTTTAGAAAATTTTCTAATAAGGTACTTGAGGGCAAGTAGAGTTTAAGTGGAGGGATATTTGATAACATCAAATAGTCTTGACTTTAAGTGTAAATTTCTCCCGATAATGCTCATATTTTATATGATTTATATGGATTTACGCTTGTATTCCTTTAAATTTCACTTTCAGGTAAATTATGAGCATTGGAGCCTAACAGAAGCGGATTTGGAGATTTTCCTAACAATTTATGATAGTATGTCAACTGTGAATAAGCTATGGCGTAACTCAGTCTCTCACATTATGCCGTAGCCAGTGTTTTGACTCAGAAGACCAATTTAACTGCAATTACGGCGTAACTCCCAACTAAGGTTACGCCGTAATCATCTAGGTCAAGAAATATTTTGCACTTCCATCAACTACGTCGTAACTCCTCACAAGCATTACACCGTAGTCCACCCAAAAGAGATCTGTATTGAAGATACGGCGTAACATGTCCCAAGTGTTACGCCGTAACCTACTTAACGAGATTATTATTTGGAGAATTATTGAAGTTACGGCTTAACTCTCAACTTTAGTTACGCCGTAACTAGGATCGTACCTATAAATACAAGCCATAATTTCTGCATTTGACATCATGCACTCACAACTCAAAGTCAGAGAACGTGAAGAGGGTTCCAAAGGCAGATCATTCGGAGCATACGGAGCCATCTCCAAGGGAGGAATCACTCCATATCAATAAGCATTAGCGATCATTTCTATCTTTTACCTTTGATTCATATCTTTCATTATGTTAAACATCGAATTCATTGTTTCTTTTAATATGATCGACTAAGCACCTTTGGTGCTAGCCTAGTTATGATTCCTTGAATATTTTGTTTATGTTTTCATGCTTCTGTATAATTGTCTCTATGCATGCATAGTTCGTTGGTAGTTACCCTAGCTTCGGTAGTTTTGAAATGCGTTCGTATCTAGTTCTTAGGAGAATTGACCAACTGACCCTAAGTAGTTAGGTAGAGTTGGGAAGGGTAAGAATTGACCAACTGACGACCCTTCCTCGCTTGTGCGAACTGACCAAATGATCACCGGTCGTCCAGATAAATTTAAGAAGTTAGGGATGAGTGTCTAAGATGCTAGCGCCCGGGTACTCATTATTTCGAATCTTGCATGTAGGGTACTTAATGACTTGGCTTAGGCGACTAAAAACCACTCGACTCCCAAGGGGTAAACCTTTGACGTCGGGTAGGAGCCTTTGTTGATAGGTTAGGACGAATTGACCAAATGTTGTCCTAGCGACTTAAACCTCCACTTGAATCAATTGGAAGTAATAAAACATGAACATTACACGATAGGATGAGTAATTAGGTTAGCACACTTTCTCTCTATTGATCACAACCTCTATTTATTTTACGCTTTTATTTCTTGTTTCTTAGTTAATTAATCATTTCTACCTCAAACCAGTTAAAACCAGTGACACATAGACTTAATATAGAATCCGCTCACATAGCTCTTGGGACGAACTCGGTTTTACCGATTACTACACTACACACGACTGGGTACACGGCCCGTGAGTGCATAAGGTGGACTATAGGTAAACGAGACAATTATAAATATTAAAACTTGGTCAGAAAACCTACATGATATGTCGTCATTTTGAGCATTGGCTATTGATGTATGTTCAACTGAAGTATCATAGCATGTAGTTCCCGTAAGGACACAACTTTGTCCAAAGAATCACTGAGTGTTTCTTTAGCATTGAAACCATGAGGGCAAGGATCAATGGCCACAGTAACCGGAGTCGAATACGAAGAACAGAAATTACTTAACAAAGAAACTTTGCGCACTGGTTTATGTTTTATTTTCATAGCTAGACTGCTAAGTTAAATTCTAATATATGCTAAGTATTAATACTAAGTAGTAAGCCACAGTATGGCAAACAGTAGGAAGGCAGTAATTAAAAGGCAATGTATAGAAAGGTTTGCATGGATAACATAGAAGATAAAATGCATTTACAGCTAAAAGTATATGTGAAGCTTTCATACAAAAATCATATGTGAAAACAACTGCATATACTTAACCTCTTATGTTAAAACAAAGAGAAAAAGATAGTAAAGCATTACCTTATAATCAAATCCGTGGAGAACTAATGCAACCTATTGTAACTGCAATGGTGATGATAACTGCATATACTTAACCTCTTAGTAGTACCAGTTACTGTTTGAAAAACAATTGTAGCCACAAATCAACTGTCAAAAGTTGCCGATTGCTAACATGTGTCCACTTTCATCTAATATCGCATTTAATTAACCTTTGTTAACCTAATCCTAATAACGTTGCGCCAGAATTATTTGGCTAAACCATTGTTGGACCCAAAAGTCTCCAAAAATAAACATTGGCATCGGCCCACATGATGGGCCAAGTAAGCGTGCTTATGGATCAATTAAACGATGTCGTGTGGCTGAAAACGACTTCTTTTTACATGTTGTTTAATATACATATTAATGATTTGTATTTAGTTAAATTAAGTTACCAACAATTTCCAGTAAACACTAGGTCCTAAAAAACGAGTCAAACAAGTCGATCAAATAAGAGGCAGTGATTGTAAAGAAACATATATGTTTTATTAATATAAAAACCAATATGTACAAATTAAAAGACCAATAAACTGTAACAATCATATTGTGTTCTCTAATCACGTATAGGGTGAATCCACCCTATAGAAGCAAAGAAGCAAATAATACCTTATCCGGTCGCAAAGCATAGGTCCTTATCAGGACAAGGTTGTCAAAAAGAACCTAAGTGGACAGAGAGGAGAGTGACGAACGTCCGTAGCAAAGAGATTACCTAAATTGGACCTTCTTCACCATGCCCAAAGCTAGATAACATAGATGAGTAAGCTCCAAGTCACGAAACACATGACTTACTAAGAGAATAAATGAATACATGGTGGGGAAAAAGTGTGGACCATATCATTTCAGAAATGGATAAAAAGCAAGATCCGCAGGCGGTACAACTCCCACAGACGGCGCAAGCTATGCATACAAACAAGTAGCTCGATTATCTGTAAAAGATAAGGGTTAAAGGTGTCAACATCGAGGAGATCATGCTATTACCTACCGGATGTTAGCGTGATCCACCACCCGTGAACCGAAGAAAACGATAAACTATTTAGCCTATAAATACCAGGCCATGGATCATTTAAATTCAGGTTTTTTCAGATACTAACAGTCTAACACTTCACTCTCTTAACTTTCAATCCTCAAAACATACTTTTACTCTCCCACCCTAGGTTGATCGTGGGATCCCCTCCCACGGTGAAACTGGCGATGCTTTATCTTAGCATATTATATCTCATGAAATCTCTTATTCCATTGAAACAAGTGACTTCCTCGAGTTGATTGTTGGAGATAAATAGTAATCCTAAACTTTATATTCTCAAGTGGCGCCATCCGTGGGAACAAAACACAACCACACCCAACGAACATGAATCATGTTATTGAAAACACTCCCACTAATGTTGACGGTTCCAGTTGAAACACCGTAAATAGGGAAGGAACAACTCAGATGATTTCGCACCAAGGTATCCCCCGCCATAGGTTGTTCACGATTTTTGTCAAAAATATTACAAGCAATTACTCCCTTTTATGCCAGAAAGAGCTAAAAAGGAAAAGCTGCAAGATGTCTGAAGTCAGTTGACATATATTGAAAGCACCGAGCAAAAAACCGAAGAAACATCTCAGTACCATGATCCTCGAGGATCCAAGATGAGAAAGAAAAGAGAAGGGACAAATGGAGAGCAAGGTCTCGAACACCACCTGGATCACAGTCTATGAGTGTATTCTCTATATTAGGACTTGGGGCTACGAGTTCACAAGGAAACGTATTTGATCCCCTTCAACAAGCCTTTCAAGGTCTGTAAGTGTTTTCTCCCGCTTGGGGGCGAAAAGACAAGAGCGTCGGAGAAGAGAAGCTACGAAACTCATACGAAGTTATGTAACATGTTCTAGTACCCGACATAGAGAAATAGAGAACAAGAATAAATAATATGCAAGTAAAGGAAGAAACGATCAAACCACAACACAATTGTTTATAGTGGTTCGGTCTACAAGGACTCTTTTTCCTTGCCCTACTCCACTTCCCGAGTGTCCAACTCGAGAGTTATCTCCAATAATCAACAAGCTCCTTTAACCGGCGGAGAAAACCTTTACACGTCGCTTACACAATATTTCCGATACAAAGCTAGATGTCGAGTTCATTTACAAGGGCACAAGCACTCCCAACACTAAGTATTTTAAGGACTAAAATACTAACCACTCACACTCAGAGGTTTATGATGGTTTGGTACAAACAATGATGTATGAATAACAACAATTCACACAACAATAAACAAACAAGACTTGCAACAATTCGTTGAAGCTTGGAATGCCTTGATCTTCTTTGCTACAAAAGATGATCACTAAAAATGAAATGAGAATGAGTTTGATGAAAGAGAATGAGAGAATGTATGTGTTTTATGCTTAGAAGAGATGAGAAAATAACTTGGTTTTGCTTGCTATTTATAGCCAAATGTCTCACCAACCCACGGATCACACGGAACCATAAACATGGTTCCGTCCGTGTTATTTTTTGGTTTCGTGGGTCTGACAAAAAATCTCAACAAATATTTACCATATCTTACCAAGATCTTAATATATCTAACCAAGATTACATTTGATATGTTGAGTGAAAATCTAAAAAAGATATCCAAGAAATTTTTCAAGGATTTTCATGATGATGCAACATATGATGTAATATATATTTTTCATTTTTAGTTTTATATGTTTATAAACATTGTAATGTACATGTTAGCAAACTTGTGTAAATGCTAATTTGCTTGTAAAAGATTAGAAGTGTAATGTGTCTTTTTGTTTAATAACCAAAATGACAAACTACCATTTTGTTAACAAATGTTGAAAACATTTTGTGTTTAAAGAAAAACTTGTAGCTATTTGTAAAAGTCTTGACTAGATTTATACTTTTGCTCAAATAAAATTTATTATTGTTAACAACAAAATATAGCAAAGAGCGTAAAATATAAATAACGTTTTTAGACGATATTTGTATTAATAGATCCGGTTGAATTACATCATGTCAAATAAAAAGAAAGGGAAACAACTGAAGCCTTCATAGAACATTTTAAAACCAAAATCTTTTTGGTGAAAGGAGCCCCATAATGTCTAAGGATATCAGGATTTATGCATGGTAGGAGATATGGTTATCTTATCAAACACTTTATCAAAACAAACAGCTACTGCTTGTTGCTACTGATAAATGCTACTGCTGCTACTATTTTTGCCAAACATACTCAATATCTTAATCTTAACTAAATATAAAAATAAATGCTTCTTAAAACTTAAAAAAACTTTTTGGGTAAAAAAAACTTCAAAAAAATAAATAAATAATCTGAATAAAGTGTTATACCCAATCTACCCTTTTAATTTTAGGGTTTAAATCTTAATGGTTTTATATTTTAATTTTTGTTTAATACCCTACCAAAAATAGTTGACTTATATATATATATATATATATATATATATATATATATATATATATATATATATATATATATATATATATATATATATATATATATATATATATATATATATATATGTTGCTTAGCTTATGTTGCTAAAATCATACATTTTTTAAGTTTCACTATATGTTTTTATACATTTGTTAATACATTTTAAAATTAGGTCATTTACTTGATTTATCGTATGTTATAACATTTTTTAATTCATTTTGATTATTTTAAATTATATGCATAAGTTTTACAAGAAACACTTAACCAAAATATCACAAATAATCTGACGCTATAAA
The DNA here is from genome assembly GCA_022545495.1 of Chrysanthemum lavandulifolium. Lineage (NCBI taxonomy): Eukaryota > Viridiplantae > Streptophyta > Magnoliopsida > Asterales > Asteraceae > Chrysanthemum > Chrysanthemum lavandulifolium. The sequence goes on along the minus strand of CM040238.1, from coordinate 156,824,024 downwards.
TCTTGTTGTCATGCACGAGTACTTGTCTAATACTATACAAAATCGTGTACGAGTTTTAAAATTTTATCAGTGGTAAGTTGGAAACTCAATTTTATATGATATTTGACATTGTATCTTCTAAATATTCAATAATTAATACTTTATGGGTTAATTTTTTACTGAACAAGTGTATAATTGTACGATTATTCTCAGTAATCAAAAGTTTATTAAAAATTTGAAAGAGCTTTTTGAAAGAAACACTTTTTTCTCAAAAAAAAAAAGAAAGGAAGTAACTAACTTATGCTTCAATGCAATTAGTATCGGACAAACATTCGTCTCTAAGAACGCATGTGATGGGTTATCAACATTATCTAAACATCAACTTTACTTACTTTTGATGTTTAATTTCCTTGATTAGAGTCCTAGACTCATACTTAGTAATTAAGGTAGATGATTTCAACCAGAAATTAAGAAAACGGTGTTGCGTTTCCTACCTAAGTTGCTATAAGTAGCTAAACCTACATTAGAGGGATGTTTGGTACGCATGAATGGAAAGCTGAGAATGGGAAAAGAGGTTGATTCTCATGTTTGTTTGACATAAGAATGGAAACATGGAATTAAATTACCATTCTTATTCCCCCATTTTGTTTCTTTAAAAAAAGAGGAGAAAGGTGGAGAATGAGAATTTTAGAAGGGCTCTTTCTCTCCATCCATTGTCTAGTGAATGAAATAATCACGGACAAAAATTCATGTTTTTTATTTTATTCACGTTTTTTTTTTCTTTAATTCGCGTTTTTTTAATTCATGTTTTTTTTTAATTCGCGTTTTTTCTTCGCTTCATTCGTTTTATGCTTTTATCGTTTTCATCCATCTCGTTCGTTTTCGTCCGCTTTCACGCCTTCGCCCGCTTTCATACGTTCTTGTCTGCTTTCATAAGTTTTCGTTCGTTTCATACGTTTCGTCCGCTTTCATCATTTTCTTTCATTTCCGTCCATTTTCATACGTTTCGTCCGCTTTGACGTGTTTTACGCTTTCATAAAAAATTGTGAATAAAAAGAAAGACAAAAAGACAAAAAAAACATGGACTTAGGTTTATCTATTAAATTTTAGATTAATCTCCACCATTATATCAAACTAGATGGATTGTGAGGATTTGTCCTTGGTAGCGTCAAAATAAGAGTAAGCGTTTAAATTTTTCTCTTCAGTAATATGTAAAAACCCTATAGCAGAAAATTATACAAATATTGATGTGTATATACTAGTGTTTGTAAATCGGTTTTAATTGCTTATCCTCTACGTGTATATAGTAGTTCGATCATGAATATTATACAATATCCATCTTTTTTATTAGTTGTGTTTAGTGCAATGTGTAAGTTGTAGAAATATGTTTCTTTTTGTCATTTTGTTTCATCGTAGAGATGATATAATATATTTTATATGACAAAAACTTGAATTATGTTTGCACAATTGTAATTATGTGACCGATAGCGTCGAATAATCAACGTAACTAAAAAACCTGAAAATATATATATTCATTCTTTTATGTACCAAACAAAGGAATTGATTCTTTAATTGATTCTGACATTCTATTCTCTATTTTTGCCAAACACTAGAATCTATTCTCTTATATCAGACTCATTCTCTTTCTATGTCATTCCATTCTCCAATGCATTTTCATTCTTTGTGATTCAGTCGTACCAAACGTCCCCGGGTGTGCTTGATTTAGAGGGTCGGGGTTAGGTTTAAGGACCTCTGAAAAAAGTAATGTTTTGTTGATGTATTAACTTTAGGATTTGAGAGTTAATCCATAAAATTGTATTATTTGTAATCCTCATAGCTAGGTTTAAAGAATATTGTGAGACATAGCCTCTTCTTACTCTATCTTGTTCTCCATATTTATACTTTTAAAAGAACAAGGTTTTTTATTTAAAAATCTTGCATCAAGTATTAAAATATTATTTTATAACTAAATATATTATTTCTTTTTTTCCTACATTAAATCTAAATCCAAATAAAAAACAAATCGGAATCTTAATCTTATAATGATATACAAAACAACAAAACCTAACATTATATATTCTTTGCAATAGTTATCTTCCTTATTTAAGTACTAAATCACCATCTACCTTTCAAGAAAAAGTAGTTATTAAGTCAATTCCTTTGAAAAGTTTGAACTGATGGTAGGATTGTTATGAAACTTTCATGAAAACTTAGCTTGAACTTACTCAATATCGTAAATGTAAAACTTTACACGTCAAAACCCTTAAAATGATGCCAGAAAAACTAAAAAGATCATACTAAACGTGAAATGACGCCATCAAACTTTAATATGGTGTTATTTATAGATGTTCGTAGATAATTATACAATTCGTTTCAATGTTAGATGTAACAAAACTCTTTCACGACACCAAACACGTATATATTTAATTCAATACTATTTTTAGGTTTTAACTATTAGAGGCGTTTTGAACACTCTATACATAGTTTGTAATCGTGTACACAAATTTAGCATGCTTCTATATGTTATATCATACATCATTTTATATCAACAATGGAATCAAAATACATTTATTAAATACTGAAAAGTAAACACTTCACGTTTTTAATATATTACCACTTGTAGTGCTATTGCAGGCGGCCAATACAAATAACTCGTGACTTATTCAAGTACACATTTAACTAATAAATCTTCCTAGACTAATTTTATCGTAAATTTTGTGGACGATTTCATGTTTGTTGGCTTCACTTTAGGACTGAGTTAATTGACCTCCAATACATGGTCAACAAAAGCTGTTAGTAATTTCTATAGCTTCATGTGATATGAAAGGATTCGGTGAGAAGGAAAAACTAAAGTAAGAAAAATAAGAATAATTTATAGTTACACATTTCAAATAAATTTAAAAAAAGATATATCTATTTTTGTAGATGCATCTGAAATATTTATTTATGATTTTCTTTTCATTATTCTCATTAAATATTTTTTCTCATATGATCTCAACTCCACGTGATATACATGCTTTAAATATCGACTCCTTTGTTTTATGGTTTTGCTAACAACTCAAGGTTGTGGTTAACGAATTTTATTACAATTGATTATTGTAATAGATCATTTCATCCAATTAAAGAGTATGCTGATTACAAATGCACAATTTTCAGGATAATTATTTATAAGAATTGCTATTTAATTATAATCACCCACAAATTTCTGTGTACCAAGGGTCCGTTTGGTTGCTGTGTTTAGGGGCCCAACTTTGGCATGAGTCCAATATATGTTCATTTGGTTGAAGTTTTAGGATTTGAAAATGGGATGGAACCCCAAACAGTTAAAGAGAAAGAAACCTCATGTGGGGTGGCTGGATTTCGTTTTTACATGTGGGTCCCATTACTTTATACATTTTTTTTATTTTCTTCCTCTCACATTCTCTTTTTATATTTATATATAACTTAATAAAATAATTACATATTTATTTTATAATGTATTTTCTCTCTTTTACATCAAATCAAAATTCAAATCCTAATCCAAATTCAAATCCAAATCCAAATCCAAATCCTAACCCCATCTACAAACCAAACAGGCCCCAAATCTTATTATCTTAACTACAACCCTAAAAGTTAGGCTAAAAAGAACTCTTCATAAATTTTGATTTCCAATAAGCTGTTTAAACAATCAAGTTTATGGAATATATATTATCTTTTGAACGAAAAATATTCTTTTAATAGAAAAAACTAGCAAGGGGACTAAGCCCACTGGTGGCTCGTGAGGGGTTTTAGGGCACCCGTCACGCGTGAGGCCCATTGGGGGTGAGTTGGGTGGCGCATGAGGCATAACAAACAAAGGGACGAAAGGTGAGCTTCTCACCATTGGGTTTGTGTGCAAATTGTGAGCCCCTTATGACAATAACAGATACTTCCTTCGTCCCAAAATTTAAGTCTAATTTGAATTTTGAATCGAATTTTGACCTTAAATAATTGTGTTTGTATTATATATCACTTGATGAAAATTATACCAAATGAAAATACATTTAAAACACAATTCATTTATATATTTTGCATCAAATATTATATAATACAAACAAAAATATTTCGATTCAAAAAGTCAAATTGGACTTATAGTTTGAAACGGAAAGAGTACTTAATTTAAAAAACAATTAAGCTCTACAATTTTTTGCCTATAAATACCCTCTTAACTCATCATTCTTTACACAACTTCAAACTTAATCTCACACAACTCAAACAAAACTGATTTATGAATATAAATTTTGAAACAATAATGTTCATAGACTCATCGGAAGAAGAAAAAGTTATTAGTTGGGACATGAGATTTTTTAGCAGAGCGTTGTCGTTTATAATGAATAAAAGACAAGCAAATCGATCGCGGAGGAGCATCATAAATCGATATCGTTATGGTGCTCATGATCGTTTAGTCCAAGCCTATTTTAGTGTGAATCTGATGTTTCTGGAAGAAACTTTTGATGAGATGTTCCGAATGAGTTGAAGGCTATTCACATAGATAGTTGAAGAAGTAACTCTACATTCTGCATACTTTCGTGATAATACTGACTTTACCGGAAGAGAAGGCATTTCCCAGTTGAAGAAGTGCACTTCCATAATTCGTCACTTGGCATACGACACCATTCCTGACGCCCTTGATGAATATTTGTAAATGGGCCAACAAACTACTCGTGATGCTCTTGAAATTTTTTGTACGTTTGTTATGGAAATCTTTTGAGCAAAGTATTTGCAAAAACCTATTATCACCGATGTTGAACAGTTATATGCGTTTCACGAACAACAGTATGGGTTTCGTGTTAGGAAGCCTTGATTGCACAGATTGGTCATGGTTTGGTTATTTGACCGCATATAAAGGGCAATATTGTAGACGCAATCATGGTTCGACTCTATTCATTTTTCTGGAAGTAGTTATGTCACGAGACTTATGGATATGGCATGTTTTCTTTGGTGTTTCTGGGGCAAACAACGATATCAACGTTATACATCAATCCCCTTTATCACTACTACACAAACAGGTTTTTCCTATAGTCAAATCCGTTGGAAATTCTGTGGAAAAGAGCCCTTTTCCACAGATTTCAAACATAATTATTTCATTGGTAAAAACCTTGTGGGTAAATATTTTCCCACTTATTTTCCCACGAGGCGTAGACTATTTCCCACGAATATTATTGTGGATAATCCGTGGGTTTAATTTCCCACATATTTCTCATGAAATTTCCCACAGTATCTAGCAGCCTTTTTTCACACATATTTGTAGTTTTTTTGCCACAGATTTCCAACGATTTTCACACTACTATTTCTCCCACATATTACTCACGAAATTTCTCACAGTTTCTAGTAGCCATTTTTCACACATATCCGTGGTTCTTTTGCCATAGATTTCCAACGATTTTCAAACTATAATTTCTGACGGTTTTATCACAGATTCCCACAGAAAAATAAATTTTCCCCAAACAATTATGTGAGAATTTTGTGTAATCCGTGGGAAGCGCGTGGCTAAATTTCGTTGTATTTGCATTATAATTTCAAATTTTCCGAACCTGTAAATACTAAAAAACTAACATTTAAAACAATAAAAACGATTAACAAATCACCAAAATAAACTAAATCCAGTACCCAAAATGCATAAATGTGTCACCCAAGGGACATAAATCCGTAATCCAAAAGACATAGGTTAGTAACATGTTATCGGACAACGCAACATCAAAATTGTTTTCGATATACTACAACCCAATAGTTCTAACACAAAAACTAAAGCCTAATGCCAAATTGGACTAGCTAGAACCAGGATCCAGTTCAGCAGTTCGGGGAGGATAATTGTGAGCAAAATACTCCAACCTATCATTGAGTGTTTTATGCCAAGCAAATAAGTCAGCTACTCTTTGAGCCTCCGCATCTGCCCTCCCACAAACATGATCGTTTTCTTTTACTTTTTTATATAGTTACACGTTCGCACATATACACATTTGTATACCTAAAAACACAACATATATAAATAGAATGAAGGTTGTGGAATACTAGAAAGGGGGTTGAATAGTTTTACCGATTAAAACTTCGTTTTAAAATATTTAGATCGTCTTATGTCAATCTATTTATTGTGTACGTTGGATGTTGATAGATGAGTATGCAAGTAAGTAAAATAAAAGTAAAGAGTAAGAAGCACAAAACCACAACATGAGTTTTATAGTGGTTCGGCTACAAGGACACCTTCCTTGCCCTACTCCACTTCCCGAGTCACCTACTCGAGAGTTCGTAATCACTACACAACACAAACTCCTTGTGGCGGAGAAGCCTTCACAACGTCGCCTACTCTTTATCCGGTACAAGGCTAGACACCGGGTTCTTCCACGAGGTAGAACCAAACCTATCACAACGTCGCCTACACTTTATCGGTGACAAGGCTAGATATCGAGTTCCATTAAAAAGGAGGAACTACTACCCAACACTACACAACACCTATCCCAAAAGGAGATCCACTCCTTATGACAACATCAACAAGGATATAAATATCCTTTTACCCAATACTAATCTATCTTGTACATCGACACACCATATCGAATGTACACCCTAGGCACCTTTCACTAATGCCTTTGACTCAACTTCTAGGCACCCTTCACTAATACCTTCAACATGGACTTTCGACACTCTTCACTAATGCCTTTGACACGAATTTTTGGCACCTTTCACTAATGCCTTCGATACGACTCTTCGACACCTTTTACTAATGCCTTTGTCTTGACCCTTTAGACATCTTTCACCTATGTCTTCGACACAACACTTCTAATGAGAAAGGAAAGAACTATCAACAAGATACCATCAGTAGTCTTGATGATGACAAAGCTTGACAACCCATGGACTTGAGCTTGCTCGACTTCAAGAGGTGGTGATATCGCCTTTAAAAGGAACCTAGAGAATCACACAAACACAAAACTACATAGAAAGATCCCTTGGATCTGAGGTTAGAGAGTTTACAACACTAAGAGAAAATGTGTGTGAAAGAGGTGAGTTACAATGAAGAAATGGATCACTATTTATAGACAAAATATGCTACTGTTACACGGATCCCACGGATCCCTTGCTTGAGGGATCCATCTAGTGTAATACCAGGGATCCGTGAGACGCTCCTCATTACCCATGGGTTATGGGTCATGGGTCCTAGACTTTGGACCATGGGTATCCAAGTAGATACAATGTATCTAGAAGATGCAATGCATCTAGTCAATGGGTTATAGGTTAGCTCCATGGGTCATGGATAATACCCATTATGACTTATGCATGATGTCATGAAATGGGTCATGGGTTATGGATTATGCTCCATGGGTATGGGTCATGGACTTTGGGTTTTACCCAACTACATTCAATGCATTAAGTCAATGAGTTAAATACTTAAACTTCTACCCATTCTATTACCCATTATAATACATACTAAGTATGTATATATCTACCCAATATGTAAACACTAGTTGTTATACATATGCATTACTATAACATGAAAACACTATTACTTGTTTAGTGTTTTATATGAAAACGTAAGTGTGTTAGTAAACTATTGGCTCAAACCATTTACGTATTTTATTTGTTTCGTTAAAATGATTTTACATTTGTTATCGACAAAACATTAGAAGATCGTAAAATATAAATAAACGTTTTCACGGCTTATTTGTATTAACAAAGGTAATAAAAGAATATACTGAACATATACGTGTAGATATCAACACATATACAATGGTTTGTTACACAAAAAGGTTATACCTAAACCTACACATACATTTGTTATACTTACATAAATAGTTGTGCTAATAAACACACACATAACATGAAAAAAAAAACATATAAAGTATGTGTAATTATACAGAAACATAAAGACAATATTTTTTGTGGGAATTCTATGGGTATTTACACATAAATTTCCCACAGATTAATCAAATCGGTAGGTAATATGTGGGAAATTACCGACGACTTTCACACAAACATGATCGTTTTCTTTTACTTTTTTACTATAGTTACACGTTCACGCACATAGACATTTGTATACCTACATACAAAACATGATATACACAATGAAGGTCATAAACGGGCATACAAAACATATACGTGTAGATATCCACAAATATACAATGATTAATTACATAAAAAGGTTATACCGAAACCTACACATAAACTTGTGATACTCGCATAAATAGTTACATTCATAAACAAACACATATAATATAAACTAGAAACACATATAAAGACATAATAAGTAATGTGGGAATGTGTAAACATCCACAAACATAAAAACGATATTTTTGTGGGAAATCCGTAGGTATGTACACACATATTTTCCACGTATTTATCACATTCGTGGATAATCTGCGGAAAATTACTAACGACTTTCCCACAGACATAATCGTTTTCTTTTACTTTTTGATATAGTTACACGTTCACACAAATGCACGTCTGTATACCTGCATACAAAACATCTTAAGATACAATGAAGGCCATAAAATGACAAACGGGCATACGGAACATATACGTGTAGATATTTATACATGTGCAATGGTTTGTTACATAAATAAGTTATACTTAAACTTAGACATACACTTGTGATACTCACATAAATAGTTACATTAATTAAAAAAAAACACATGTAATATGAAACAAAAAACATATATGAAGACATACTAAGTAATGTAAGAATGTGTAAGCATACACAAAACATAAAAACGATATTTTGTGAGAAATTGCTGACGACTTTCGCACAGACATAATCGTTTTGTGTAGTAGTGTATTCAACGATCTCAAAGATGAAAAAGCATCAGAGATTCCGTTTTGTGGCTAACGGCTTAACTTACCCATGGGGATACTATCTTGTTGACGGGATATATCCGAAATGGTCAACTTTGGTTAAGGCGATAAGAGAACCATGTGTCTATGAACACAAGTGAATACGGTATAAGCGAATAAATGAAGTTGTGTTAGAAAATATTGCACGAACGTATCGCAAAGAAAAAATAGTTAATACGATGTATACATTCATCATATTACATAATATGATTATAAAAGACCAAGGGAATGCGATATCTCCCGATTGGTATCCGGAGGAAGCAAATCAACAGGACTACCTCATACGATCCCAAGAACAAGGGCGGGTTATGAGATAAATCAAATTGGCACAAGTGCATCAAAACCTTCTTGCAGATTTGGTTGAACATCTTTCTCGTAATGTTTAATATCGGTTTTTAATATTTATGATGTTATTTTCAATGTAATATTTTGAATTTATGAATAATATTTTTAGTTTTTAATAAATAAAACAAAAAATGAGTTGAAATGTGAGGCGGTGTGATCAGTAAGGGTGAAAAGTGAGAGATAGAGTGAGATGAGATAAATGAATAGAGAAAACTGATATAGCTTTGAGATGAAAGATAAAGTGATGTGACCATTGAGCATAGTATAAGATAAAAAGATTAAAGAGTTGAAATCAGACACCAATCCTAAACAAAAGACATCTAAACATGGTATGATCCACAACACCAAACAACACTCCAAGTAAAAAAAAAATACCAAAGATCGACTCTTAAAGAGATACTAGCAGGGTACTCGCGCAATAAAATTTTATGCGAGTAATGTATCAGATTATATGTCTTCGTGACGAATGATGATAATATTATAGAATTAAGAGGTATCCACCTATTATTTTTTACGATGATACATATATCAAGGAGCATTTAATGAAATGAAAACAAGAATATGAGAAAGGCTACATATACAAACAATTTTTTGATAACCGGGCTAGCCGGTTCATCCGGGAACCAATTGGTCCAAAACTGACCGGCTGAATCGGAAAAAACCACCAAAAATAGAGAACCGTTTGGGAAAGTGGTTCGTTGTACTGTTAGTTTTAAAAAGTATGTATACAAGATAAAAAGAAAAGTTATAATAATTGTACGAAGTTTTTTTTATATTTGATTAGCTTGTACAATAAATATATTAACATGTACTTTTTATGTATGAGGTGTTTTATTTTTAACATTAAATAGGTGTTGAAAAGTCAAATGGTTGAATATTTATTGAATTAGATAGTCGTACTAATAGCTTAGCTAATTGTATTTGCTTAAATTCTATTTTAGAAAGTTTTAAATTTTATTAAGAGAAATGGTGTTAAATGATTTTATTAGAAGAAATGGTGCTAAATGATTTATAGTAATATAGATTACATATAAAAGACACCAAACGAAACACATGTGGTTATCGTCCTTTTAAGATTTAAGATGCAGACATGTGTGTGAGTTAATTTCCACGTACCTATGTCTATATATAGTTTGGTCCTCTATAGTACGTGAAAGCAAAACGCAGGGATGACATCCACACAAAAACGATACAGTTTCATCTTGTCGGTGTCTTTTTTTTGTTAAAACAAAACTTGTGATAAACTTTATAGTTCGTTATGCTGTTAATATATAACTTGTGATAAACTTTATAGATTTTGGCTTTTACTATTAGCTAGCTTACTTTTAGTTCGTTATGCTGTTAATATATAACTCCGTGTGACGCAAATTGTTAAAGTATTAGACAATTTAATTAATTTGAACCCATTTATCTATTTAATCACGCATATCATATATGAGTAGAAATTAGAATGAAGTATTCTATTTTTAGCATTTAGATCTAATTGAACGTTAAATATGTTGATTTGGTAGCCACTTACAAGCACAAAGAATAAGCTAAGATCTATTTATTTTTCTAAGATCTTTTAATATGGTATTCAACAATAATATCATCATAACGAAGTTATTTAAATTTCAAGTTCAATAGAGTTACTACACAACGAAATTATTTAAATTTAAGTTCAATAGAGCTACTGCACAACCTTTTTTTTTTTTTTTTTTTTTTTTTTTTGGTAAGAGTGAATATGTCATACAATAAACAGGCGATTCAACAGCTTTTGAAATTAATACAGACGCATAACTTGGAACTTTGTCTTCTAAAATAACATCGTTAGTGCCCATGTCGCTATACTATAAGCTACCATATTCCCTTTTTTTTTTTTTACAAATGACCAGTTACAAGTATTAAACATAAACGAGTTAAATAAAATATCTGAAAACATGATCGCAATTTATAAATATTGATTCGTTAACTAATGAAATGAAATGAAATGAAAATTGTTACTTACAATTACGCCCAACAGGCCAATTGAGCAATTCTCCCATTGATTCACATAGATAACTAATAGATGTTGATACTTGATAACTTATGCAGCTAATCTTTTTATCCATTTCAAATTGATGATTTAAATAGCACACCCCTTCTTAAACTTATTCAAAATTTGAAACAAATCACCAATATCCAGTGCCACAATAAAATAAAATGATTTGTACACCACCAAATTTGAAAATGGGTGACATGTAGTGGAACGAAACAAGTACATGTGTATAATAATTAATGGAATATGAAAGAAAATTCGTTAGATATTTTATAGCATATTTGTTTTATTTTGATGATATACAGAAACAAAACTATGAAGTAATGTATACGGAGTACTATACATCAAACAACATAGTGGTATGTTACAAGTACATGAACACATCAATTATTAATAATTAATGCCATAACAATGTTCCACCAAACATGCCAAAATATAACATGCAACTTAAAACATGTATAATAAATCATCACGTGACAAACCACATGTCTGCGCCACTATAAAAGAACCACAACAAGTACATAGTCCAAATCCAACAAAATACACACTGACAAAACTCACAGAAACATCCCAGAAGTTCATATCTATGTTTTCATATCATCATAATATCCATCTGTAACTGATCAACCCATGCTACCATTTCTTTATTCATTTACCGCGTTTTTATAAATGATCTACCTTATTTAAATAGCTTTGAATATTTTTTATTTTTTGTTTTTTAAAGTTGACATGTTTTGGAGGTACAATATGTTTAAGGTGCATCTAGCAGTGGTGATTTGTGCTATATTGGTATTTGATCACAGTTTTAGTCCATGCTGGTCTTTGAATAACGAAGGTGAGGCGTTTTTCGTATTGATATAAGTCTTTGCTTGTGGATTTAAGTTTGGTTATAAGGTTTTAATGGTTTTGCAGGGTTAGCTTTGTTGAAGTTTAGAGATGGGATTGAGAAGGACCCTTTTGGGGTTTTGTCTGGTTGGAATAAGGAAGGTTATTCGGGTGATCATTGTTTGTGGTTCGGGGTTGAGTGTTCTGATGGAAAAGTGGTGATCTTGTAAGTTTTTGATCATTTAAGTGATGTTTGAGAATTGGAATTGCTTAGTAAACTGCCTCTTGTGTTGAATACAAACAAATTGCTTATAGTTATGGTCCTTGTCACATATTCTGATTATTGCATCTCTTAAATCCTTAAATAAGAAGGCGTGTCAAACACTCCAAAAGACAACAACTTATATGATTTTCGCATTTCTTCACATCATAAAACTACTTATGTTCTTTAATAAGCAACTTTCAATGTAATCTTTATTTCACCCTCTAATAATCAAAGAAGCAGTTTGGATAATCAAATTTCAAAACCCTCAAATTTACGTATAAGCAGTGTTAACAAGCAATCCAAAACGGACTTTATGCTTATAGTTATATATCTATAGGAATTTGAGAGATCTATGCCTTGAAGGAACGCTTGCACCAGAGCTTGGGAAGCTTACAAATGTGAAATCCATGTAAGAATCCAAGATTGTAATTTACAGTTGTGTTAGTCCTTGATCATGTTCTTATGATAATCTCGTATGCTATATGGGCAGTATTATACGCAATAATTCTTTTTACGGAACAATTCCCCATGAGATTGGAGATTTGGAGGAGCTGGAAGTGCTAGATTTGGGACACAATAATTTCACCGAATTCCCATCTGATCTTAGCAATAAAAAAGCTTTATCAATTCTGTAAGTTACTATTTCACGTGTTACTTATGCAATATATTCACAATCTTTGTGCTAACTCGTCTATTACTGCAGTTTATTGGACAATAATAATTTACTGGATACTCTTTCCCATGAAGTATACAAGCTTAAGACACTGTCTGAGTTTCAAGTAGACGAGGAACAACTCACAAACTTTCATAATGATGTTAATTGTAATACTAGGTGAGCGTCTTACGGTTTGACTTTATAGTCAGGTTGACTAATCATCGACTTCAATTCATTATGTAAGAAAGCCCATATCGAATCTTGAACCAGAACTTTAAAATCTTGTTCTATTTATATCTTATAGGAATGTTGCTACAGAAAGGAAGTTGTTACAGTTTTCACCGTCAGCATCACCGTCGCCTTTACCATCACCATTACCACCAACATCATCTATATCGTTTCCTCCATCACCCATGTTGTCTCCATCAGAGTCACCTTCACTGTCCCCCGTACCTCTACCATTGCCTATGAACCCGCCTCCAACAAGTCCACCAACTGTTTCTATAGTACCAGGGATGGATCCTGTTGTAGCTCCTTCACCTGCTTCAAACCCGGGCATTAGGAGCACTAAGAAACATCACAGGGTTCTGATGTGGTCTGGGGTAGTAGGGGGGTCTATATTTTTATTTCTTTCGGCTTTTGGATTTATTTTCTTAAAAAGAAGTAAGGTCGTTACAGTTAACCCGTGGGCTACTGGTTTAAGCGGGCAGCTGCAGAAAGCATTCACAACAGGTCTTTTTTTTTTTTTTTTAATGAAATCCTGTTTTCAGTTGTCATTTTTCTTTATGTGTGTTTATATGATTAGTTTCATAATTTCAGGTGTTCCTAGTCTCCAACGCCCCGAACTTGTAACAGCTTGTGAGGATTTTAGTAACATAATTGGTTCTATGGTAGATGGTACTGTGTATAAAGGGACTCTTTCTAGTGGGGTTGAAATAGCTGTTACCTCCACTGCGATAACATCGGTCAAAGACTGGACTAAGAAACTGGAAACACAGTTTAGAAACAAGGTTAGAAGACTGGTAACACATTAAGGGGTGTTTGGATTGCTTCTTTTGTTTTTCTAATAACTTTTGGTCTTTATATTACAGATAGAAATGTTGTCAAAAGTGAATCACAAGAACTTTGTGAATCTTATTGGCTATTGTGAAGAACAAAATCCTTTCACAAGAATGATGGTTTTCGAGTATGCGCCAAATGGAACTCTCTTTGAGCACCTACACAGTAAGTTCTGTTTACATTTTTACTAATCGTAATTACTATTAAGGTCAACTTTGTTGACATTTTCATCGCCTTCTTGAAATTAGTTAATGATATCATGCATTTGTTTTAAAATTCACATAATTGTTATTATATGTATAAACCCTTTAAATAATCTAGTACATTGCCAAATCAAAACTCTATTTGACCCTTAAAGATCTAGTTGTGAGTTCGTGGTCAACTATTTGACATTTTCATCGTCCTCATTAGATTTGTAAACTAATCATGCATACTATTCAATAATTCATACGTAGTATTAAACTAATAGAATTACTAAGACCCTTTATTCTAGTTTAGCATCAACAATAATTTCGAGGGATATTCATTTAGAACTACACCTATTTTTTTCCTATGATGACAACTAGTGTGCATCTAAAGCACATGCATTTGAAAGGATTAGGTAGTGATTCACTGATTCATAATTAAAGGTGTTAACTTGGGTAGGTTGTGAACTTGTGATACAAGTCGGGTCAAAACAGTTCAAAACGTTCAGATGGGTTGATCAGCATACTTTTTTCAAATTAAAATTTTTATAATGCAAAAACAATATTACGGAGTATTCCTATATAGAAGCTGTATGCATTAAAAATAGACAGTATTGGGATTTTCAACCTGTTCGACCCATTTTTATGTGTTCCATTTTAGCCATTTTTTTTTACCCATTTGAGATATAACAAAACTCAAATCAACCCGATTTGAAGCCTGGGATCGTAACTGCTACCTCATACTCATAATTATTGACCATATACTGATTTAATATATATTATTGTTAATTATCCAGTAAGAGAAGCAGAACATCTGGACTGGTCAATGCGATTACGCATAGCTATGGGCATGGCATACTGCCTTGAGTACCTACACCAACTCAACCCGCCAATCTCCCACAAAAACCTACAATCATCATCTATATATCTAACTGAAGATTACGCAGCCAAAATCTCAGATTTCAGCTTCTGGGATGCAGCGAAAACAGGACCCAGAAAAAACGAACCTCTGGAGGCCCCGAATTCGTCTCCAGAGAGCAATGTCTACAGCTTTGGTGTAATCTTATTAGAACTGATCACTGGTAAAATGCCTTATAACAATGGCTCTCTTGAAGACTGGGCATCAGATATCTTGAGAACAGAACAACCCTTAGCTAACATAGCAGATCCAACTTTAAGTTCCTTTGAATCGGATACACTTTACAAGCTTTTTGAAGTTGTAAAAAGCTGTGTTCTTTCTGACCCGAATGAAAGACCTACTATGAGAGAGGTGACAGCCAAGTTGACGGAGATCACAACAGTGGCACCGGAAGGCGCAATACCAAGATCTTCTCCACTTTGGTGGGCGGAACTAGAGATCTTATCATCAACAGAGAATTAGTTTAACTATTCAATATGTATCTACTTCTGGATCTAGTGTTCTGTACATATTATATGGTGATGATCTACACTTAATAAGTATTGATTTTTTTTTTCTTTTATTCTTTAAACCACTGTAATTCCGTAAGTACCTCAATATATAATATTATAAGGGGCATTCTGAAACTCAAAAGGCATAGGCAACACAAATGTTTGTATCATTCAAAAATTGATATAGAAACAATTATTTTACAGCTTACAACATGGCTCTGAGGGTTTACAGCTTACAACATGGTCGTATGTATGAAATTCCATTTCCTCCCTCATTTTGAGCCTACTCAAATACGTGTTGTGTGTAATATGTCCCTTGGATTCTTGAATCGCAGCCCGCGAGCTCCTTGATTCTGAACATCAATAAATTCTTGTTCTTCCCTCTTTTGTCATAAATTTTGGGACGAATCTGCAATGATATGTTCTTCAAGACAGTTACTTTCCGACGGAATTGAACTGTACAACTCATGAACGGGAAAGGCAAACAATAAATCCATGAGAACTGTACAACTCATGTATACTCAGTAGGTTGTTTGTGTGATCTAGTATATAGCTCGTGAGTCTCTTTGTGATTGGGATCCAAACAGAGTGCTGCCTCACAATCTCGGAGAGCTAAGCCATATTCACCCACTGACTCATAAAATGCTGCTCGAAGATGGAGCATTTGCAGTTCAGGTTTGAATGCTATGGCTTTTGTAAGCTCCTCAACCGCTTCAGTTTCTTTTTGTTCATCCATCAACACTGTTAAGAATAAGTTCAATACATTAACAATTTGAACTACACATCACATAAAGAAGTAGTAAAAGCTCCCGAACACAATTATACAACACTTGAAAATATCATATCAATTTGGAAGTGCGTTGTGAAGTGATCAAGCACAAGAAGGCAAGGCATGACCGAAATGACATTGTTTTGTGCAAAAGTAGAGAGTATATACGTTTATAAAACAAAATTAAGACTTCTAAGAAGTCTTATAACTTTGTTCAGTAGAAACATGCCAGTTATAATTTAGAAGTTTTATAGATTTTAAACGTGCACGTACCCAAAATTATAAGACTTCTAAATTACTATTTTAGAAGTCTTATAATTATGTTTCACCTGCGTAAAACAAAATTGTAAGTCTTATAATTTGGTTTTACAAACGTGCACTGGTATCATGTAGGGATGGCACCCGCGGGTAATGGGCACGGCCGCACAGGAACCTCAAGAATAGGTCAAAATATGAGGCAGATAAGTATTTTTAATTTACCCTAGGACAGAACGTTTTGTTGCACCTAGCACAAAGCTAACTAATTTAAATGATTATATGATCCCTAAATGATAATAATCATGACAGAATCTATTTCTCCGAACATTAAAAACTAATGATCAGTTCCAGAACACAAATACAAACACAAACTTAGGAGGATGAACGTTTGAAAAAAAAATGGTTAAAGGTGAGAAGGCAACTAGTCCTGCAGGCAAGAGAAGGCAAGGATTTGAGTGATGTATGCTGATACAAAGTTTCCAGATTGCATATACTATCACACAATTTTACATAGAAACATAGAAGAAGAGCATAATATGAACAGAGATTACCTTCTATCCTAATAGGGAGATGGTTCATAATGATAAATGACCAGCAAAAAGAAGTCTCCAAAATGACCTAAAAACATATCCAAAATGCTTGTACTTTTGCTGTTTCGCATTTACTTAACTAGAAATTTGTAATATCTAAAGATGTCGAACTGGAGGGGCAATTCTGTCTTACAAAATAGAAGAGAAAAAAATTAACCAAGTTTAATCAGACGACCTAATGCCTTGGTAGCTGAACCTTGCCTTAGCATGATCAGCCGCCATGCCTGTCAAAGCCTGGCATGAGGAATTAGTCGGTCGAGGGGCTCGCGTTTAACTACACTGGCTCAGAAAATTTAAACATAACGTCTGAGATACCTTAAATTCTCATTCAAATGGGAAAAATCCCTATTTAATGCAAGATATTTCCGAGGTTACCATAATATCATTATTTTTCATCTTGATAGCCATAACTGAATAATCTAAACATCTAATTACTTTCTAAGTTGCATTATTTGAGTTACGAAGAAGTACCTGCGGCTCTATATCTGTACGGGTAAGTCCTGAGAGGATCCAACTGAGTAGCCATACATAGATCACTGGTGGCATTGTCACGGTCACAGTATTCAGACCGTTTTTCATACGCAGATGCACAATTTTCCGCCTTCTCTATGAGTTTCGTCATCTCATCATATGCAGCTTTCCTATCATCTTTAAGACAATACACGCGTGCCAACCCTTGATGAGCTCTCGTATGCTTTATGTCAAGTGCATTTATATAACAATCTGCAGCAAGGTCATGCTTCCCACAATCCACATATATACTCCCTAGATTATTCAATGCCTGCAGCAATCGAGGAACAAAATTAAAATCCACACTTTTTCGTCTTTTACATTTCCTGTTATAAAAGTATACATCTATACTAAAATGTTCACTTACTTGTCCTTTCCGAAGTCCATCCGAAGGGCATTTAAGAGCATCAATAAGAAGTTGTATAACAAATGAAGAAGATTCCGGATCCAGAGATGAATCGGCCAGTGTATATGCTTTAAGGAAAAAAGCTTCGAATGATCTCTGGATAGAAATGGACTCTTCGGCTTTAGATAGAGCTTCTTCACGATAACCAGTGTCGTATAAGATCCACCCTTCGTATACAAGCCTTTCATGCTTTGTAGTTGCAAGATTTCTAGCCAATCGTAAACTACGCATAGCTGCCTTTTGACAGTTTAATCTGTGATGATGGACATAAAGGGTTCTTTGTTAGATCCTAATAGAAAATTAGGGGGTATCGTGGAACTGATTGTCTAAATCAGTTTTGATGCATGGATTAAACGAGTCTGCTTTATTTATTGTAAATAGTGTGGTAAAAAAACGGCTACATACCAGCTGCGACTAAACTGATTATTGAAGTTTAAAATCTTTTACCAAGTTATCCCTCTCTTTAACCAAACTTGAGAGAGTTTCTCCCATCTCCAAAAAGCGTATTTCAAGTTTCACAAGAATGTACTAATTTTCTTATTAATCAAGATATTACCATGTGCTAAAACAGATGATCGGATCAGTACAATATACAACCCTTTACCGGGTATAAACCCTTCCCAGAAATATACAACATAATATCAGGTTATTACAATCTTAAACAATCGTTGATTACTCACTATAAGGTCAATGACTGATAAATCGCTACAAGGTCAAAACTTGATCAAACTCGGTAAAAATTAGTCAAAACTTGGGGTTAACTTGGACAGACTCTATTCGACATACTTGAACAACTGTGTTAATGTTTCTAAACATATTTCTATGGTACTATGAGCCATTATATGATCTTATCAACATGTCATACACTATCTCTTGCAGCTGTTTTACACAGCGAACTATCTTATTTTCCATAATCGCTTTCACAAAGCTCATCCAAACACCCTTTAAAACAAAATAACATCTGATAAAAGAATATTAGGCATGGGGTTTACCTTAAAAGAAGTAACGATTGCCTGAACCTCAAAAGACTATTTCCACGGTCGCGAGCAATCATCTGATGAATTATAGCGAGTGACCCAATATCATCTATACAAGACCACCGATCATAAAGCTGCAGCCAGCAATCAGCAATACTCCATTGTTGCACCCGTTGACTCAGAACATCTATCAAGTAATCACCTCTCATCTTACCATGAAACATCATGTAATAAGGCTCCAAACTCAATAAAGCTCTTAAATCCCTCACCGCAGCTTGATAATCCTCGAGGGCAAGATAGAACCACGCCCGTAATTCAAGGCAATCTGAAGTTACCTTAAATTGGATGATTTTATTAATTTCTTGGATAGCTTCATTGATCAAATTCTCAGACGCCAATGATATAGCTCTGTATTTATAAGGGTACGCAAGCGTAGGATCCAACTTAGTGGCTTCTTCTAAATCTGCTATTTTTTTCGTGCCAATAGTGTATAAAGATCTCTCCTGATACATCCATCCACTCGGTTTATACTCTAATAGGAGCGTGTCCATTATACCACGTGCTAAATAGGTCTTTCCTTGTTTATGCATTGTTCGAGCCATTCCCGCTGCTGAATAAACATGACCCAATCCAAATGCAGTCTCGAAACAGCTTTGAGCGTCTTTATATTCTTCCCTTTCGTATAGCAAAATACCTAACTGATGAAACGCAAGCATTTTCTGCCAATCTTCTGTTGCGCAATCGAGTAATCTTTCCAGTAACATGACTGCATTTGCCGATGTCATCTTTTCCTCCATAGCCACTTGGCTAAGGAAATAATACAACAAAAACGACGCATGACCAACCATTTTCAACTTCTCCATAGCGTCAGGACCACAAAACAAGCTCAAAACTTTAGGATTATTTAACGAACTCGGTAACTCTCTCAACACAACCTGCAAACAAGCAGCTACCAAAAGACTCGCACTTTCTTCAAACCCATACTCAATAAAAATCAATGCATCATCAACACTACAAACCAACGACGCCAAATAAACCTCACACGCCGCCTTCATTTCCTCACAACAAAACTTCTCAGAAAACGACAAAATCTCCAAAACTATACTCGGAGAAACAAAATCTAACAACTTCTTCGTCCTACTAAAAACCTCCACACCCCTCATCCCCTCCACCGATATCCCAACTCGCGAAAAATCAATAACTCCCTTCTTAGACTCAACAAAACTACCATATAACAACGTATTCAACGGACTCGATAACATGCCTATTTTACCCCTAACACAATTTACCACCTCATCCCCAATACGAAAACCAACAATCTCATCATCGGAAAGACTTTCTGGAAGCAGTCTCTCTACACTCGGGTTCTGTGCATCATTAAATTCAAAATCAACTTTTTTAGACTCATTTTCACACACACATTTTCCACAACAATCCATACCATAAAGCAAGCTCGATTTCGGACACTCGAGCACTTTCCCAATACACCCCAAACCCGAAACACCAACAAGCTCACATTCCCTCCTCTCATACCTCAACCAGCTACTCAAAACCACTTTCTTATGCACATCAAAAGCATACTCTCTAGCACTTAACAAACATCTCCTAACCAACTTATAATCACCCACAACACACAAAACACCAAATTGCTCCACATAAACATCACATTTCTCATTTTCCTCACAACCCTTTATTTTTTTATAAATTTCAGAGCTTTTTTCCACAAAATTTAAAGGGTTTAAAAAAGGGGTCATTTGGGGCTCTATTTGGTGGGTGTTTGGCAAACCATATAACAAAAACCCATTCTTTGAAAATGAGGATATATCAATATCATCATGTGGGTGTGATAGGATTGAGTTGAGAGTGATAGCATGGACTTGTGTTGGGTTTTTGCAACGGGGGTGTTTGGTTTTGGAAGTGAATTGGTGGATTAAGTTTAGTATCTTGGTTGATCTTGGTGTTTGGGGGTGGACATGGTGGTGGGTTAAGGGGGTGTTTGGTTATGGGTTTAGATGGTGGTGGTGATCAGCATTGACATTGACATTGACACAGAGTGTGTTGAAAAGAGAGAGCGTGCATCCGTGATTGTATGAGAGAGAAAAGGGAACGAAAAGTGTGATTTACTCATTTATTATGTCAAAATCAAAATGAATGTTTCTTTGCATATTTTGACCAATTACCAAATTTTGCTCAAGGGTATTAAATTTTGCTAAAGGCCGAGCATAATAGGCCGCGTATCAAACTGAAAATTTGAACGAACCGAATTAGACTGAACATATATCGGTCTGGTTTTGATTCATCATTTTTCTCATATTTTGATTCCATTTTTGGGCCAAATCAGGTTTTGATATGGTCTGATTTTAGTTGGTCCCGGCTGTTATGAAATCGTGATCACAAGGTCTTGATTAAAACCGGACCGACCAAGTGCAAACCGGACCGAACCGATCTTGAGTTAGGCAAAATCCTAGACCGAGACCCAGGTCGGTCAGGTCGGTCTTCGGTCGGTCTGTCAAATAAATTTAAATGTCCGGTTTGTATGCCGAACCGAACCAGTCCGGACCGAGACCGAAATAATGAAAAACCTCATACCGAGACCGGATTGTTGGTCCTTCGCTTCGGTCAGTTTTCGGTCGGTTTTGTCGGTCGATCCGGTCGGATTGCTCACCCTTACCACGATCAACCTTACATAAAATTGAAAAGAAATGTGTTTAATATTAAAATATGTAAAGAAAATTTTTGTTTTTACACTAGCAATGGTGCTCTTAATGTATGATACATACTATTTGTCTCAAGTATGTCTACCACTAGTGATGTAGATAAAGAGTATAAGAGCACTAGGTGTCAAAACGAGCACTAGGTTCGTCGTCGTCTTGGCTCAGTCTTGGCAAGATCCAATTTTTCCACAACCCACCACAACAAACCCCTCCTCACTCATAACAAACCTCAACCTCTTCATTCGGGTCACCACTACCACTTTATTTTTTATTCAATTTCCAAAAACTAAATTCATTTTATTAAAAATAAAAATACAATTTATACTTTAAAAAAAAAAGTTATAAATTTAAAAAAAAAAACAAAAAAAGACAAAACCGTCCTTCTTCCCTTCTTCTTCCCAACTAGTCTTCTTCCCTTCTTCTTCCCAAAAGTCTTCTTCCCTTCTTCTTCCCAAAAGCCTCACACACAAACACACACAAACACAACTCAGATTCACACATATTTACACACACACACATATATTACACACGATGAGTCTTTTACACACATATTTACACGGTATTATATCACTTTTGTATAGTTGAATATTCAAACGGTATTATATCACTTTTGTCAGAAATCCTTCTCGTCGTGCCCACTATTTCATTTCCAACGACGAAGCATGGCGAGCCACCCCGGTGTGGAGGCGGGGCACGGCGAACCGCCAGGTCAGCCACGGCGAAGCACGAGTAAACCCACACCGGGTGCTCTAATGCAATCGCGGGTTGCTGCGAAATTTTTTTAGTTCTGTTTAATTCATGGGTCAATAGCAAGTACTTTAAACATTATTCGTTCCATGTTATCATTAAACATAGTTACATTGTTTTTGTAGTTTTATTATTTAGGTTAAAAGCTAAAAACATTTTAAGTATTTACGATTTTGATTCATTTTGAACAACAAAGAGTTTTTGATCTTATTATGCTTATTGGAATGTTGTTTTCTTGCTCACTATGAATCATTTAGGGACTTCCTGAATTATAAACCGAACAACTTTTCTTTAAAATGGCTTAAGTCATGAAAGTACTATCATGCGCTAAATTATTTCTTAATTAACCACAAAGTCACCAAACTCGTCGAGTCGTCATTGTAGTTTTCATTATTTTAACTCGAGTCACAGCTCAATGACCCTCATGTGCCCTTACCACCACACCTACTCCTTCAAAAACTGCCACTCCACCACCCACTACCATCGATGTACTTGAAAAAATATATGCATCTTCCTTAAATATCTTCCCTAATTTGAAATGTGTGACTAAAATTCTTCTTATTATTCTTATTTCAATTTTTTTTTCTCGCTAAATCTCTTTGTAAAAAGAATTTGTTAAGATGTTAAAAAAATGCATATGTGTTTTGCAATCTAATCATGTATCACACACCTATTAGACTAATAATAATAATACCACGCCAAGACCACAAACAGTCTGCCGCATTAGCATCAACTCAACTTTCTCTCTCCTAAACCAAAAATAGACCAAATGCTCGTAGTAAGGGGATCACACTCACAACAAAAAACATACCTCACAAAATTAAATAAATAAATAAACTCACACACACAAACCATCTCAATACTTTCGGTCCACTAACATACCGGAACATTGCAAATTAAGGGGGAGGGGACGCGCTCCTTATGGTCCTCGTAGGGGACGCGTGTGAATTAGCCAAGGAGATTTGGTTTCATTACGTTTAGTCTTACATATAACTACTCTTAAAGACAATCTAATATACCACTTCTAAACATAAACCTTAAACAAAACTGGAAAATAAAGTAAGACTACCTGATCCATCCGTGAGCCACCCCCGTGAGTACCCTTCGTCATGCGCCACCCAAACACCTGCTTCGCCACGCGCGAACTAGGTCAAAACAGCCTCACAATGGTGAGTCGTCAACTTTCCGGTTTGTGTGAAATGTTTATCTTATTTATTTGGTTTGTGAGTGTGTGTGAGGTATTTAGTGAGGTATATTTTTATAAAGTGGGTATTTAATTGAAATGTGATGATGGTTTGACTAATAAGGGTGAATGATGAGAGAGGTTGAAGGTGAATTGGTGAAGAGAGAAAGCTGATGTGATGCTGAAATGAAAGGTGAGTGAGGATGTTTTGGTATAACGAATAAAGTTAGTCTAAAAAGGGTAAAACCATACAATAGCCACGTACTTTCCGAAATTGTCCGTCTAGAATCATTTACTTTTTTATTACACTACTTCACCAACGTACTTGTTTGTTTTGTGACAATATCACCAAGGTTATCGGATTATTTTCCACGTTATTATTAAAAAATTTAACTACGTGTATAATAAAATCTGAGTGTATTGCTCATTTTTGTTTACCCGACCCATCTTTTTTTTTTACCCTTTTTCTTACCCGATTCATTTAAAAACCATACACTTTATTACATCCACTATAACCTTCACCATCCCCAAACCCTAAATCCTTATCAATTTACAAACCATAAAAATCAACCCCAATTTACAAACTTTTTAAAATGTCTTCATCTTCCTTCAATTCAAAAACCTATGAGCCCGATCCAACTAAGTGTAAATGTGAACTTACTTTGATGAAACTCACTTCATGGACCCCTGCAAATCTTGCAAGACGATTTGTTGTCTGCCCCAACAGATACCTAAGTTCTTTTCAAAATGTATTCTTTTTTTTTCTTTTTTGGTACTGAATATTTTGTTACTTTCAAAAAACTGGAGTAAGGAAGTGTAAATATTGAGATTGGTATGATCCAGATTTAAAGAATTCATGGTATAAAGGACATTTATATATGATGTATGAATTTTTATATCCTGCTCAAAGACAATAAATAACAGATGAGTTAACAAGCCAATAAGAGCTTGTTGTCCTTCATGCTGAATATGCTCACATTCAAGTTGAACTCAAAAAAAGTCCAAAGAATTTTTTTAAGGCAGTTGTCATCAGCTTTTTTGCTTTCTATTGGTTTGTGTTTGTAATGAAGTAAGGCTAGTGAGTAATGGTTATGGAAGGCATTTGTAATGAAGTTGGGTTTATTTTGTGTAATCAGATGTATGACTTGGATAAAATGTAATGAAGATTGGTTTATTTTGTGTAAACAAGTGTTATTATGGTTTGCACATGACACAAATACAACACTAACACATGACACAAACATGGTTTATGACTTTATGGTCTGCACATGACACAAACATGGTTTGTACATCACACATGCTTTGATGCTGCACATTTCAATAACAGAATACATGCTGCACATTTCAATAACATATGCACATTTCAAGTAATAGAAAATGCACATTTCAAGACATTAAATATTACCACTAGGAAGCTGCAATATACCATAAACAACTGTTGTTTCAGTATTTTAATGTGGTCAAAACCATAAAGTCACAAAAGACCACAAAATAAGGTTCCACATGATTTTGTCTACCAATACAGTCCAAAATAAACCCATGAAACATGCAAGTTAAAGTACCTAAGTGGCTAAGTATTCATTACCGACCATGAAATTAACTAATAACTAAGGAGAAACATCAAAAGCCTTGTCTGTTGTAGATCCAGATCCCACATCATCAAATGGAAAGGGTTTGTTCATCTATTTCTTGGCCATTCTTTCTAATCTACCACGGTTCTTGACATAAATCCTTTATCCATTCACAAATTCTTCTTGCATCCAATTTTGCATGTTTCTTCTCTTTTTTGGTGTTTCTGTAGCTTTTTGTGTATGATCAACATTTGTTGTGTCATCTGCAACTTCTTTACCTCTGTTTGCTGCTGCATCATCAACTCCCACATCTCCATCTGATGCATCATCAATTTAAGGTATTTGCACATCTCCATGTATGCTAGATTGTTGAGTAGGTTGGGAAGGTTATTTTGAATGATTGTTTATTGTGTAGTTGGTGTTTCTGGAGGTGTCCAATTAGCAATATTGTAATAATCATTCCTAGCTTCCCACTGCTTGTTTAGCTTTCCACTCCTCTTGTTCTTTGTATCGATGGGCCACTTCTTCATCTATCCTTGCTTGTTCCTCCATGACTTCCTTTAAGGCTTCTTCATCCAATTGCAATTGGTACTCTTGTGAAGCAGATACAAATGTCATTAGTTAACAATCATGTTCAGCTTTAAATTGTTTAAAGGGTAAATGTAATTAAATACCTCTTCAGTTGTTAAGAATCCACTTTCACCAACCCTGTTACTTTCACCTTGTCTGCTACTTTCACCAACCCTGTTACTTTCACCTTGTCTGCTACTTCCACCACCCTGTCTGCTACTTCCACCACTTCTAGCATTACTTTCACCACCTCCAGCACTTGTGGCATTACTTCCACCACCCTTTCTACCACCTCTCCCCCCACCCCTGCTTCCTGTTCCTTTACCTCTAGATGCACATTGTGTAACAATAGGTTTTGGTTTCCTAATAGATTATTTTTTCTCAGTTGTAGGTTTTGGTTGTGGGTCATTCTTACATGTTTTCTTATTCTCACATGCTGCTTTGATTCTAGCCTTTTGTGGTCTACCTGGCATCTTTCTGATTAAAGGTGGTAATGGTGGAATTTCGCTACTCCTTTTTCCATTAGTTTGGCCCAAATACATGTTTAATTGAAAACTTATAAGAATTAAATCAACACTCCTGACTATACCAATGACTAACACCTACATCTATCTCAATGTTCATATGCATGTAGGCTACTACAGCATGTACACAAGGGACACCACTTAGTTCCCACATTCTACAAGCATATACCTTGTGAAGCAGATTCACTATGTCGCTTTCATCTCTTTTTCTTACTTCAAGCTCTTGGAAACCACTACCATACACAAACCAATGTCTGCAATAGTATAAAACATCACAAGAATTAATAAAACTAGGTAAAAGTGAAAAAAATAAAATAAATGCTCAAGACTCAGAGTGTACCTTTGTTTATCTCTTAGTATCTCTAGTCTCTTCCTTAAACTTGGTGTGATTGTGTCTTCCAAGCTAAATGCAATCTTGTTCATGGCTTGTAATCTTTGCATTATGTATAACCTTATCTCTTCCAATATAGTAATGGTTGGTTCATGTCTTGGACCCATGATTGCTTTGTTAAAACTTTATGATATCCCATTCTCGAAAGCTGCACATCACTTACCCATCTCAAAGAATGCTCTTGACCATGAATTGGGGTTTCTTTGAACTAGATAATCATAAGTTGATTGATCAAGTTGTCTGATCTGTTTCATGTTTGACTCAAACTGTTGTTGTAGTGTAGAAGATGTTGCAGCCCAAAATAATCTCTGGAATTGAAGACCACTGAATTTCTTTTTGAAATTGCCATACACGTGCCTTATACATTTTCTATGCTCAGCCCTTGGTAACCAGTCATTCACAGCATCCAGTAACCCCTGATTCAAAAGTCATAAAGATAAATATTAAATATAGGTTTTAACAAATAAAGTGTCTGATATTAAACAAAGATTATATAAATTTTACCTTATGAGAATCTGATATGATTGTGATGCCAGTTCCATCATTCAAAGATAGATCATCATGTAATAGTGATAGGAACCAACCCCAATTCTCATGATTTTCAACTCTTACTATAACCCATGCAATGGGACACATTTGGTTGTTTACATCCCTTCCCATGGCTATTAGCAATTCTCCCATGCATGTATGCTTTAAAAAACAACCATCTAGTCCTATTACCTTCCTACACCCTGCTAGCCAGCCATATTTTACTCCATTGAAACAGATGTACATTCTTTTGAAATATGTAGACCCATCAGATGGCTCAACCACATCAACACACATGTAGACCCATGGTTTGAATCTAATATAGCTTGCATGTACTCATAAAGTTTGCCATAGTGCTCTATTAGCCCACCCTCATGATCAAATAAGGCTCTCTGTTTTGCTCTCCTACACTGTCCTAAACTAACACATATCTTGAATTCCTGTCTTATGTCATCGTTCATATTTCTATATGGAATGAATGGATCATGAATGATTTCTCTAGCATATTGCGCAGCAATCCACTTAAAAGTAACAAGAGTGTCTAAGTTGTAGTTCCTACAACATTTATGGGTGGGAATGAGGGACTTTATTGGAAAGAACGCTCATTGGTCATCCATGAAGCCCACAGTCTAAATGGACAAGCAACTTTCTTAGACTCCATTAGAACCTTCTTCTTAGTCCACCTTAGTGATTGGCTAGTACCCTCCCCAGTTTAACTACCTTCTTCTTAGAAACTACCTTTTTCTTAGTACTTTTTTTACCCTGATTTTCCCTTACTCAAAGAAGTATTTACTCTACTTGGCATTAACCTATTTTTGTTACCTTTTTTACCAGCACATCTGCCCTCTTCAACATTTCTACCACAAATAGCCAACAAACATCTCCAATCATTTTTCATAAACCAAAGCTGATAACCATTGCCTACACCATAGTTTGTCAATGCCATTTTCAAATGATATGAGTTTGTTGGGTTCAGTGAATACCCAAACCTCTTAATTCTAGGATTTGAATAGAAAATACCCTAAGTGTTTATAACCTTAAACACTAACAAGTCAGTGAGCTATCTTCAGGATACTCGAGACGAGACTAAGAAATAAAGTCTCTCCACTCAGTGAGGTGGAACTCAAGGGGTGAAGATCGAATCAAGAAGATGGTGGATTCGGTGGTGATGACAATAACTCACTAAATCCCAAAACTCCTCACCAACTATTATCATCAAGACAAGACGTAGATTTAAGACTGAAGGCTAAGAAGACTGAAGAATGAGCGGGACAAGGCGGGATAAGTTTGAACATATAAGAAGAATTCCTTATCAACCCAAAGTCAAACTTTCCCTGAAACGCTAATAACCAGGATCAGTGTCGTCACTGACAAGAAGAAAGCAGCCTTGTCACTTAATCAATATAGCCATTGTAAACAGAGACAAAATACATCAGTATTTTGTCTTCTATAACCTTGTCAATTTGTCCTCTATTATAGAGTTAAAAACATACTTGTATAAATAGCCATAAGGTAGGAGTAAAAGATTAAAGCTTGTGCACTAATTGTGATAAAACACACACAAGAATCTTTTACTCCTCCAAATACGACTATGTCCTTGAGATAGCTCAGTGGTACCTGAATATTTGTGCTTAGACTTAGCCTAAGCTTCGTGAGGAATTATACCATACTTGTCATTTCAATCCCAAGTACTATTCCGCAAGTACTTGGGTAATGTATTCTTTTTTATTCGTTTTTGTTAGCCTCGGTTTTTTATAAAGATAACGTCACATACGTGAATTGGACTAGATCCGTAGTATACTTTTCCCATAGGGACTAGTATCGTTTAAGTGGCAAAGTATTGGTTTGGTGAGCCTATAAATACCCCTCATGATTCTCCATGAGGGGTGAGGTGAATCATTTAGTTAGTGTATTGTTTCTCTTTCAATAAACTCATCTTTGTGTTTTCTCCTCCCTCTCTCTACTTTCTCTCTCTAAACAAGATGAATACTTTCATCTTCAATCACCAACCCCGACCTCCCGAACCACATAAATCTTATATGTTAAACGGTCCTAACAAGTGGTATAGAGCCATGGTTATATTTTGATGATTTATGTTGGTTTTTGCACCTTGTTTTAAACTGTTTTGTGTACTATTTTATGGGTCGGAAATTTTTTTTTCCTATTTCTGTGGGTAAGCAGTTTTTACACAAGTATGGTATCCTTTATTTGGTCAAAGTCCAATAGTCTATACAATATTTACATCTTTTTTGTGTCATGTGTTTGTCCAAACACTCTTGTAACTATCATTTTTGTGGCTTTGTACCAAACTGTGAAAAACAGTGGTCAACTGGTCTATATACGTGGTCAATACAGGCAAAATGAAGCATTTTTATGCAGTTTTTCTGGGTTTCTATGAAGATGGTCGGAAAACTCGTCGGAAAAAAGTCAAAGGGTCAAAACCCTAAACTTACACATAAGGACTTTTTACGCGTATGGAATACACGTAAAAACAAGGTTACGCATAAGCTTTTACGCTTAAACTCATCTTCAGATATATTACACATAACTTGGAAAGTTATGCGTAGGAATTGTTACGCGTATGTTTTTACGCATAAGCCAAAACTTACGCGTAAGCCTGGTCTACGCATAAGCATCAGCTTACGCATAAATAAAAAGGTGATGGTTTATGCATAAGAACACGACATATACGCATAAGGTTGCTAAAAAAATTACGCGTATGATTTTTTTTTTCTACGCTTAAGATCCGATAATGAAAAAACCTTATGCGTAAAGTTAAGAAAGACTTGACCACATACCATATACCAATTTATAAATCGACCTCAGTACCATCACATCACCGGTCCATGTTTTTACTGAAATGAACACGAAATGACAAGAAGACATACATCCAATCCGAACCTAACTTAACCAATCCTAATCTAGACTCACCAATTAACCCTCACTATCACTCCCCATCTCTCATTCATAACCAAAACTCAAAATGAAATTAACATGATAGATCTCAGATCGATTCAATTTTTTTGAAATCTTTTATAGATTTTTTCAATTGAATCTTTTTCATCATAGATCATTTATGAAGACAACGCTTCAATAATATTCGAATCTCAAAGAAAGTTTACAACAAGTATGTTATACCTTTCCTTGGTTTCGTTTAAAATCTCACACACATAACATAAATTAAACCTGCCAGAGACCCACCATTAGGATCTTGAAGCCTTTATCATGCTTTCTTGTTTCGGTTGAAGCTGAAATCGAGTACATAAACTAGGGTTTGTTCGTGTTTGTGTGATTAGATGAGAGATTTATACTGAGATTATGATATCAATTTGATGAAATGGGAAAGATTTGGTGGAGTGAGATGAGTTTGGATTTGTATTGGGAGAGAAAAAGATAAGAAGGAGGCGTACTGTTCAAGGTGTGTGTGTTTAGGGTTAGATCTAGACAAGTGCACATGGATTGAGTTTATATCACTAGCCGGTTATAATACTTTGTGATTGGACTCTTAGATCAATTGTGGGCTATTAACTGTGAAAACCGGTTAATGGGCTTGTATGCTTAAACTGATTTGGACTGATCTTGTGATATGATGGACAACTCGATGGACTGATTTATGGAATAAAAATGTGTCATCCGAATTTTTCAAAAATTTAGGATACATATTTTATAGATTTAAAGAGTTGAGTGGTATTTTTGGTATGATAAATTTTCACGGAGGGATACATAATTCACGGCTTGAACGAAGAATTGAAAAATGACTACGGGGTTTTTGTACGGTATTATTGATGCGAAATTGAAGTAACGTTTCACGGGTGTACTTCTTTATCTATGAGACGTTGGTTGGTTGGTTGCAGGTCTCAAGATAACTTGTTGGGGCACATTATGATTTGACAATCTGGTTATAACTGATGTAAGGAGTTACGTTGTAGTGCTCACAGTGTATAACTATCACTTTAAGGAGTTACGTTGTTGTGCTCAGTGTCACACGCAGTTGTGGATTGATAAAGAATTTAGAACAAGCAGTAAGTCACAAAGTTGGGATGTTTGCTTCCTTTTCAAGTTTGTCGTATCGGGTTTTCTCCATATGTGGTCATTACAATTAGCCGGTGAATTCAAAGGAGGTTCGTTTACAGGTTGGTTTGAGAGAATTATTGAGAGTATTTTTGCGACATATTCTCACAGAATTTTGATCAAGCTATAATGTTAATATTGCATCAAGAAAAAGGTAATACGGCATGTACGCAACATTATGATGATTCCGATAGCTCGCAACCATCAGGAGGGAGAAGTTGGTATTTCATCTTCCGTGATTGGATTACGAAGGAATTGTGCTTAAGGCGAAGAAAGGAGAAGTAGTGTGTGTACATCGGGCTTTTACCAACTTGGATGCAATACTAAGTGAGTTATGTTGTTATAATGTTCCCGAGCGACAACCATTGTGCTACAATCAAGAGTCTACTTTCTCCGCTGCGTGTTGGAAGAGTGTTGTCGGTTCAGGAGGGAGCTGGAAAAGAAAAATGGCTCACTAGTTAGGAGGGAGTAATAACCTAACTAGACTAATACATTTGAAGTTCAGAGCTATAAGGATTTGTGCCGTCAGCGCCAAAGATCAAATGCCGAGATCGTCGGAAGGAAAGAACTTCAAGTTTGCCTCAGTATCTAGACTACAGAGACTCTGCGCTTCAACAAAGTCAACATTGTTCATTAATATTGTAATTTACTTTGTTTTGTATTTATAGGTCTCATTGTAACCATTCACGTGTGACGATATCTTGGAGGGAGATTGTTAGCCTCGCTTTTTTATAAAGATTACGTCACATACGTGAATTGGACTAGATGCGTAGTATACTTTGCCCATAGGGACTAGTATCGTTTAAGTGGCAAAGTATTGGTTTGTTGAGCCTATAAATACCCCTCATGACTCTCAATGAGGGGTGAGGTGAATAATTTAGTTAGTGTATTGTTTCTCTTTCAATAAACTCATCTTTGTGTTTTCTCATCCCTCTCTTTACTTTCTCTCTCTAAACAAGATGAATACTTTCATCTTCAATCACCAACCCTGACCTCCCGAACCACATGGATCTTATATTTTTCGGTCCTACAGTTTTAATAAATAATATAAACGTTGGAATATTAATATGTGTTTTTTCTTGTTAAAACTTATCTATATGTACTTTACTTCAGTCATGATTCACACTTAGTCTTTAATAACTGTTTTTTGCTATTTGTGAAACGAGAACAACCGAGTTATCAACCCTCATTCCTATAATTGGTTCCATCTTACCCCAATGGATGTTAGGGTTAAAGGCAGGATAAACTACTCCTTTTTCACCTTATAAACATGATCTATTTCATTCTCATTAGGATCTACTTCAGGTGTTTCATGAATAATAGGCATTCTTTGTTCAACAGAGGATCTAAAAAAATTCCTAGAACTGCAATGGTCATTCAGGAATGGGTCTTGTGTAGTGATATTCTTAATGACAATAGATTCATCACCCCCAGTCTGAAAGTCCACATCATCTACCTCTTCACAATCATCACTAGAATAATTGTCATCACTAGAATATATAATGCTCTGCTCTTCAGCTTGTTCTAACTTACAAATTTCCATAATATCATAATCTAAGTGCTCCACATACATATCAATCATATCCCCATTCTCATAAACAACAGTCAACATGTCTACAATATCTTGGTCATACTTAATTTCCCTTAATCCTAAAATCAAGTTAGCACCAATCTTACAATAATACAACCTCTTAAAGAAACCATGTGGAACTAACCTTTTCATAATTTCCAATAGATTATCATACGACATCTCATCGAAATTAGTATATGTGAGTTTATCTCATATCACCCTAAGCGTATCTCAATAGGATTGAAAGGAAAATCCCATCATATCTTAGATAAACAGTGAAAACGCTCTTCTTTGCCTTCTTTTTCTTTGGTTCACCTGAGAGTTAGGGTTTTGAAAGGAAAAAAAATTATGGTTTTTCAAAGATAGATCTAAAATGAACAATTAGTGATAAGTAAACAAAGATTATACCTTTAGCCATAACGATAATTGCTCAATTTTGTTTCACAATTTGGGTTTGTGTTGGTGTGAGAATTTTGTGTGACGATTTTGTGTTATAAATTTTGTTGGTGTGTATTTAATCAGTTATGTTGATAGTGGAAAACCAAGCTGGAATATAAATTATATATGTGGATATTATAAATAAAAAATTAATGGGTATTGCCTACGTGGAAAAAAATGCTACGGTTTCGGTAGCCGGTTACCATGTTTGTGAAGTCGTAAAAACAGAAGTAAATTTATTGGTGAAGTAGTGTAATAAAAAGATAATTGGTTCTAAGAGAAATTTTCTTTTACTTACTCTTATTTTGGTGCTTACCAAGGAACAAATTCCCACCATCCATTTAGTTTGATCTAATGGTGGAGATTAACCTAAGATTTAATCTCTTAAACCTAGTTTTTCACCAACTATATAAAGTTTTATTTTTTTTTCTCTTTCCCCTCATTTTCAATACACACTTCGTGTGTGTTTTCTCCCAACCTCTTCCATGCTCTTGTCTTCCCTCCATCTTCTCTTCTATCATTTTTACACATTCACCATGTCACAATCTTCCATATTATTTCGATCATAACCTCGTCACAATCATCAGGTCACAATCATCAATAATCAGTAATAGTTTCTTTTTATCTTAATCAACCTGTTGAATATGTGTTTTGATGATGAGGTTCTTATGAATGAATTGATTTAAGAATCTGGAGTTAGTTAAGGTTATTAGGTACAAGCTTTGATTAGAAAGCTTTATATACATGGATGCACACCAAATGTTTGATGAAATATGTGAGTGAAAAATATTTGATAATCTTGTTATCCTCTCCTGTAATTTTGCTTATTAATTATGTTGTTAGTTGAATTTTGGCTTTTAAATACATTGGAATGATAGTATCACCAGTGATATTTGAAGTTGTCTGATTGTAAATATAGGTACTTTGTTAGGAGGATTTACTGAATGATTGTGACTTAGGTTTTGAGAAATTTAGTTAATGTAGGTTTAATATGAGAAATGTAGTGGTATTGATGTGTTTGTTTACATGGAAGACCAAGACGTATTCATAGTTTCTTTTAGTTCTACCTTTACATCTTCGGTCTCGTCTTGAATAGTAAAACATGATTGTTCTAGTATGCACATATATTTGTGAATTCAGTTCCCATAAGGATTATTAGTGTACAGTTGGCTAAGATTTTAATGCTCTTGTCGTAATGTGGCTAAGTATCACAAGTGATATTTCTATGTCTGATTGCTGTTTTAATCTGCTCTGTATCATGTGTAGTATCACTTGTGATATTTGTAGTATCACTTATGATATTTTGTTTATTTCGATAGGTTTTGATGTTTTCTGGTTAAACACTATTTAGATATCATGTATAGTACCATTTGTGATATTTCATTGTTATTATTTTATAATCATAGTTTTTTTTTTAAGTTGTGATGATACCCTATTTACTGTGTGTTTACCTTTCTTTGCAGCTTCTAATAGTGTGAAAACACCTAAGTCATTTAATTATCATGAGTTTATTGACACTCATGGGGATAAGTTTTTGGGTTCCTAGAGTTTCGATAGTGCGCTACCAAGATTCTCTAGGTATTGCCCGAGTGCGGTGACCCCCGAGGCGGCGGGCTCGGAGGCGGTGTTCCCGGAGGCGGCTCCGTTGAAGGTGAATCTGCTGCAGTCAAAGTCTGATTTTACCTTTTTTTTTAATCTCTTTTGTTTGATGCATCGCTTGTAATTCATAGCTTTTCAATATTAAAAAAAAAAATTATGCTCAATAGTTTGGAATGATTTTTATGAGGATTTTTGTGATTCAAACATTCTTTTGTATCTAGTATCACTTGTGATATTCTGTTAAAAGTAATGCAACACTTGGTTTTGATTTTGAAGTTTATATCACTTGTGATATTCTGTTAAATTTAATGAAATACTTTCTTTGATTTTTAGATTATGTCAAATTTTTTATTTTGATAGTTTTTTTTTTTAATTATTTTTATACATATTTGGCATATGTAATATGCAGTGTTATATCTTTTGCTATATGAAACATTTTATTGTAACACAAAATGCTAAGAGTAATATCACATGCGATAAAAGAATAAAATGCTACATTAATACTTTTCCATAAAAATGATCATGCAAGTCACTTAGTGATTCCCAAAAGTAGTACAAACTCTGACACCATGCAATGTGGCTTTGGACCTAATAGAGCGCACCCTTCTTAGGTTACCCCAAACTCGCATTGCATTTTTAAACTAAGCAACTTAAGGATTGCTTCTTGCTTCGCCTGCTCCTTTTCCAGTCATCTTTTTTTCATCTATCATTCTCTTTATCTAGTCATCTTTTTTTTATAGCAATCTTGTTTGCACAATCAGACATCATCTCCTTTTTTTCGTTTACTTGATGTAGAATTATCTTTGCTGCAATTCTTCATAAAGTTCCATATGGATTATTTATCATCATGTGCCTCGCAAGCATGTCCCTTTGGAAATATTAATAGGTCATGATTATTAGAGACCAATATATACTCATTTATCATTTGTGATATTGTATTGCACTTAAAAAAATATGCAACATGTTGCTCGGCTTTTGGAGGAACATGTGATATCGTGAATCATTGGTGATATCCCAGGTGTATCACCTGTGATATCACAAGAATTTTGACTTCTTCTATTTTTTGAATCAGTGGTGGTGATGGAGGAACATGTGATACGGTGTTAAACCTATCGAAACATGCACACTTTATCGATTAAGAAAATAACTGCATTACAAATCTAACAGAAGCATGTTACAAGCTCAATATCTCTTGTGATTTCTCATATTATCACAACATTCATCACATTATCACAAAAATACCTCAATAACTACTAACTACCACCTTTTATTGCTAATTTTTTATGTATCTCATTCTCATGCTGTTCAACTTTTTGAGGAGAATTTGATATCACAGGTGACATCACAAATGTGTCGCCTTCTTCTATTTGTTGAATCACGTGTGATATCACAGATTTTATCACTTCTGATATCGTGTGATATCACAGGTGTATAACATGTGTTTGAGCTTCTTCAGTTTGTAAAAATGTTGTGCTTTGTTTAACCATAGCTTCTTCAGTTTGCTGATTCAACCATAGCTTTTTTCAAATCCCGTTGTAAAACCTATTGAAATACACACAAGGTATCCATTAAATAGACAAATCCAATCACAACTTAAAAAATAAGCAAAATCACACTAAATAACTATGTGTTTAAAGCAAAATCAACCTGTTTAAGCTGTTTAATCTAACAACTTAAATAATAAGCAATATTGCACTATAATAAACAGCTTATCAATAACTAAAACACAATTATCATCTACAAAAAAGAACATAAAACATCAAAATTATGATATAAAACAAAGGTGATAAAACATACAGTAAATAGTATATCATCAAAAATTTTAACAAAAAAAGTTTTAACTATGATTATAAATCAATAACAATGAAATATCAAAATGATACTATACATGACATATAATAAAGCTTAATACAAGTAAAAACAAAAAATATCAAATAAACAAAATTTCACAAGTGATAATACAAATATCACTAGTGATAATACACAAATACAGTTCAACTTCAAATATCACTGGTGATATTACACGTATGATACTTTCACTCACACATTTCATCAAACACTTGATGTGCATTCATGTATACAAAACTCAGAGCAACTTAGTTCATAATACCAAATAAACTAAATACCACTCAAAAATACATTTTTTGTGATCAATAATGAACATTCTAATAAAAATGTCACAATAATTGGCAACAAAAACAAATAAAACAACATAAATAACAATCAATTACCAGATCTAATCACGAACATTCGAATTTATACCGTACATTTAACCATTTTTTCAATCGGAGGCTGGATTGGTTCATTTTGACCCGTAAATCTTGCGGGAATCAACTTCCTAACGATAGATGCTTCAATTTTGTTGTGATTTAACAAGCTTTGATAGTTAATTTATGGTTAATCATGGTTGATTTTTTATTTAATGGCTAGGGTTTGAATATTAGTAGAGAGAGAAAGTGAGGTGCAGTGTGTGTGATTTGGGGGAAAGTGGGGTAATGATAGTTATAGTTGAGATCCATGTAGATCCTTGAGTAACCATAGAACAAACCAATGAATCTTAACCATCTAATCCAATTACATCCAAATGCTAAGATTAAATCCTGCATTTACACTTAGAGGGCAAAAATGTCAATTATATAAACTAAAAAAATAAACCTACCTCCATTATTTCCCTAAAATTATAGGTGAAAAAAACACACACACACACAATGACCGATCCACCACAGCTCCACCACCACCACATCTCCACCACCATCACAGCTCCACCACCATCACCGCTCCATCACCATGATCGATCCAACACCATCACAGCTCCACCACCATCACTGCTTCATCACCATGATCGATCCAACACCATTATCAATCCAGCACCATCACTGCTCCACAGCCATAACTACTCCACCACCATCATCACTCCACCACCATCATCGATCCACCACCATCACCGCTCCACCACCATAACCGCTCCACCATCCTCACCGTTGATAATGGAAAACAATGATGTTATTGATGAAAATAGATATGAAGATGAGCTTATGGTGGATGCTGAGGTTAATATTGAAGATGATATATTGGTGGATGTTGAGATTATGGAAGAAGAAGATACACCTGTTATTCAAGGTAAAGAAGAAAAGGATCATATATGATTCAGATAATGTTTTTGCTTATTCTGCTTTGTTTCTTTGGTTATTTTGAATATTTTGTGGAATTACATATATGATTCTAGTGGAATTACACATGGTGTATAGATGCACACCATGTGTTTGATGAAATGCGTCTGCGAAGAATCACATATGATTCGATAGAATCATATGTGATTCTTCAGAATCATATATTTTAGTTTTCTGAATCATATGTGATTTTGAAGAATCACATGTGAAGCAAAATCACATATTTTAGTTTGTCGGGTTATGGTACAGAAAAGTTACTAAAATTTCTCAAAAATTTGTCCTAAGTTACTATAGTTTCATTTTGTTCATCCATGTTACTGAACTTTGAAACTTTATTCACTCAGGTTACTGAACTTATAAAAGTATACATTCAGGTTACTAAACTTTGACAATTTGTTCACTCAGGTTACTGAACTTATCAAAACATATACGTTCAGGTTACTCGGGCTAACACTGAATTTATCAAAATTTATGCTCCCGAAAGTTCAGTAACCTAAGTGAACAAAATGAAACTATAGTAACTTAGGACAAATTTTTGGGAAACTTTAGTAACTTTTCTGTACCATAACCCTTAGTTTGTCCGTTACATCGATCTGTTTATGTAATAAAGGAGAAATCATATATGATTCTAATTGTTCATGATATAGATACACACCATGTGTTTGATGAAATGTGTCTTCGAAGAATTACGTATGATTCGATAGAATCATATGTGATTCTTTAGAATCATATATTTTAGTTTGTCTGTTACATTGATCTGTTTATGTAATAAAGGAGAAATCATATATGATTCCTACTGAATCATATATGATTCTGTGTGAATCATACTTTGATTACATTATGAAAATAAATATTGTCTCGATTCTTTTAATGTAACTCACTATACTGATTCTCGTCATGACACCAAGACCAACTTTATATGCATGAAGAAACTCACGGAGGATCGGTGTCTTGGGAACCCGTTGTTGATCATATTTATTTACATTGAGGGAGAAAGTTTAAAACGATAGAGGAATGTATTGAAATGTACAACAAATCTGTTGAAGAAGCGTGCTTTGAAGTTAAGAAATCGGCACAAAGAAATACAAAAGTGGTTTGGTAAAAAGTAAGTACCTTATGTGTAATAGGAAGGCGTTCCAAAAGACATAAATATCAACACATTGGATCTTAAAAGCGTTGATAAACAAGTCGAAATACAAGACAACGGGTAACAGTTGTATGGCGCGAATATTCATAACTTTGGATCCTATTTCTGGAGAATACGAAATAACTAAATTTGTTGCTAAGCATAATCATCTAATGATTCCAAAAGAGTATGAGCATCTAACAAAGAAACAAAGGAAGATGACTCAAGTGGAAAAAATGTTCGTTGTGAAAGCTTCAAACTTCAGACTTGGTGCAACAAAGGCACACAATTTGTTGTGTAGCATGAAAGGTGGTTCTTAATATGTTCATGGCACAAGTAGTGATTTCAAGAATCATCAAAGGGATATAAACGTATGCATAGGTGAAAGTGACGCGCAAATGTTGATAAACAAAATGGAAAACCGAAAGAAATATGTTCCAAACTTTACATTTCATTATATGGTTGAAAAAAGTGAATTGGTTGCCATGTTTTGGGCTGATGAAGTTGCCAAATGCAACTATAAGGAATTCGGAGATATTGTGTCATTTGATGCAACATTCAGAACCAACAAGTAAGTCTCTTTT
This sequence comes from Chrysanthemum lavandulifolium, assembly GCA_022545495.1. Taxonomy (NCBI): domain Eukaryota; kingdom Viridiplantae; phylum Streptophyta; class Magnoliopsida; order Asterales; family Asteraceae; genus Chrysanthemum; species Chrysanthemum lavandulifolium. The sequence continues at coordinate 156,784,150 of CM040238.1, read as the reverse complement.
CAATCTGATTCACATGTTATTTACATGAAGCACTTGTAATTCAATCTGAATCTCACATATGATTATATCAGAATCATAAATGATTCTAATTGAATCACATATGATTCTTTCAGAATCATATATGATTCTTATAGAATCCCAAATGATTCTCACAGAGTCATATATGATTCTCATAGAATTACATATGATTCTTTCGGAATCATATATGATTCTCATAGAATCCCAAATGAATCTCACATAATCATATATGATTCTCACATACGATATGGTGTGAAAATTGTGATATTCAGATACGATATGGTGTTTGTTTCATTCACCGTGATAGATAATCACAAAAAGTGCGTGACATTGGGTGCGGGAATGCTTCTAAGAGAAGATGAAGAAGCTTACACATGGCTACTAAAATCATTCATGACTGCACATCAAAAACAATAAAAAATGATTGTAACGGATCAAGATGGAGCCATGAAGTTAGCAATTGAAGCAGTTTTTACTGAATCCAAACATAGACTATGTATGTGGCATATCACACAAAAAATTCCATCGAAGGTATTTTAATTCGTATACTATTTTAATATTGAGAAATATAATCTGCCACTTAGAATCACATATGATTCTACGTGAATCACATATGATTCAATGTGAATCACATATGATTCTATGTAACATGAAATTTTCTTACAGATTTGTAAAAAGATCTATAATGAAACTGATTTCAAAAAGCGCTTCAACAAAATTGTGTGGAACATGTTCATGGAACCATTGGAATTTGAAGAAAATGGAAAAAATTGATTGAAGATTTTGGATTGCAAGACCATAAATGGATGAAAAGATGTTTAGACTTAGAGAAATGTGGCTACCACTTATTTTATTGACTCTCCATTATTTGGATTGATGAGAACTACTTCAAGGTCCGAGTGAAAATGCATTCTTTAGACATTTCACAAATCATGGGTCAACATTAGTTAATTTCATGATGTGCTTCGAATCAGCAATGGAGAGGCAAAGGTATAGGCAAGAACAATTGGACTTCAACACATTTGACTCAGCTCCAAAACTTTCTACAGAGTTAAAGATGGAACTCCATGCATATAAAGTATACACAAGATCAATATTTCTGCTTGTTCAAAGGGAAATAAAAGAAGCTTGTTGGTCTTGCACGATAGAAGAGTTTAAAACTGAAGAGGGTTGTGAGATAGTTAGGGTTAAAGATAGGAATGCAGCTGCTTATAGGACACTTTCTCAAGAAAAAGAAGAATCTGAAAAGGTAGCAGAATACAAGGTAAATTTACTTCCAATTGTTGAATATTCTTTAGCTGTTACCATCTAACATGAAATCATATATGATTCAACCAGAATCATATGTGATTCAACCAGAATCATATGTGATTTACAAAGAATCATATATGATTTTACATAGAATCATATATGATTTTACGTAGAATCATATATGATTTTACATAGAATCATATATGATTTTACGTAGAATCATATATGATGCTCACAGAATCATATAGGTTTCAGTACTAAAAAAGTTCTAATTTTCTTTCATTCCTGTTCTGCAATTAGGTTCTGCGTTCTCTTAAAGACGGGTCAGTGGAATGTACTTGTAGGCATTTTCTTGATTCGGGTTTTTATCGTTTACACGCATTCGTGTTTTGAAGAACCGTGATGTTCAAAGCATCCACGAAAAGTACATTTTGAGGCGTTGGAGAAGGGATATAATACCACCGGTTTGAGAAGAAATACAAGCGGTATGGAGAAAAGAATGAACCAATTGAAAATTAACAAATGAGGCTACTTTTGTGGTAGAGCAGTGTTTATTTTTGTTGAGTAAAGATGAATCCAATTTAGGAAAGTTTGTGGAACAATTGAAATCAATAAAGAAGAAAATTGAGGATGAAATACCAAACCCTCCATCACGTAAAACAAGAGATGTAATTAAGGATATATATGCAGTTGAAAAACCTGAAAAACATGTGGTCAAAAATCCATCCAATGCTTCAAACAAAGGTTGGTCGAAAGAAGATCGTAGAAAGAGTGGAAAAGAAATGGCACTTGAAGGAACATCTAAGAGGAAAAGGAAATGTGGATTACGTGGTGAGAAGACTAATAATCACAAAGAAGATGACATGTCCATCGAACCCAAAGTATATTGCAAAACTTATAGAATTACTCTTGAAAAACAAAGCTAGAACGATGCGGGTGAACAAGCAACGACAAACATCGAAGCGATGCGGGTGAACAAGCGACTAACGCTCTTGAATGTCATACTTTCTTTATATTTGGTTATTATTATTTTTTTTTTGCACTGTCGGAAAAGTTACCTTTTGTTTAATTGAAAAGTTACATAGCGCAAATCATATAATCATATGTGATCTGTTCCTTATTTCAGTATAATTTGTTGCTTATTTCAAGACAGATCATATATGATTTTTCAAAATCATATGTGATCTGCCTTGAAACATATATGATCTTTTGACAATCATATATGATTTCAAAAATCATATGTGATCTACCATCATCAGTACTACCAAAAAGTATAGGGGCAATTACATATATCCCCATTAAAACACTATTAATTACATATATCCCCATCAAAACTTTAAAATAACAAATATACCCAACTTTACATATTAAACTCTCATATTTACCCATATTAATGAATTTAATTTAACATATGACATTTATACCCTTTTTTGATCCATCACTATTTCAATTTTCAAACCCCATTACTACTTCGACTCCCCAATATTTTAAAGTTAAAAAAAAAAAAAAAAAAAACTTCATCACATCATTCAACAAATTTTATATTCACTCCAAAAGTTGCAACCACAATCATTTGACTAATTTTGTAATCATCAGTTTAAATCATAAATATGAATGAAAGGAAAACAGATATCAAATGTTGTGTCATTTTAACAAATGAACTCCGATGCAACTTTAACATGAATATATGGATATAGTCAATATAAAAGAATTACTCCATCAGGTAGCCTTCACAGTTAATTAATATTTCGGAATTAATTGTGAATTGATAATTGATTAAGAAGATAGAGTAGTAGAGTTAAAACAAATATAACAGAAAATAATTTGTCGCTTTGACGTCAAAGCGAAAAAGAAAAGAAAAAAGAATAATTGTCGCCTTCACGTTACAGTTAAGAAAAAGTGTAAGCGAAAACTGAGTAAAAAAAATAAGGGTATAATTGGATTAGAATAAACATTGATGAAGGTTGGGTATATTTGTTATTTTGAAGTTTTAGTGGGGAAATATGTAATTAGTAGTGTTTAAATGGGGATATATGTAATTCCCCCAAAAGTATAATCTGTTGCTTATTTCAAGTCATATCATATATGATTTTTCAAAATCATATGTGATCTGCCTTGAAGCATATATGATCTTTTGACAATCATATATGATTTCTAAAAAATCATATATGATTCAAGACAGATCATATATGATTTGCACAAAAGTCATATATGACTCTTACAGAATCACATATGTGATTTAGATATAAAAACTTTAATAAATATAGCAAAATAGCAGGTAAGAAAAACATTTAAACTATCAATCAGATACTACCATCATCAGTACTACCAAAATGAGTACCCATCAGTTTTAAACTACCATCAGTACTACCAAAAGACTACCCATCAGTTTTAAACTAACATCAGTACTACCAAAAGACTACCCATCAGATACTACAATCAGTTTTAAACTACCATCACTACATAAACTAATATGACTACCATCACTTAGGAGCATGAACAACCTCATCCTTCTTAGGATCCTTTTCACGCTCAGCCCTGTTCTTGATTGCATTCACAATAAATGAAATCATGTTCTCTTCAGGAATCTCAGACTGGAACCTATAAGCCAAATCATACATCTTTTGCGAATGCTCATTCAAATCGTGCAATAGAATCTTGGTAGCAATCTTAAACCTCATCCGCCTCAACAATGCAACCTGTTGCTCTGATTCTGCACACAGACCAACATCCCATTTTGCAACAGGATCACCAACATAAGACTCCATATGAATCATCGCGAAAACTCCACAGTCTACATGATTGCTCTTAGTATTCCATTTCATCCTTGGAACTCGTCCTCTAACTTTAGAAACAACATCATATCTTTGATGATTATGTTCTTGCAGAAACCTGGAAAAAAACTTTTTCTACAAAAAATAAAAACATGGTTAAAAAATATACATAAATCACATATAAGTTGTATAAAAATCACATATGATTTTTAAAAGAACTTGCAAGAAGTTCACAAACGCCCTTGTAGGAATTGTAGGTTCCAGAATCAGAATTATCAAGGATGATCATCGATGTTGCACTCTTCTTAATGTTGAAAACAACAACATAAAAATGATTGGAGACACGAATCGGGAAAAACGCCTATTTCAACAAAATAAAAGAAAAGTTAAAACTCAAATTCGAGACTTCTACAAAATTAAATTTCTAATGGAATGAGAAGTTACCAATTCAATATCTCGCAAGAGACCTAGAGGCATTGTCATCGTCATTTTAAAATGAGCCAACATCTCCTCCGAAAACATATTCCACCGCTTCATCTTCATCAATAAGTTTTTAACCATAGCTTACATGCGTATTAAACAATAAATCATATGCTATTTTAGTCCTTGAACTAAATCATGTTTATGTGTAAAATATCAGAATCATATATGATTCACTCAAAATCAGATATGAATCTGTGCGAATCATGTATGATTACTCAGGATCAGATATGAATCTGTGTGAATCATATATGATTATTCTGATGAGAATCATATATGATTACTCAAGATCATATGTGATTCACTCAGAATCATATATGATTATACAGAATCTGATATGATTCACTCAGAATCATATATGATTAATAAGAATCATATATAATTATTCAGAATCATATATGATTCTCATAAAATATGATTCACTTAGATAACATACGAGTAAAAACTGATTGAAAAAGTTGAATTAAAATAAAATAAAATAAAATAACTTACAATACAATTCGTGGGAAAAATGCCTTTTGGTAGCGGATCCTTTTAAGCGATTCTTCATAATTCAAACATTGCTCCCAAGAGTCAACAACATTTGCATCTATCCACAAACTTGGTGCCAACGTCTCCATGTTTAAGCGTATAGACGATACCTCATGGTTACGAGCGAGTTTGAAAACCGTTTCACTAAATTTAAAAACAAAAAAAAAAGTGAATTAGAAATGTTATTACAGAAATAAAAATAAAGACCAAAACAAATAAAAATAAAGTAAACTTACAACTTATCGTCCTGCATTGAAAACAAGCTATTCCTCAACTCAAACTCAAGCCTCTTAAGAAGAGCGATAACTGGCTTCTTCTTATTCATGTATGGTGATGACAGGTAAGAAGATGGCTTAGGAACTCTTTTCTTAGGAGATGAACGAGTAACCACTCATTCAGGAGTGTGAGGACACTCAATGTTAACCGGCTGAACAACCCGAGGCCATTTAATATCATCCTGAATAAAAACAAATTTTTAGTTACAAAAGATTAAAAGAACAAATTATAAAAAGATTAAAAGATTAAAAGAATCATATGTGATTCAGAGAGAATCACATATGATTCAGAAAGAATCATATGTGATTTAGAGTAAAGAATCATATGTTACTCGACTTGAAACTTGTAAGATCAAACTGCTAAGATAGAAGGGTTAAACAAAGTACATCATAATAGGCATCGCAAATACAGTCAATCACCTCTCCGACCCAATCAATATTTGTTTCAAGCCATTGCGTATACGTTTATTCAGTAATTATTTGTACTTCCTCTTCATCTTCAACAACAGCCTCGCAAGCAAGAGTCTCGCTTTCCAAATTATCTCCCTCAACATCTTTATTGTCACCATCAACGTTCTTACCATCATCAGATCCTACTCCATCTCTTGGATTAAAATCATCAACATGAACATTTTCAAATAATATAACATCTTTAAATACTCCCCCATATTTCTCATATAATTCAAGAACTTCTTCGTCATTCGGGAACTCGGTATTAGCCTTTTTCAGAAGATCGTCAAGTTCAACCTTCTCACGAGATATGTTTGAAAGCTTGTTTTTAATCATCTTGCAAAAACTCTGAAGATAAAAACAAATTCATATAAGACATGTCACATAAAACTGAAGTGAAAGTATTGAATAACATGTCAATTAGTCTTTAGTCATATGTGATTATGTTTGAATCACATATGATTTTACTCTAAATCACATATGATTCTCTCTGAATCACATATGATTCATTCAGAATCACATATGATTCAAACATAATCACATATGATTCTGTCAGAATCACATATGATTTTACTCTGAATCCCAAATGATTCTCTATGAATCACATATGATTCTTTCTGAATCACTTATGATTCTATCATAATCACATATGATTCTCTCTGAATCACATGTGATTCTGTTTGAATCATATGTGATTGTAGTTCAAACAAATAATTCAAAAAAGACATGAAAAGAGTCGAACTTGTTTATCGATGGGAGGCGCACGGGAAGTACGAGCCTTGCTCACATTCACCCCATCATCATAAAACCTTGGTTTCATGTACTTGATTCACTCCAATGCATGCAAATCCAATTTGCCTATGACTTTTCTTCAATTTCAAGGTTTTCTTAGTAGATTCATTGAAGTTGTGCTCGATTCGGATAGCGGGGACGGTAACGTATAACATTTAAACGCTCAAATTTTGTGGAATCAAGATACAGGAGCTGTTAAAAGTGAGAAAATTCACAATGAGATCATAAAAAAGCATACACAAAAACAGTAAACATAAAAAGTATAAACTTACAATCAAGAAGCACAATGGACCAATATAGTAGCCGCCAGAAGTCTTTGGGAGTTCACTATATTTAAGACAGTCATAAATGTAACCACACCAATCAATTTGGGCAATGTTAGTATCTTCGGTAATACGTCTAACCACAGTCAAACTAACAATTGCCTTCATTGTATCAACTTTACCCATCACATTGGCAAATAACATAAGGAAGTTGACTTTAAACATAAAGTCAACTCGCTCTGCGATGACCAACTTTGAAGCAATATGACTAGCTCGGATATCCTTCAACTTCATTGGATAAAACTAATTCAACCACAACTCACAAAAGGATCATCAAGAGATCTCTCGGGTAAATCAAATAAAGAAATTTCACCGAGAGGAATTCCTAAGATCTCGTGGATTTTCTCACGAGTGAAAAGACTCGTCCCCTTCTCCAACACAAACTCGTAAGTTTTGTTATTAAACTTTGACACCACAAACCTTGCCAAACGAGATGGAAGCGTGTTAATAGAAACCAAGTGCAATGAAGAAAAACCAATATCCGACAAGAAAGATCCCATGTCAACTCTCCCATCACGGATTGTAGAAAACAAGCTAGAAGGAACTGTCCTAGAAAAGATAACATTAAATTTACTCAAATACTCATTCCTCTCAATCTGTTCGGCAGTAAGAGGTTTCTTCTTCTTCTCCTTATCTGAATCTGAATTCAATACACGCTCAATCTTCACTTTAACCTTCTCTTATGCCTTTAATAAATGCTCCTTCTTAGGCTTCAATAAACCTACAGCCTTCTTCAAAGATTTCTTAGGCTTCGAGACATTTTCTTCTTCTGACTTAGAAAAACGCTTCCTTTTCTTAGTCTCTGAAACATCCTTCATTTCCTTGACACGTTTCTTAGCCCTTTGATCTTTTGAGTCGCTATCAGACTTAGAAATCTCTTTCTTAACCTTTGTACTCTTTCCCTTAACACTCTTTGATTTTAAATTCTTAATTAACTGCTCATCCTCTTCACTTTCCTCACCACTGTCCTCTTCACTTCCCTCTTCTTCATTAGACGCATCCCCTTCCTCGTCCTCACCCTCATCCTTGTCCTCATCACTATCACTACCTTCACGAGAACCATCGTCTTCAGACCCACTATCATCTTCACTAGAACCACTGTCTTCATCCTCTTGCTCCTCAGACGCTAAATTTTTATCAGTGGCAGGTTTTGGTTTGACAGTAGGTTTGACTTTAGGTTTGACAGTAGGCTTGACAATAGGTTTGACAGTAGGTTTGACAGTAGGTTTCACAGTAGGTTTAACAACGGTTGATTTAAGAGGAGTCCTATTCTTCGTCACTACTCCCTTTGTCATCTTCACATTACCAGTTTTTGATTGACCTGCATCAAAATTTTAAATGTTAATAACCCGCAAATAATATACTACAATATGATTGTTAATAACTCAAACATATGATTCTACTAGAATCATAGTAGAATCATATATGATTCTACTTGAATCATACATGATTCTACTAGAATCATACATTGAACTTGTAACAAAATCATACATTGAACTTGAATCATCTAGCACTATAGATGACAAAATCAGTACTAAAGAAATAAGCTACGAAAAGCTACCACAAGCTCAAATGAGTTGAAACCTACTATATTGAACTTGTAACAACTGATTCCAACTTATTCAGACCAAGAAATAACCTAATAAGCACTTATGAAAATCCAAAATCCAAACATACTTAAAATTTCAAAATTATTTTGATGACAAAATTTTGTAAATGCAAAATCTGAGTGAAAGAATTAAAACTTGAGAACACATACGTAACACATAATCAGTATTTACCCTTATTACATGATTGATAGGTAAAATGAAAGAAAATGTTACATGTATTGACAGAGTACTGAGTTACTGACTACGAGTTTTCAATATTTGCATTTCGTAGATAAAGTAATCAGTCTTGCATCAGCTGCCATGATATTGAGTATCAAAGAAAATAAACCTTTGCTTATCCTACCAAGCAATAAGCTACCAAAAAGCTACTATAAGCTACCACAGGCTAAGTAAGGCCTAAACTAACTAAAACTATGCTACTGCAACTAATTTGGATCTAATAAGCACAACCTATAAGGTAAAAGGCACAATATCAGATTCAAACCACCTAATGCCAAACGGCCCTATATGTCCTACTTTAAGCACTTGATAAGCTATTCAGAAAAAATCCTAAAAATAAAACAAAATTATAATGAAACCAACCACCAACCAAATACCTGGAATCCAGAATTTCAGCCTAAAAGGATCTAGTATGTGGAAATTAAAAATCAAAAACATAAGGGGTTTAGGACATTATAGGACTGACGTGCAGCAAACAAAATGGAAAGTAAAAGCAGTTGCAGACATCAATTTGGCTAAACCAAAGGCTATAGCAGGCTAATTCTATCTTCTACATGAGCTCCTAAAGCAAGATACTTATAAAGCTAACTTATGGGATAATAAGGAAGCCAAAATCAAATGATTATAACCACTACAAAAGCTGCAAATTAAGCTGAGGCGAATAACGACCAAGTGAAAGCAAATTAATTGAGCAGACTAGTGTGATTAAGGGTCCAAGCACAACTAATTATGGCTATACTAAGAACTGGAAGGAACTAAAAAAGCAGTTACTACCAAGAAATGCACTACTTAACAGCTTGTATATGGACAAACAAGGACTTTTAATGATTTCAATTTGAACAAGAAAACTCAACCTAGTAATGAAAAACTTTGAGACTTGAATTGTAATTGACTAAACTTCATCAACTGAAACTGAATGGTCATCAAATAACACATCAAACCACTTCTAACTGGAAAATCAGTAGAACTCCAAACACCACTTTTAAAATATGAGAATGCAAATTAACTTCAAAATTTTGATGAAATTCTATCTAAACTGAATTGGAATACTTAAACAAACATTATAACTCAACTTAGATTCATTAAAACCAGAATCTAACCCAAAAGCAGTTTGACCTTAAACTTTGACTTTCTTTGACTTTTTGTGAAAATGATGAATTAAGCATAAAGATTACTACCACAAGCTCACATAAGCTTGCAAATCCCGGGTCGTTACAGGCTCACATAAAGATTACTACCACAGGCTCACATAAGCTTGCAAATATCTATACGAAAACTTAAGTTCCCTAAATGCCCTTGTGATGTTGTAAATATCGCTCGGCGGTCCTACGTGATCCGACCACCGCCCATAGCGGTTATGGCGATATATCGATGATATAACTGAGACCCTAAATTATAAATAAATTAATTTTTTATAGGTATTTATATATTTTATATACATATTTATAAATATTTATTAGTTTTATTGTTATATTTAATATTTTTAATTATATATTTTATATAAATATTACAAATTTTACATTGTATATGCATTTAGTTATGTATTTCCCACTCTTAACCGATATTTGACCGATATTCCGATATTTGACCGATATTTGACCGATATTTTACCGATATTTTACCGATATTTGACCGATATTTACAAGATATGACCGATATAACCGATATTGACCGATATTTGACCGATATTTGACCGATATTGACCAACCGATAAATTTGACCGATAAGTGAAATATCGTATCGGTGGACCGCCGATAAGTGATATATCACTGATATATCGGCCGCCAAGACCGATATTTACAACACTGGCCCTTGATAAGCATTTCATTACACCATAAGAATACCAAATCCTCAAAGCAATACTTAAGAAATTTAAGATGAGCTTATGGTGGTGCTCAAGTAGTAATAGTAGTCCTATAACTTCCATGTTAGCTTAAGACTATCCTAAAAGACTAAAAGCTATCATCAACCTACATTTAGCTAGTTCTTATAAAAAAAGCAACAAAACCTGAAAATAAGCAACAAAACAACTACTTATTATCAAGACACAACCTAAAAGTAAGCAACAAATAAGCAACAAAACCTGAAAATCTACAAAATAAAGCAACCAAAAGCGAAAACCTAAAATAATCAACAAAATAAGTTTGAAAAAAACTATTATTCAATATCTAATGCTTTTAATCATAATCAACTGAAAAATTACCGAAGCAGTGGTATTTCATTAACTAAATCCATTTTAGTTATGATTGGATTGGGTGATTGATGGTGATGATTCCGATTAGGCGATTGATGGTGAGGCGGTGATTTTGTGATGGTGATGAATGCTGTATGTGATGGTGACTATGTGTGATGGTGATGGTGAATCGTGTGATGGTGACTATGTGTGACTGTGTGTAATCGTACCAATTTACCCTAGATATTGTGGAATGGTAGAAAGACCAATTTACCCTTTTATTAAATGAAAAAAAGAAATAAAAGAAAAAACAGATTAATCTTAGATGTTGGATCAAAGTGGAATGGAAGGCTAGGATGAAATGTTTGGATCTATGGTATTTTTTGGTTCTACAAAGAACTTTTGCCATGATAGTTATGATGTAATTTACACATCTAGTCCCTCTGTTTTTTTGAAAAGTTTACAATATTAGTCCTCCTATATATTTTTTTTCCTTAATTTTTGTTATTTTGATCCAATGGTCAAGATGTGTCCAATCATATTTAGGGAAAAGTGAGTATGCAAACTAAAGCACCAAGGAACAATTTACGTGGCTATTGTATAAGGTTATATCTTCTTTTCTTTTTCCGAAGCTACCAAGTGTCGCATTACTTTACTGGTAGAATACAAAAGAAAGAACAAAAGTGGCGGCTTTTGTGAACACAACAATAACTCAACTGTATCAATTTTTGTTTCACTCACTTATCCTTCTCTCTCTATTTGATACCAAATCCCCTTCTTCTTATTCTTCTTTTTCTCCTCAGTTTTCTTTTTTCCTTTTATAATTCAATAAGTATAGTAACTTAGTATTACTTTTTCTCAATGTATTCAAATGTTACTACCACGTTACTCTTTTGGTTATAGTTGAGTAGTTTTTAATGTTTGGGATATTTTATGTTTAATTTGATTAAGTAGGAAACAACCAAACATGCACGTGGAACATGTCATCATATATTCCTTAAATGCCGGATATAGTCATTTAAAACTACTACGGAGTAATAATTTAAGAGGATTAGGTTAAACATCACGTTCTGTTTATCTTGGTCTGAAATTCTACAGTTGTTAAATGAGTTAACTAAATATGTAGTTGTCTCGCGTATAAAAGCATCTACTATGATGAACATATAAAGAGGTTTATACATTTAAAACTCTATTAATTTATAAACTTTTTCAAATCATAAACCTATTTCCACTATAGATAAACCTATTCATATTATAAAACACTCTCAACACTCTCAAAATACATATTTAGACATCTTCAAAATCTTAAACCTATTCATGCACACATAGACATAAAATATTTTCTCACTATGGTATACAAATTCTTAAACCTTTTTAAAGAATTTAGACATATTCTTGAAACACCATAGTAGATGCTCTAAAATTAACGAAACCGTAAAAACTAAGGTATCTAAACAAAACAAACATCAAAACAACTGTTAGTTAGGTCCTTTCAAAATATTAGTGTTTTCCATGAATTTACAACTAAAAAACAGTTTCATTGCTCATATATGATAAGAAACAATTCGAATAATCAAGTATACATACAAATCACTACTAAATTACATGGAATTCCAATTAGTATTTTATCGATTAAATTAGTTTGTGTATTAGTGAATTTTTTTGAACCAGAGTTGAATATGACTGAAATAAAAAAAAGAAAAGTAATGAATTCAAAGATGTTTAAAAATAAATATTAATCAAATTGACATAGTTTTGGATGGTTTTTGGTAATTCCGCATATAAGTTTAAACATTAGAAAATCATATATTCATTTTCCTCAAGTAATTAAGTATAAGTAAAAAAAATTAAGCAGATACACGATTAATGTTATGAAAAAATACCATTTAGACACCCAAATAATTTAAAATTATGGGTTTATTTCGGTTTTTCTCAGGATTATCATCCATTGAGTATCATTCATAAAATGATATTATAGTGAAATGATTTACTTAACAACAGCCCTTAGGGCAGTTGTTAGCAAAACCTTAAACTAATAAATTTTCATTTGCATAAATCATATATTACCAAAGAAGAAAAGAAAATTTCTTCAAATTTTCTTCTTTGGAAATCAGGAAACCACACATATGTAATTTATGAGTCTTGATATAATCATAGTTTTTATAAGTTCAAATCAGTTTATAAACTTCTGTAGGTCATTATATAGATCACAAAATACAAAATGTCATAGAGTGAGGCCTTTACTCATCTTCATTCTTCTGGCCCAAGTATTACAGAACTGTCCCATTTGATTACATCATATATAACTGTAGAACGTGACCAGACACCAAAAAAATATTCTTATCACAATGTCGAAATCATCCAAAATTTGTAAGCTAGTAGTAGTGGCGTGTATCGACATTCAAAAGTATGAGTGTACTTATCTTAATTAAATGGGTCATGTTTCGTTACTAATACCATCTAACACAAGTGTTCTGTTGAATGGCACATCGAACATAAACGATGAAACAATAGAATGACATATTCCATTGAAAGAAAACTGCATCAACATTTTGAAACATTAATTAAGTGATCAATGTGTAACTTCAATCAAACAACAAAGAACATAATATACCTAGAATCTAGATGTTACGTGTAAATGAAATTTTTATATTTTTTTTGTGTTGTATCATGTGTATATATGTCATGTGTAATATACTCGGTGAAAAATATCTACTTTTTCAACAAAAATAAATAAAAAAAAATTTGTAGGAAATTGAAAAAACTGAAACCCGTTTAATCACAAGTTTTTCAACAATTCTCAAAAATATAAAATTCTCATTTTTCAAATTTTAACTAAAAAAATAAAACCCCGATTTACCATTCTTCACTTTTTTTTCTCTAACAAAAAAGACAGGATTTCCCCACCTATTATATAAGTATCTCATTCTAACCCTAATCACCGTTGGTAACATCTCCACCTTTCATCCTCGTTGTCACCGACCACCGTCACAATCCGATATAATCTTTTTAAAAAAGAAAAATATAACTCTATCTAGAAACAGAAAAACGGGATTTTTTTTACAACTAAACGCTACCTAAATGTGTCCTATTCTAATAAAACAACTGACTACGGAGTTGTGGCATATCGAAAACAGCTTCACTTGAACTTCCATGGGTGATAGTAAAATAGGTTACGATACACTATCTGAAAGAACTGGTAATATAAATACTACTTAAAATTTTAATAACAAAAACCAACAAGTATACAGTGCAGATGAATTATTGAACAATAACTTAAAGAAATATACAAAAGATAATTGATTAGGTGTACTTATGCTTAATTATTCAATGTTATTAAAATACACACTTGGGTTTGGATTCCTATTTCCATGCAAAAACAGACACTGGACATGGACCAAAAATATTTATATCATTAAGATATACTTTTGCTATTTTTATTCCAATTTGTAAATGTTGATCATTATCGGCATGCTTAGTGTGAAGTTGACCATTTAGCTCCAAAATAGCAAAGATAAAAACCACAATCAGTATTGTAAAACATCTAAGGTGATGAAAACAAATTGATGAATTAGCTTGAATAAGAATGGGGGTAATTATGTAAAATTATTGTAGTCATGTTTGTCAAGTTATAGCATTTAAAGAAAGAAAGGGAAATAATGTTTTATGTTAAGTTGTTAACATCACACAAGCTTGTCTGCTTGTGTCACGTTAACTCGTTAAGCTTAGAAAAAATTGTTATCATGTCCAATGCGTCCAAAAATGGTATATTTTGACAATAACTTGTGTAACATTTTTTTTGTTATTTGTCGATTTTGGCCGACAAAATTCGGCTCTCAAAAGAAGTTCATTGATCAGTCGACTAACTCCATGCTCTAATACCACCCTAAACTTTATATGTTTAGAGTGTTTTACTTGTCTCGAGCTGGTTTCAACCTCTTTTAATTGTTAGCAACAAATATTTATATCTGTATACATCAAAATGGGTAGTTTAGGGGATAAGATTTGCTTACTCACACTCATATCATACACCTTTGTCAACTAGCAAAACTTGCATTATTTCAACAGAAGACAACCAACCAACACCAACATCAATACAAATCAATTTACATGTCAATGATCACACACACCTTTGCAAGAAAAAACAACCAACAAGCCACAAGGCAAGAATGAGCCACCACATGTATGGATTGTCTGCAACTTTGCATGATGATAAAAAGATGCCAAAATGCAATCAAGCATTAATATATCCAGCTCAAATGTCCCATATGAAATGACCCTTTTGCCCTTCACAATAATATGCATTTAAACAAAACTAGGACTATATAATCTAAAATTTTGATGGGCAATGGTAATTTACCCTGAATATATCGAATTGATGCATTACAAAGTCCATGGTCCAAAATGGAGGAACTTTAATAGGGATTCATCTAAGATGTGCACTTTATAATTCTTGACCCAAAATATAAAAAAACTTGAATAAAGATTCATTCAAGATGATGCATTTCTAGATTCTGGAGCTTCAAATAAAAATCAGTTTAATTTTGTGCATTCTGGAGCTCTTGAATTGAAAAAATTGTTTATTCGAAATGTAACAACTTCTGCAGGACTCGGTCAAGGTTATGCATTTCGGATTTCTTGATACAAAAATGCAGCAACTTGAACAAAGATTTCCCAAATGCAGTTTGAATCATGAAAATCAAAATCACGAGATTCCCATGGATATGTAACACAAAATATACAACATCTTTACTACACCTCATTTGATTTATTAGCTCTATACACATATTACACAGACGTATTACACATATACAAGATGATCTTTTGCTTACACTAAAATGTAATAGCTTCTACTTCAGCTGATTCAAAGCATTTTGATCACCCAAAGCTTGTATTTCTTTATATACATATATATAAGACAAGGACCAGTTAAACCTGCATCCGATAGGCTCTTGCAAAGTTTAAAATAAGTTTCCACATTTCCCGATTTGTTGATTCTTTTCCTCAGTCCTTGTAAGACGGCAGCCCTGTCCAGAAACTCAGGGTACACACCCAAATCGAGCATCTTGAATACTGTTTCGGCTGCATCCTCATAGTGAGAACCTTTGATGTAACCCCTTAATAACCATGTCAACGTTTTCTTCTTGTTTAATAAACTTGTGATCTCCATCCTTGTGAGGAGCCGAGAAATGGCATTTACTTCCTTCTGGGAAGCGCATATCGCTAACACAATGTCATAAAGGTTTGTATCAGGTTCTTTTCCCACGAGTTTCATTTTCCATAATTGACTTTCGGCTTCGAGTCCACGACCCGCACAGATGTACATGGCAAGAAGGCGTTCATAAACCAGTCCATGAAAAGATGGGCCGCCCTCTTCGATGACCCAATTGGAGAGGCGTACGCCATCTTCAAGAAGGCCAGATTGGTAATTTTGAATAAGCTGTGTGTCTTCTTCATCCAAATCGGAAGTCAAACCAGCTTTAGTGAAGCCTTTTAACTTGCGTAAAGCTTTCCCGAATTCATTTAGTTCTTTGACAACAGCAGTCATGGCAATTAGATAGCTATAGACCTCTGGCTTCAAACCAGATTCTTTAATATGGATCACTAGCTTAATTGCATCCCTGTAATTCCCATCCTCCTGTGTAAATAGATAGCCGAAGTCAAGAAAATACGGCATTCAAAACAATAAAAAAAGCAAAAGGTTTTGGTATCTCTCCACTCTGTAAAACCGTGAAGGCTCTTATAGGTAAGATATTACACCATATAGGAGCCCTTCATGCAGCCGTCAGGGGCCGTTAATGCACCCAGGGATGCAGATTATCAATAGATCAAACCATGTATTTTTTTCATTTTCTTATTTATTCGTGTGTTATTTTTCTTTAGCCATGTGTGCAATCCCATACCAATACAGGTTTACTTGAATTGCAATGCCTCCATTGGTACTTATTATACCCTTTAAATGTCTTCGTATGCCCCTTTTTGCAAACCTTTTGGTTATCTTGCATACATAAATTGAACTTCTCAATTTAATGAGAATAAACTGATCTTTGAGCTGTAACTGCGTAATAATGTCAACTGAATCCATATTTATCTAACTCTATCAATTACTGAAACAAAAAGTCAAAGGTAGTTCTAATTATTTTATTAGAGAATTAACTAAGCAGTAATAATGAACACAAAGTTCCTCAATTTTCCCTCCTATATTGGTATACAGTTGTACACCCTCCTTTTAAGACAAAAAGCTGTACACTTTGACTTTAAACATCAAACTTGTTCTTACAATTTCAGCAGTTTTTTAAGATTGTGGTGACGTTGTATGCTAAAACCAGATATTAACGAAAAGTATTTATTTTCATCAAAATTTATAATTCATATCAATATTAAAGTTGGAAATCTGCTTGACAGTAAAAAAGTGCTGCCACACGAGGTAGTACAAAGAAGGGTAACTTAGAGTTCTGGTTATTCTTCTGAAAACGATGCCATAGATGCTGCACAAGAAAGTCCTAAAGCAGAAACATAATGAACATATGTCAAAACACAGTATGATGCACAATTTTACTATATCATGCCAATTTAGTACTCGGGTAGTGTAGTACTATATAGAAAAGAAAACACATAATAGGTCATATTCAATGACCTCATAAGTCCCGCTTTTTATCAAAACTAGTTGGATACCCGCGCACAGCGGCGGCGATAAATATATTTATATATAAATATAGTAATGAATTGCTAACCCAACTCTCCTTGCAATTTCCTACCCGCTTAGTGAATACATTTCACAAGTCACAATACTCTAAATGTATATGTGTTAGTTGTATGTGTTTGTTTGGGTTTTCCGTATCTTTCCCGTGACATTATTATTCCCGCATATAAAAAGACCTTCACAATCTCTTACCCGTCAAACACTTTTTTAAAAGTAAATGATTTTGATAAATAAAGTTTGTATTGATTGAAATAAAGGTTTAAGTTATAAAAATTTAAATCAAAATAAAATAAACCTACTAAAAATGTAAAAACTAAAAACTCATAAAAATATATCAAAATGGATGTTGAATTAAAGAGCACAAAATTTTAAAAAATATGGTGAAATTAGATCATAAAAAAATTAAACGAATAAAAAGATATTTAAATTTAAAAATAAATGTGATTAATTAGTTAAGAAATGACATGTGTCACCCCATTATTGGAGCTCCTTATTTTAGTTTGTTAGAGCTCCTCCCTTTTTGTTATTTTTTAGTTAGAGAAGTGACACATGTCACTCAATGATCGGAGCTCCTTATCTTAATTTTTTATGGAGCCCACAACTTAAATGCTTTATATAGTAGTATAGATATATCCTTTTATAGTCTCTTGTTATCATATATATTTTACCAAAATGGTAATGGCCCGTTAATGTGTACCGAAAATATTCTTCAATATCATGCATAAAGATGTATAGGACGGATAAAATTGAAGTGAACATATTCAACATAAAAAAGACACTACGGAAACTTAACCAAATTTATATTCTCTAGTGTTAATGTTTCTTTAAGATTGATGATAATATATTTGCTTAAAAGAAACTATAGTTGCACTATTGATTTAGAAAATTGTTGCAAGCTATGATGTTAATCAAAATTTATAAAGTTTCATATCAAAATACATCTGCTTGACTGTTAAAAACTGCTGCCGTGGCACAAAGTGTGATAAAGTTCTGATTATTCTGTTTAAGAAGTGCTATAATGCTAAACCAAAAAGTCCTATGAGTAGAAACACAATGAGCATAAGTCAAATCCCAGTATGATGCACATGTTACTATAGCGTGACAATTAAATACTTGAATTGAACTATTGAAGTCATACTAAACAGAGCATGATTTCTGGTGGGGACATAATTTATTTTGGTAACAAAGAAGACAATATAAGCAATGGGGAGACCTAACTGCATTCATAACTAATATACAGAACATATAGGTATTTCTAATGGGAAAAAAAAGGTAGCCACAATGGGAAATATTTATGTCTTTTGGGCAATCGAAAAATGAACTGTGGAAATTTATTTTGAGACGGAGGCAGTATTGCTATTCAATCAATTAAATGATCACTAAATTCAACTAGCATACATGATGCAACATTGGGGCATATCCAATGCCCACGCAAGTCCCATTAAAGCATATGCTTTTCTAGTCTCTTTTTATCATACAAATTTGACCGATATGGTAAAGTTCCTCTACAGTATATATACATCACCACTACACCACAGCCATCACAATACCCTAACCCATACTACCACGGCGCGTACTATCCACTGCCGCCGTAACATGATCACCAACAGTGGGTCGGTGGTGGTGGTGGGTACCCATCTGTGCCGGCAATGCATGCGCCTACACCTTATGTTGACCATCAAAAAGCTGTGACTATTAAAAATGATGATAATCTAAAAAAGAAAAGTTTGAAAACTGAGGCTGATGAGGAAAATAGTGGGAAGTTTTTTGTTTAGTTATCTCCCTTTTTTTTTAATCTATATCTATATCTATATCTATATATCTATATATTAGTTATAATGGAGGAAGACACTTCCCTCTTATTTATTATTTTAAGACCACCATAAATAGAATTTTAAGCAAATACTACCTTATAAGCATTATTTACAAGTATCTAAATCACACATAAAACTAAAAACACACTACTCATATAATACAATTAATACACTATTAAAAACACCCCTTCATCCAAAAATACAACTTTTTAACCATAAAGTACAATATAATTAGGCTTCCACACATGAATAAACTAAAAATAGATTTTTAAGCAAATACAAGTAAGTATAATTTACAAGTATTTAAAGCACAAATAAAATTAAAAAATACTATTCAACAGATACAATTAATACACTATTAAAAACACCCCTTCACCAAAATATAAAACTATTTAACCACAATGTACAATCTAATTAAGCTTCCAAATCATAAATATGAAATTCAGGAGTAAAAAACAAAATAACATTTGTTCGCCGAAAAAATTAGTCACAGGGTACCCGCCGCCGCATCGCGCGGGTACCCTGCTAGTATATAATTATGATCATACCCTATTAAAAAATTTGTACTTTTTTAAAACTTTTTTTAGAGTATGTTTGGCAGGGAGCTTTTATGAGCGTTTAGAATTAGCAACTTGTTTGGGAAAGAGTGAGCGTTTTGTTTTTTTTAAACGCTACTTGAAGAAGCGTTCAGCTTTTACACCATTTTACACTTTATAATCACAGTACCACGTGCACTCAATCGTATGTGCTTTAGAGATTCTATGCTTTCATGTGTTAAATGCTTATATGACAATGGTTTAAGTTTTTATGATGGTATCTGTCTATAGCCTTTTATGATGGTAGGGGTATGATATGTCTACATTCTAACTCCCCCTATACCACACCTGTTTTGAACCAAGCATGCCCTTAGACGTTAACTTGTAGTGATAATTATAAACATAAACTGTCACAAAGTTCATCATGTTCCCTCCTATCATAAGATATACAACCTCTCTTCAGACAAAAAAAAAACTGTAAGCTTTGACTTTGAAGATCGAGCTTATTATCTTTCAAAGTTAATATTGATATTACAATTTCAACATTTTATACCATTCTGGTGCCGCTATTTGTTAAAGATTAAAGTGACCTATTAAAATCAATCAAGATTTATACAATTCATAAGAATATTATAATCGAATCTTTAAAGGTAAAACTGAGGCGGGTGAGAAATTGTTTCAAGATGTGCAACTAAAAAGTTATGAGTGGATTAATAGAAGATCGACGCAGGGCGGGTTCGAGTGGCAACGATGGGTAAATAGTCCAAATCTATGCAAATTTGCATATAGTGCTGGGTGATGTTCCACATCTCGTGGTTTTCTTGTTGTGAGGGCCCTTTTTATGTATATTTTGATATTTTAGTTTTGTGTGGATGGAAGTAACTGAGTTGCTTTGTACCAGTGTGTTGAGTAATATAATTTTTGCCGTTTCTAAAAAATATTAAACTTGAAAATTCAGCTGCTTGACAGTAAAAACTGCTGCAAACTAAGGTAGTATAAAGCAAGGTAACTTATAGTTCTAATTATTCCATAAAAAAGATGGTATAATTGCAACACAAGAAAGTCCTATAAGTAGATACACAATAAACACATGTCAAAGCACACAACATGCACATGTCACTATATCATGCCAATTTAATACTCGAGTTAAAGTCATACTAAATTAAATATAAAAGTCACACAGTTGGCACATCCATTGACAAATCTCTAGTGTAAACATGATTTTTCTTCTTTTTTTTTTTTTTGCTAACCATGGTTTCCGACCTTTTGGCTGACAAATCCACGGGGTTTGATCCCACGGCCACACAGACTAAATCCGGGTAAAATAAGCATGATTTATTTTGGGCAATCGAATAACTTTTGGTACCGAAGAAGACAAAACTAAGCATGGAGAGACCTAACTGCATGCATATTTAATATATAGAACATTAAGGTATTTCTAATTTTGGACAATGCAATATAAACATGGTTGTAAATATCGCTCGGCGGTCGACCCCCGCCAAGCGCCATATCGGTCTTGGCGGTGATATATCATTGATATATTGGAGACCATAAATTATAAAGGAATTTATTTAAAAAAAATAAATATTAGCAATATCATAACAAAATAAGTCAATAACCACAAAAAAACTAAAAAGTTTAACATCCTTGAAAAATAAAAGCCGCAAGTCCATAATTATTTATCAATTTATAATAAAAAAATAATAAAAATTTAAAAAAAAAATCCGATTTTGACCTAGTTTGACCGATTTTTGACCGATTTTGACCAAACCGATAAATTTGACCGATAAGTGAAATATCGTATCGGTCGACCGCCGTTAAGCGATATATCACTGATATATCGGCCGCCAAGACCGATATTTACAACACTGAATATAAATAAACTCTTGTGACTGGCAAGGGGAGAAACCTCACTGAAATCACTTGCAGATACATTACTGCATCAAGTAAAAATAAATGTGACGTTCTGATGGAGCACGCAACTACAAAAAAGTGTTATATTATCTAGGGTACCTACAAAATTTACGAAATAAGGAACCAAGTGGGCCAAAACAAACACTGTTTATCTTGAAAAGCTTACTCATGGTAAATAAGGTTTGAACTGAAACTTTTGACACAACCGGATATACTTGGGCCATCACAAAAGTAAATGTGGCAATTGATTTTGAGACGAAAGCAATATAAATTTTCAAATCAACTAAAGGATAACTGAACTGAGCTGGCATACGTGATGTAATAAATAGGCGTATTCAATGACCTCACAAATCCCACTTTCAATTGCAATATATCCTTTTATAGTCTATCTTGTGTATCGACATAAATTCTGCATATCATCCATAAACACGTATAGGACACCCAAGATTAAAGTGAACATATTCAACATAGAACACATACTCAAGGCATCTGGCAAAGTATATTTCAGGGAAATGAATTTTAGAGCCAAGACCAAGTTAGGCCTCAAATAGGACACGCAATTTTCTTAGTTAATAAGGCAATTATGTTGTTTGCTTAATTATTGTAAGTATGCTTCAAGGAAAATAAGTCAATTATGCTAGATGTAGCTACCAATCTAGGGCTAAGTTATGCATCATTCGCGATAGAATACATCTCGTAAGTAGGCCTAATTAAAGACATGACTACCTCTAAAACCAGGCGAATTTTGTATAACGTTCACATTTTTCATAACTCATCATTCTACATCCTATTCAGCATGCACACATCATACTTTTAAAGTATAAGAGCACAAGGCATGGTAACGTGGTTGTCAGCATGTGTGTTTTAGTGTTTGGTGGGTCTAGTTTTCAGTGTGATGACAGCGTGTGTGCTGATGCACTGGTTTTTGACACCTATGCTCTAATACATGTTTATTCACAAATAGCTACACAAACGATCAAAATCCAAAAACATACCATCATCTTCCACGCAAGATACCCCGTCGGCCCACCTTTCCGCCCACTCTCACCACCCCCAACCCCCCGTCTCAACACCTCTTTCACAAACACCACCCCTTTCTCCCTCTCACCCATCTCCCAATACAATGAAATCACCTTCTCAATCATACTAAACCCCGGTTTCAACCCAACACAATCCATATCAACAATCACCCCAATCACATCCTCAATCTCATTCCCTCCTTCAATCATCTTCCTAACCCACCCACACATTAAACTCACCATCAACTCCATTGTCTCATCATCAACTTTATTCTCTTTTTTCAACCATTCGAAAACTTCTAACGCGCACCACGAGTCACGCCCCTCTTGCGAAAAATAAACCAAAACTAGCTGCAATTCCCTAGCACTTAACCTACTATTCATTTCCTCTAAAATATCAGATGGGTCTCTTGTCATTCTTTCAAGTTCCTCAATTGCTTCAAAGAAACCATCACTCATTTCATCCTCATCCTCTTCTGTTAAAACCCCACTTGTTAATTTCACTCCTCTACAAAACCCATGTTTTTTATTTTTGTAAAAAGTCCTAATTTTGAAATTAGGGTTAGGGTTTGGTGTAACCCTAGAAGCAAAATTGACAAAATGGGTGTTGTTAAAATTGGGGAAAATGGGATTTTGATTCTTTTTAACGAAAACCCAGTTGGGATTAGATGTTATTACGTTGATTGAATGCATGTTGAAGGCTAATTTTGGAGTTTGACTTTTTTGTGAAAGTCAAAATTGAGGATGAGAAGAGAAATGGAGGTGACCATCGGCGGTGAGTTTTGTTAATGGATAAGGAATTTTTAGGGAATAGCGATGACTGATTTTATAAGTTTTGGATTTTTATTTTTTTATTTTTTTATTTTTTATTTAAAAAAAAAGAAGATTTGGAATGTTTTTATGTGGTTTTAATTGGTGTCAAAGGTTGCAAGTTGTGGAATGAAAATGGATGTTTGAGGGAATGAAGAGGTGTTTTGGAAGATATTTATCTGGTTTTAATACACCCATTTAAAAATATCTCTCATTCACAATTAATATCAACATTTTTATTTGGGGTTTACCAATCTTCATTTTATTTCTTTTCCATATTTTTCAAACACAATAAAATTCATTTTATTTAAATAAAATTACAAATGGGAAAAACTACAATCTAAAAATATATCGATAAATAAAAACATGAACTTAAAAATACAACATTTTTCGCTTTTACATGTTGTATTTTGCTATTATTTGGTGTTGTTTCTTTTTAATGATTGATTTTTTGGCTAAGAACCCCTCGAGATCAGCGTGAAACTCCGATTCTCGACACTCTAAAAGTCCTTTTCTTTCGCTATCCTCGCTCGTACACTTCTTCGGATTTGTCTACTTTACGTTTATAATCTTGACGTAAAGCATCCACTATAGCATCCGAATGACTCCCCCGGTGCTCGTTGACGACTCCACTGATTTTGATTTTTTTGCCGGTCGAGGCTTGCCTGCGGGACGAGCTCTTGGATCAGGGATCGATCACGTACGGCGTGTCCCATTTGGGATATTGTTTCAAAACATTCCTCGCCGAGACCATATTAAACTGTCTCCCTGATTGAGTCTTAAAAGTGAGTCTTGCATTCTCAATATGATCAACATCATTTTCCCCGGATTTACGCAATAAATGCTTGTAAAAACCGTTGAACTTTTGGCAATCACCGTTTACCCGACTCCATTTACCCGTGACCATTTTTTTGGTACGAGTAGGCCCTGTTGTCCGAGCGTTGAAGTCCTCCCAAATCTGAGTCCAAAACGCATCGTTTTGTCAGTCATTACCGATAGCGGCGTTTTGGGAAACCTCGACCCAACACTCGGCTAAAAAATTTCTTCGTTGTTTGACCAACAAATTGTGGTTCGACACTCTTCTTCCTCCTCCTCCTCGTTGTTCGCGTCCAAATTCACCACGGTCTTGTTTTTTTTCTTTTGCGCTTTGGCCGGTTTTTTTTGTTTGACGACGTTGTTCACGTGTTTCGGTTGGTGGTGGTTGAGGTACTTTGAATTGTGGCATCATTTCTTGTGATTCAAAGTAATGTTGTTGTGAAGGGTAGAATTGCATTTGTGGTTGTTGTGACGGATATAATTGTGGTTGTGATTGTTGTGATGGATAGAATTGCGGTTGTGATTGTCTTGGATATTGGTAAGCTTGAAATCCGGCGTGCGAAGAATAGTTTGAGCTTTGGGACGATGGGGTTGACAGGTTTGACGAAGACGAGTGTTGTTGTGGGTTCGAGTTGAGAAGATTGGTAAATGACATCTCGTTTGGATCTTGAGACATTTTTGGTTATGGATTGAGATGGTGAAGATAATATATTTTTGAAAAAGAAGTGTGAATTTTTGTGTAAAATATGGGTATTATTTATAGAGTGGGTGGGGTAAATATTTAAATTTGAAAAAAATAAAAAAAGTTAACCGTTGAATACAACGGATATATTTCAAAAAGTGTTTTGTCTTTTTTGTGTTTTGGGAGCGGCGAAGAGGAGAGTGGCGAGTGGAGGTGGTGTGGTGGCGGGCAACGGCGACGAGTGGCGAGGCTGCCACCTCAGACTGGCGAGCCTCTCTCTTCACCATACCTCATGCTCTAATGTTTGGAATTTGTTTAGGGTGATTATTTAATTGTCGCGTTTGCAAATGGCGAATGATAGGTGAATGGGTTTGGTAAACTTTTGCAAAAAACTGTTTTTACAACAAGGAAAAAAAAGAGGTCGTAAAAAAATTGGTTAAGATTTGCTTATTTCAAATGGGTCTTCTTACCGCAACACTTTTATAATACAAAATATCGTATATACGCACCTCTAATTATTGTAAAATAATAATCTTAGACACACTTTATTATGAAAATATACACATACCAGAAATTTTACAGCCTTTTAATCACATGCTACACACACGCCCTCAATCCTTTTTGTGTGTTTAGAGGAATATATCGGGAAGTGATTAGACCCACTTACGATTTTTTTTCGGCACCAAAAAAACAATATTTGAGTTGTTGAAAAAAAGAAAAAAACAAATATTTAAATCGTTTTTGTGTATAAGGTTTTATTGGATGGAGTTGAGATCAGTGTGCTCCCTCCCTTATATATCTTTAGACCCACTTACGATTTTTTAAACAATATTTGAGTTGTTGAAATAAACAATATTTAAATCGTTTAAGGATGAGATCCATATAAACTCAATTCATGGAACAAATCATTCATTCATTTATCTAAATTAATAAAAATTATTTTCATTTTTTTTAAAACAACATATCTTTAAACAGTAAATATTATTCTGAAAAATATCTGTCGTGACGAGAATTAAATTATTTTTATAGATATCGTTGTTATATCTTTCGACGAAGTTTTTTTTTTTTTTTTTTTTTTTTTTTTTTATTTCGGAAAAATCGCACGTGATTCAGAAAATCAAATCGCGTGTGATTTTACTGACGAAATTTTTTAAAAAAGTTACGAAAGTATATAACAATGCATATCTATAGAAAGATAATTTACATCTCGTCGAGATGGTATAATTTTTGGCGTAACGATTAACGGTTTGTGAGATATTTAATTTTCAAAAAAAAAGTGAATATATTTTTAATAAAAAAATGAGTGGCTAAGATTGGTTCATTGATTCTATGACAAATATGTGTTCTATAATGAACTTTTCTCATAATTTAAGAAAAAAGAAACAATTTTTGAGTCATTCAAGAAAAGAAACAATATTTGAGTTGTTCAAAAAAAATAAATAAAATAAATAAATAATATTTAAGTTATTAAAAAAGCAATATTTGAATCGTTAAAAAAAATAAACAATATTGTCATTAATAATATTTCAATAATATTTATTACTTCATCCGTTTCAAAATTATTGTAATGTAAGAGAAATCATCAAGTTTAATAAAAATGGGATCACTATAAAACTAATCAAGAAAATATTTCATTAATATATTATTTAGTTTTACTAAAAATAAAAAGTAGATAATCTTTTTAAAACATCTCAAAATGAAAATATAAACAATTATATTGAGACGGAGAGATAAAATAATACACCTACATGGATAGGATACGGGTATAGGACAAATCACCCATTTTAAATCAACACAAAACACTTGAGTGTTTTCTGTTATAAGTTTTCGTTAATCTATTTCATTATACATGGCTTTTAGATGAAAAATTGTAAGAAAAGTGTTGCTTAGCGTAGTGGTTAATGCCTCCCCTAATAACTTTGAAGTCTTTGGTTAGAATCTTCTACTTATGCTCTTGCCACAATTCTTTCCGATCTTCGATTAGGCAAACACATGGGTAACTTTTGGCATTTTTTCTTTCACTAATTTTCTTTGGCATCT
The DNA here is from genome assembly GCA_022545495.1 of Chrysanthemum lavandulifolium. NCBI lineage: Eukaryota > Viridiplantae > Streptophyta > Magnoliopsida > Asterales > Asteraceae > Chrysanthemum > Chrysanthemum lavandulifolium. Next base: position 156,756,920 of record CM040238.1, on the reverse strand, counting down.
CTTTTTTAGTCTTTTATTTTTCATTTTTATTGTTAACCATGGTTTTAAACCTTTTGGCCAACTAATTTACGGGATTTGAGTCCAGCGTCACATATATTCAAACTTGATAAAATCTTTTCGTTTTCAAAAAACTGACGAAACAATCTAAAATTGTTTACACCACATAAATTGAACTTGAAATCTATAGATACATCCTTTCTTTTGGCTTCTTGACTGTAATAATTTGATGAACCTGTCGATACATCATTTCTCTTGGCTTGTTAACTTTAATAATTTAATTACACCTAAATTTGAGTCATCACATGGATAGATATGCACTTATATTGTGATAGAAGCATTAACTTAAAATTTCTCTAACAACAGCTTAAATAGAAATTATATCTCAAGCTACACTATTTTGATTAAAAAAATTAGAGTTTCGAGTTAATTTATATTATACATGCCTCTGGTAATAACTAAAAGCGTTTGATAATAACTAAATGCGTTGTTGATTGTAGACTCAATTCATTCCAATATAACATAATAAGGCATGCTAATGTTTGTTAAAATCCCCGGTGCAATGCGAGGGTAATTTCCTCATTAGAAACGTAGTTCTGGAAACTTAATCTCAAATAGTTCTTTGTATATTTTTTTTTATAGGTTTCGATACGTTATATACGAAGAGTTTTTAAAGTGTGTGTATGTCTACTAAATAAAGCTCATCTATAGCGTTAAAAAGTCGAGGAATAATCCAGTGTTGTGAACGTTCCTTGGCGCAGTCTCTCTACCCACAGGTTTACCTTGCTGTAGGGGTAGGATCTGTCTACATTTTACCTCCCCCATACCCTGCCCTGGCGGGATTGGGTTTGTTGTTGTTGTTGTTGTGAGCGTTCCTTGGCATGAGACACATACTCCTATTTTTCGTCCCCACCTCATTCTTATAGAACGGTGGGAAAGAAACAGGTTGTGGACATGAACATACGAAAGATACACCTAGCCCTTCTCCTCCTCGTTGGTGGAAGCTACTTTGTCTCAGCCTCTCAGGTGGCCTCACCCTCCTCTCCAACTTTTTAGTTAGCTATTTTTTTTCTTTACGTCAGTGTGTCTCTCTTTCATTCCTAATGCTATTGTAACTTTTATATTGTTGATACAAAAGTTGGGCGTTCCTTGTTTGAAGCTCCGACTCTCGTACCAATTGAGAATTGTTGCTTGAGACTGCGCACTAAGAGACAAAAGACAGATTAGGCTTACAGTGGGATTGTTTCCACGATTATCCTCCCGTGAGAGTAAGTAATCGGTTTAGGGTTTAAGGAGAGTTAGGGTTTGTAGATCGTACCTTAAGCGAGGATATGATTCCCTTTATATACGCACGGAATCCTTGTTGGTTCGTGTTCCTCAACCTTCGGCGTATCCGCCTAAGTCGGTTGGGGATGATTATCTCCATATTTAGGAGATATCCAATATCTATTCTCGTAAATAGATTTGGGCTTGGGCTCGTGAGCGAACATCTAGTCCGCGTGAGCCGGTTCATCTGGGCTAAGTTAGTGTTGGACTTTAGTCGGGTTCGTGACGAATATAGACTATCGTCATCATGTCCCCAGGTCTAGTGTCTTGATAACTAGCTGCGGATGCTAGACTAAGAACCGTAGTCCGAGAAAACGTCAAAGCGTAGCCAAGAAATTGAAAAAGAATACCCGCTGATACATTGTATCTAGACATTTGATTAAAAAATGGGCGCCTCGTAAATCGGGGGAAAGTTATTGCACCCGTGTCCCATCAAGCAATCTTGACCACATAATAAGGGTTGGTGGGGTCCATGTGTCACTCATCGTGTGGATGAGTGACGTTATATAATTGGATGCCTCATTTTCACCATTTCTCCTAACAGTAAGAAGAAAGACTCTATCCGCCATTATCACAGCTACAAACATTCCCAGCCACCCTATTCGAAGATTCGCTAGGTAACCGCGCGTGCGCTTTTGTTTCTATTAAAAATAATGGTTAAGGTATTATCTGATTTCACATCAGACATAACGGAGAGCGAGCTATTACAATTCTCGTCGGATTACTATATTCCCAGCACAGTACATCCGGAAGTTCCGACTGCGGATGCGTCAATAGCAGATTTCCCCAATGGGAAGATTGGGTTATATACACGCTTCTTTGAATTCACAAATCAGCGTATACCCATATCTCTATTTTTGAGTGACGTTTTGAATTACTACCGCATCCACATATCCGGCACTATGTATAGGTGCGGTGAAACTAATTAATTTTGAGGTGAGCTGCGCTTTGTTGGCTATTAACCCTACCATCAACCTGTTCGCCTTTTACCATACCACTGGTCACGGGTGGGTAACCTTCATAAAACGTCTGGCGACTCCAATGCTATACTGAGAAGTTAGATGCACTCGGAATTGGAGGAGACATTCTTACGGGTCGATAACGCGTGTTTTCCTTCTCGCCGATTTTTACTCACGGGGACCGCCGAAGGATGGCGCGCCTCCCGGATCATACAATGCGGAAGATGCGGACACAATAAATGCCAACCGCATCCCATTAGCTCCTACCCGAGGAGTTCTTGGTGCACATTGGTGCGAGCGAAACTATTTTGGTAGTCGGAAGAAATTCCAATCTTCATAGGCGCAGATGGTGGGGTGGGTGCTCATTCTTGCGTGCCGTTGAGTTATATTCTTGTAAGTTTTTTGTTTTCCTTTGTCCACCGTCGTGAAGCTGTTTGTGTTTCTTTGTTGTTGTGCGCGAGATGGACTGTTCAACAGAGTGCAATGGCGGCTGTCTACAGTGAAGTGGGAACACGTCGTTAAAGGAGGAGAAGATCCCGTGCTTGTTTGCGGCAGGCGTACTTTGTCTGGATCTAGGAGGCAGGGGAAAGCTCATCCGTTGCTCAGGCGACACCCTTACAAAGTGTGCCGAGTTCTCGGTTCCTCTCCCAGGTGCAACTGCATAGTAGTTGTAGGCGGTGGAAGAAGCGGAAGAGGAGAAAGCCGAGGATTGTCGCAAAAGGAGGCGCGATGATGATGGCGTTGCTTCCTCCCGAAAGAAGCGTCATGTGGTGTTGAATGTAGAGTCGTCCTCTCAGTGATGTTGCGTCGCGCCCACCATCACCGGACACTTCCATTCTGCGTAAGTGTCATGGAATTGTTTATTCCTTTTTTTTTTTTTTTTTTTTAAGCGTGAACTTTGCGTATTGTGCGTAGGTTTGAACAATCCATGAGTCACCACCGCTGAGCCACTGTGCGTACCAAAGTTCTGCGCCAAAGAGTCCGAATCTTTGAGCCATCATTCTTTGGAGAAATGCCAATGGAGCGGCTTATTGAGGCTGGATTTGCCGCAAGACATCAAGCCTCGTTAGGCGCGGCCAAGGCCATTATTAGGGGACGGTTCGCAGATCGCTGTTGGAAGCCCGGCTAGCAAGTGCCGGTGGGCCGATGCCATGAGTGTGTATGCCCGAGGTGGTGAGGAAAAATGTTGCTCTTGAGTCGGATAAGCGAGCGCTGCTGCTGGAGAATATAAAGCTTCTCGTATGTGGGTCTTGAAGTATCTTGAGCAAGGTAAGAAGGAGTTGGTTGCTCGGTGGGGATCTTGCGCCTCTTGTGAGCAAGGCATTGGAGGTACAAGAGGCAAAGCATGGCGAGGCATTGAGTATGACGAGGAGTTGTATCCTCAAGTGATGTCTACTATATTTGGCCTTGCAGATGGCTCGTGGGACATGGTCTTCGCTTAGCCGCTCTTCATACTGGAGTCGCCGAGTGGTTCTTGCCTTTGGGGATGTAGTTCATGCGCCCGGAGCGCGGCAGCGTAAGCCGTGGAGAAATTGCATGAATCAGGCTGCGGAAGGTACCAGTTAACAGTGCAATTATGATGCTAAGGCGTATGATCACCTAGTTGTTGCGATGAAAAGGATGAAGGAGTTAGAGCTCCCTATGATTCTTGAACTTGGCGTGATCGGGATTATCCTATAGATGTCATCATGGCGGGTTGACTCTTGCGGCGTCATCGTGCGGGGTGCGAAGCCCGTCGGACTAATTTTGAAACCCATGACTCGCGACGGTGCACTGTCTTGGCGTCGAGGATATTTTGAATCCTTTTGTTTTAGAGAAATAAGTGCCTTTGAAGGAGAGTCTTTGGAAGCGCGTGCGACGGACTTGCTCAAAAGAAAGGTATCAAAGGAAGGCAATCTTGTGCGGGGTTGGTGCGGTAGCACCGACCAAGGTCTGATGGGGTGCCGGTGAGTGTTGCTACTGTGTCTCGGCAGGATTCAGATTTGTTGAAGAAACTTGACGAGGCAAAAGATACCTCGAACCGCGTGGGTGGCTCATCTATTGAGCGTTGTAATAGTTGGTAGGTGTAGGTGTTGTGAAGTAGCAACCCTTTTGTAATAACTCGTAGTTATTGAAAATCATCTTTTTTATCGTTGCCATTCGTAGCATACATACTTGTCTGTTTGTCTTTGCCCAAATTTACTTGTGTTGTCTACAGGTGAAATGTACACAAGCGCCAAGAATATAAAAGATTCATAAAAAAAAGAAAAAATACTAAGTATTTTCCATCATAGTCGTGTATGTTATGATATGCAGTGTACTGTAAATATCACATGAAGAAATCAAGTGTCTCGGTTTCTAAGTTGTTAAACGTGCATCATGTGCGATGTTGCGCATCCCAGTGAGATCGCATAAACTTATTCAACGTCTTGAGAACAAGGTGTTTAACAAGGATCGTGATCGATGTTGATGGGTTTGCAACCTCTTACTCAACAAGTTGTTTAGTAGGTGAACTTATCCTTTTACCATCGTGGGTTTATTTAGTGCATGCACGCCATGTAGGCAAGAAATAAGAAATTGTTAAGGCGTACAATATATGAAATAACAAATTGAAATGTGTCACGGAGTTAGCTAGAAACCCAGCGTTTATTAATACTTGCAAGTGTGTTTGAGAAAATAAGACATTATACTAAGAAAACAAAAATAAATGCATAGATGGTTATTTGGTACTCTAGTAAAGTGTATGGCGTGCACATTGGGCGTAGCCACCCTAAAGGTAGCATCTCTTGAGGTTGCGGATGTTCCATGTGCGTGGTAGCTCTCACCATCAAGCCTCGTAACTTATACGAGCCCGTTCTGATGCTTGATAACCTCGTAGGGTCCTTCCCACTTTGGTCCGAGCTTGCCCGTGTCTTCTGCGTGGCTCGCATCATTAGCGTGGTGAGCGAAATCACACAGTGCGAAGGAGACACTGCGTACTTTGGCGTAATAGTATCCTTTCATCCTTGACTTTGATTTTCCTCCCTTATAGATGCGTGTTCACGCCTTTCCTCCAAAGCGGTCCAAATCAATACGCCGTTCGTCGTCATTAGTTGCCACGTTAATTTCGGTGTGCGAATAGTTGGCATTCAATTTCGCCGGTATGACGACTTCATCCCGTAGACTAGTGAAAAGGAATGTCTCCGTCTTTGGTTTTTATTGAGGTGCGGTGCGCCCACAAAACATCGAGCTCTTCCACCCATCTTCCTTTGTGCCTATCCCGCGTGCTTTAATTCCTTCACGCAGGCTGCGATTTGCGCGCTCTACTAAGCCATTGGATTGTGGGTGTTTAACTGATGCGAAGTGCTGTGTGATGTTCAACTTCTCGCACCAATCTTTGAAAGGATTTTCGCATAATTGTTTCCCGTTGTCCGAGATGATTTCGCCAGGTAAACCGAAGCGGCATACAACGTTTTCCCAGACGAAGCGTTTCACCTGGTTGCCAGTGATTGTTACCACTGCTTTTGCTTCAATCCACTTAGTGAAGTAGTCTATGGCAACTATGAGGAATTTTAATCCTCCCGCTGCGACTGGAAAAGGTCCTGCAATATCGATACCCCACTTGTAGAATGGCCATGGGGATGTGATTGGTGTTAGCTCGTCTACGTGGTTTCTTGCGGGGACGGGTCGATGAACTTGGCAATCGTTGCACTTCCTTATTAAGTCCGCGCATCGCGGTGCATGGTTGGCCGATGGTACCACGATCTCATGGCGCGCTACAACGGACCGTGGTCACGAGTGCATCTTGCATGAACCTTCATGGATTTCTCGCAGACGTAATTTGCTTCTAGTGGGCCTACGGTGAGCCATGGTTGAAGGAAGGGCGTCGAAGTATGTTGTCTCGAAGTTTGAATCTTTGTGCCGATTCGCGTATCCTGCGAGCTTCCTTACGCTCTTGGGGTAACATTCCTTTGTTTAGGAATTCCGTTATCGGTGTCATCCATGTAGGACCTTCCCTCTATTCTTGTGGAGACTTCCATCTCCGATATGGATTTGCTTTTCGGTGTTTCCACCGGCACTTGCTTTGACGGTGTCGCGAAGCTTGTCGAGGCGATCTTGCTTAGTGCATCGCCTTGCGGTTTTCTCCTCTAGGAACTTGCTTGATGGTGAATCTATCAAAGCCTTTAATCGATGTCTTGGTCTTGTCGAGATCTTGAATCATATTTTCTTTTTGCTTGGCGTATTCGCCCAACACGTGGTTGGCTACTATAGGAATCCACATTTGCTTCTAGGTTACGTACACCCATTCGAGTTGCAATCGCGGTCCGCGATTAGAGCTTCATATTACGCCTCATTGTTTGTCGTGTAAATTCAAAGCGCAATGCGTAAGTGAATTCCATTCCTACGGATTTGTGAGAATGAGGCCGACTCGACCCGCCCACGCATGAGGATCCATCGTAAACAAGATCCATGGATCTTGTAGTACCTTCCTACTTGGTGCGGGTGCCTCGTCGATGTCTCGGTTTCTCAATGATGAAGTGCGCGAATCGTCCTTTGATTGCGGTACGCGATGCGTAAAGATGTTGTGTTCACTCAGCAATACACTCCACTTCGGAGTCGGCCGACGATCGGGTTTGGAGATGATCCGCTTGATCGGTTGATGCGTGATTCTCGCTATCGGATGCGCTTGGAAGTACTGCGTGAGTCGCTTGGCGTGAACACCAATGCCGAACTAATTTTTCCATGGCGCCGTGGTTCATCTCCGTCTTCTTGAGTGCTTTGCTTACAAAATAGATAGGGGTTTGTACCGAATCCCTATCTGTTAGTAACATCAGCTCCTTCGCTCCATGAGTTGTTGATAAATACATGATCAGCTCTTCCCCGGTCGAGGTGCGACAAGTGTTGGGAGCGTTGCTAGATCTTTGTTTGGTGAGTGAAGGCTTCTTCCGCCTCCGTAGTCCACCGAAATCACCCTTTTTATACACTTCTTGAGTGTTTTGAAAGAGGTAAGGATTTTCTCACGACTTGGATAGGAACCTATTTAAGTCGGCCGACTTTCCATTGAGAGATTGGACTTCCTTGACGCTTGCGTGAAGGAAGTTCGATGACCGCTTGTCTTTTACGGACAAGGTTTTATGCCGTCGAGCTCTATCAGTATCCTAGGAACATGCCTTCCGTAGCGCGAATGTGCACTTCTTGATTTAGTTTCATGTTAATCTCGTAGAGTCTTGAGCGTTTCCTCTATGTCGCGCGACAAGCTCATCTTGATATGGCTCTTTATAAACAAGTCATCACATAGACTTCGAGTTGCGCCCACCTATTTTTGAAAGCATGATCCACTAACGGCGATAGGTGGCGCGCATTCTTCAAGCCAAAGGGCATTTTGTATAACGAAGCGCCTTGGCTTGTATGAAAGGTCGTTTTTCCTCGTCTTCCTTAGCCATCTGTATTTGGTGATATCCCTTGTGTCGTCGAGGAAGCACTTTAGGGATATCCGCACAAGGACTCTATTTTCCGTCTATCTCGGTAATGGATAGCGATCTTGTGGGCATGCTTTATTAAGGTCGGTGAAGTCTCGACATTCGCCGGTGCCGTCGCTCTTTTGACCATTCTTGGGTTAGAAAGCGGTCATGGTAGTAGACTTCACGCATGATTCCGCATCCACGGTTTATGTATCTCTGCGGAATAGCTTGCGGCGGCCTGGGCTTGGCGCTTCTTACGGCGATTGGTGAGCATTTGCCGGTTCTCGGTTTATGCTCGTGATTGAGCGTGGCACCCCGTCATGTGTTTTGGCTCCCATGCAAAATGTCCAAGTTCTTTTTGTAGAGCGCGCGCGATATGGTACGCTTTGCCTGGTTGTCCGACAATGATCCTCCGATGGCTATTTCTGTTAGGGTATTCGGGTGGTGCAACCTTCGGGTTTGGGACTTTGGTTGCGCTACATTGCGGGATCGGTGCCGTTTCGCATGTAACCGTGTTACATTCTCTATTTGGTACCGTGGCATTGTAAAGAGTAACAATGCCACCTTTCACGGGAATTTAAGCATCCCGTCCGTTGATGATAATGCGCGCGCATGGTCGATATCCGGGTCTCCGATAATGCCATTGTATGGCGAAGGGATTTGATCACCATAAATTCCATCAAGTCGCCGCAGAGTGTTACGCATTGCCAATCTTGTTGGTAGTCGTAGTTGCCCATGGGCCATATCTCTTCACCGTAAAACCGATTAGCGCCGTTCGACGGGCTTAGCGGGCTGCGTATTCGTGCCGATCGTTTGAGCGATGCTCATACATGATGTCGCCGATGCTCCACCATCGGCGTACATGCGGTGGATGTCGTGACCCGCATTGATCTCAATGGTGAGTGGCTCTACTCTGCGTTGTCGCGCATTAGAGTAGGAAAGAGATTTCGTTTCTTCGGGAAAACTCTGGCCGACCTTACGTCTAGTGATCCGCCGCCATGATTGTATCATGTAGATCGTGTCGGCCTTGTCTTTGGGTGTCTCCTTCTTGTTTCCACTCTTTTGTCTATCCTTTCCTCTTTAATGTTTTGACCAAGTGGTCCAATCTACCTTCTTTAACCATCTTGTCGATGGTGGGTGATTGGACACATTCGTTAGTGGTATGGCCCTTACGTGCATGGTAATCACGATATCCATTCGGTCGCCGATCCTGCGGGTGCGCATCTGCGGTGGTCTTGGAAAGTCGCACCTTCCGTTGTAGTATTTCCTTTGGGGTCTTGATCACGGGTGTATCATCATTATCTCTCCGCTCCCAGGCATTGCGATAGCTCTATTACAGTTACTACCGGTCGTTGGATTGTCTCCCGTGTTGTTCTGTGACCGGTAGTTCGAGTAGTTCCTTTTGCTATCCACGCGCGGCTTCTCCCTGGACGAAGGGCGAGAGCGTTTCATGAGTTCATCAAAGGTTTGTGAATATTGTCGTTCAACCTCTTGATGAGTTACGGATTATTAATCCCGTTCATGAAACCGAGATTTTTAATACTGTGGCATGCTTTAACTTGCATGCATTCATCTTGAAGCGTTCCATGAATGCGCTTTGTAGATTCTCCTTGGCTGTTGTTTTACCTGGCGAGTTCGACAGATTTTTAGCAACTTCTTCCTCTGAGTAAAATTTAGGCTAAACGCCTTCTCAATTCCTCAAAGCCATTGATGCTTCTGCGTGGAAGCTTCTTTGAACGATTCAGCGCGTTTCCACTAGTGTGGAGTTGAACATGTGGCACCACACGTGCCGCGATTTTCAATTGTCGCGGTGATTCAAAATTTTGAGGTTATCATCGTGGTCACCTGTTCCATCATAGGTTTTACGTTGGCGGGCATCGTCTTCTTTTGCTTTACGAGAAGTCAGCGATGCGCCGAGTAAACGCATCCACCACAGCGGCGCCAGGGAGGATATATCTTAATCCTCTTGGTCATTGTATCTGTTTTCGGACTTCCGGTGTCCGCCGCTATCCTCGTTGTCGAGGAATTTTGAAGGACTAATTTTCCTTCTTCGGTAACTTGCCGATCGCCTTCCGAGTTTGTACTCGGAGGACTTTCACTGGGAATAGCGTCATCGATCTGTCTTGGATTACTGCGGCTACCAAGTGCGGTGTGGACATTGGTGCGCTTTTCATCTTCATTACTCTCACTCGGATGATGCGAGTGAGATGTCTCCTCGATCCTCGATTCTCCTCCCATTACATTGAATCTTGGGGGTCGTGGTTGTCTCCCGCGCTTCTCTTTACGGCAGTAGTGATGGTGAAGTCTCGTATTGAGAATCGAAATTGAGTCGGGCTTTCAAGTTCCGACCGATCTCTTCTCTTCCTCTTGCATGAGGCGGTTAATGTTTCGTAGTTTTGGATACAAAATCTTACGGTGCTAGCTACAGTGCGACCCCACCGAGAGCGAGTGTGTTTGTTTCTATCACTACACCCTTATTTCGGTCGGTGCATCCGGTACCTTTGTCGATCGGTTTCTAGCACCGATTGAAAGGGAGTAGTAAGGCAGTCTTGTGATGGGTCTACTCCACTCGTGGTGGTTGTAGTGGCTTGGGTTGTTCGGCGGTTCCACAGGAGGAAGACCAAGTCTTGGCACGATCCCTTGTTTTTAGCGTATTTGGTTGTCCCAGTAGGTGCGCTTGGGAGTTAGTCCGCTTGCGACTTCTTCCCCATAAGGTCCGATTGCGATCGGCGATTTCCATGCGTCATTCTAGTCTTGGTTCTTAGTGTATGGTCCCGCGGATGGCGCCACTTGTTGATACAAAAGTTGGGCGATCCTTGTTTGAAGCTCCGCTCTCGTGCCAATTGAGAATTGTTGCTTGAGACTGCCACTAAAGACAAAGACACCGTTAGGCTTACCGTGGGATTGTTTCCACGATTATCCTCCGACGTGAGAGTAAGTAATTGATTTAGGGTTTAAGGAGAGTTAGGGTTTGTAGATCGTACCTTAAGCGAGGATATGATTCCTTTATGTATACGCGGAATCCTTGTTGGTTCCGTGTTCCTCAACTCGGCGTATCCCGCCTAAGTCGGTTGGGGATGATTATCTCCATATTTAGGAGATATCCAATATCTATTCGTAAATAGATTTGGGCTTGGCTCTCGTGAGCCGAACATCTAGTCCGTGGGATTCATCTGGGCTAAGTTAGTGTTGGACTTTAGTCGGGTTCGTGACCGAATATAGACTATACGTCATCATATATGTTTGTTACTTGTTTTGGAGTTTTAACCTTTTTTTTTCGATTTTTTGTTTTGGATTGAAACAAGTTGTGTTTATTAAAAAACTGAAAGTTGATTATTAGATAAAGGTAAGCTAGTTGTTTTGGCCAAATATATTTGTTTAGAGTGACTGTAAAAAATTAAAAAAATAAAATAAAAAATCAAATGGTAATCCAAACACCCTAAACTCCATAATAGAAATCAAAGCTTGTAGGTTGGTTAAGTGGCAAATTTCGAATATGACACCATACGGCATATTTGATCATTTTTAGCAACTTAATGAAAAATATATGGAATTTTAAACAAACATTGGTCATGATCATAATGTTTTTTTCATAAAGGTCAACAAAAGGGTATACAATTCGCAAGCATTTAACGTTATTAATATTGATAGAAATACCATATTTGTGGTCAAACTTGGTTAGGTATTAGTTGCATCAAAGAATATTAAGTATTGATTAACAATATCATTGCTCTAAATGATAAGTTGATAATGAAAGAAAGGATACCGTTTACATTAAATATAAATATAAATAACAAGAAAAAATTTGCAATTTCGATTTAAAGTATACAAAGGACATAACACGATTTTCTTAAAACAATTTACGTCTACTATTCAACAAACGATTGTTTCTGAGATAGAATGACCAAAGCAGTATACTGCCGAAATTAACAACTTACCAGAAAATTTTCTAAAATTTTGTGAGTATGCCGGAGACAAAGAGAAGTTGTGAAGCTTTTTGGTGTTTGTTTTGAAACAACATAAAAGCTAGTAGGTTATACTACTAATGGAATGGAATGAATATAAAATTCAAACTTGTTAAATGCTATTAACAATGATTAAAAGAAAACTTGTAACTAAACTTTAAGTGTGTTGTTATAAGCAAGGTTCTAAAAAACGCGTCATGACGGTGTTAAGGCACTGCTAATGCGCGAGGCGTGATCTTCACGTTATGAAATAGACTAAGGCGTCGGTTCTAGGCGTGACGAGAAATGAGGCGTGAAAATGCGCGAGGCGTGAAAATGCGCGAGTCGTGATGCTTTTTTGAATTCAACTCCAATGAAGAAGGTTTTTAAGAAATAAAGAAAATTACATGCAACAATGATAGTTTCTTGACTTAATTCCTTATGTATAACACTTTTTTGTAAACTCGATATATATAAAATATGATATAATAAATAAATCTAAAAATATTCTCATATTTTATGTCGCATTAAGGCATGCCTTAAAAAACACTATAGCTTTGCCATAACTTCTAAAGCATGAGGCTTTGTTATGCCGTCACGTCACGCCTCACGCTATTTACCACCTATTAAACTGAACTATCTAAATTAAAATTTTCTTGTTTTGTTCCAATCACACTACTTTAGACATCAATATCTCATTTATTTTAGCTCCGGTTTAGGCATTTAAAGGCTCGTTACCGAGCTCTCACTATAGACTACATAACCATATAATGCTTTATTCATAATACTTATATTTACTAACAATTATCTATGTTCAAAGTTAATGAAAACTCATTTTCTTCACTATTTTTTAAGGGTTTGAGTAGTAGAATAGCAATGTACTTTTCCAAATGTACCGATTTGGTACGTGAATTTTTTTAAGATGTAGAATAGCAATGTACTTTCTATAAATGTCCCGTTCTGGTACGTGTACTTTTTTTAAGTTGTAGAATAGCAATGTACTTTCCATAAGTGTTCCAATTTGGTACGTCCTACTTTCCATAAGTGTTCCAATTTGGTACGTCATCCACGCACTAAATTGGAATACTATGGAAAATACATTGATATTCTACGACTTAAAAAATACACGCACGTAACCTGACACTTATGGAAAGTACATTGCTATTCTACAACTTAAAAAATACACGTACCATAACGGAACACTTGAAAAAGTATGCTGCTATTCTACGACTCAATCCCTTTTTTTAACAATCTCCTACATGAATAGAGATCGAGTAGAAGCTCACAAATTCTGATAAATCTCAGCGGCTATGATGAGTTGTGAAATCGTATGGTTTTTAGGGGTTTGAGAATTCTTTTGTTGTAAACGTGCGAAACTCGGGCTCATTTTGACAACTAGTTTCATAATTGTCACCGACATCTGTGATGACATCACAAGAAGTACCCAAAATGTTGGGAATTATACGTTTGAGTTGATAAGACAAAAAGAATGAAACAAGAGGGACTTAATACGACAAGAAGGAAACCTACAAAAAGATGGAAGGACTTGCTTGCAAAAGAAGTTTTATTTATTAGTCCTTATTCTCTAGTATATAAAGAGGACATGGGGTGTAGGTTTTAATTAATGTCTTCCATAATGTAGTCGACTTAAAGGTGTGTGTGTCCTAGGCGTATAGTCTTGTAAACGCCTAGGTTATTAGTTTAGTTAGTAGTTTAGTTATCTAGACGTGTTCCTATAAACGTCTAAGATTAGTTAGTGTTAGTAATTGAAAACCTTGTCTCAATAACAATTATGTTTTGATTTATCCGCTGCGTATTGTCATTGTTATTGTTAAACCCTAAGGCTCATAAACGATCAAGAAACTATCTTCATCACGTTCTTAGTTTCTATCACAAAAAGTGCAAAATAAAATTAGCTTGCGATGGGTTAGTGTGTAGAGAACCTGTTTGCAAAATTAAATTAACCTCATCATGACGTCGTCACAACTGAAGCCTGACGACGTCACACTATGGTTGTAACACCCGAAAACCGGTTTGTAGGCATTTAAATTACTGAAATACCATTAAGTAAGTTTGACTATGACTTTTATGAGTCGAGATACTCGATATGATTGTTAAGTCAACGAAAGTAAAGTTAATAGTCAAAATATTAGTCAAATGATAAATCATAATTATGTGATAAGTATAAGTTATAAGTTAAAATATATAAAAAGTATTATGTGGCCAAAATAAAGAGAAAGGAACTTAAGCGGCCAAATGTGCTAAGTAACCAAATTTGTACCTAAGAAATATCTAGAATTCAAAAGCTTCTTCTCTAAGCTTCTCATATTTTTGCTAGACTTATCTTAAGTCTTCCACACACTTCTTATCTTATCATAAGAGAGTGTGTGTGTGTGTGTGTGTATGTCGTGAGTTTCCAAGAGAGGGAGAAGAACAAGGGTTTTACTATGGATCATTTGAAGGAAAATTAATGTTGATATTCAAGTAATGAATCCCTAGCCATGTCCATATGCAACTCTCGATGATTCTTAAATAGGTTTCAAGTGGGGTCGATGATGGTGACGAGTTATTGGTAACTTGGCTATGGAGCCAAGGTAGGTAACCTTGGTTATGATATGTTTAATATTGATGTGTTCATATTTTGTCTGTTGAATAAAGGTGTTAAGGACCAAGACAAGCTGTTTTAGAGCGAATAGAATACATGAAGACGTAGTTATGAACTAACCAAGTTACATGTTGTAATAGTTATATGTTTGATGTTTGTTATGTATGTTATAGTTGATGTGTTAAAGCTTGATAATGTTATAGTTGATGTGTTAAAGCTTTATGATGTTATAGTTGATGTATTAAAGCTTGTTGATGATTATAATGTTATAGATGTGCATGATGTCCGGAATAGACTTGGACTAACGGTGTATGTTATGATGCGAATATGAATGATTGATGTAATATACATGTTTTAACCCGATTACTTACTAAGCGAAAGTTGTAAGCTTGGGTAAGGTCTCGGATAAGGACATATGATTATGAAGTAGAAGGTTTGGAAGCCCGTTGGATTATGCGTATGAAATTAGTATTAGATATCGGGCTGAACGAGTTGAATCTCATTGAGTCGTCGAGTTAAAGTCTTTTGAAAATGTAAAGTATATTTGATGTCTTGTTATAGTTGTAAAGGTGTAATTGCATAAACTAAAGCGTGTCAATGTCTCATGTTATAGATATGTGATAACATCAAATTATCCTGATATTCTAAGTGTTAATTTCCCCCTTTATCGTCACATTGTGATTAAATGCTATTAGAATTATCCTTATTCCTTCTTATTTCATTTCAGGAACTATTTAATATAAAAAAGCAGAATTTGGATATTTCTATCCTCAAGGATGGTTTTCTCTCACATTTACTGAAGACCACGGCGTAACTAAGTAATGAAGTTACGTCGTAATCATTTGCACGTGGAATACGATGTAACAATAAGGTTGAGTTACGCCGTAATAAGACTACATAACATTTTACGAAGAATACGGCGTAACAAAGGAGTGAAGTTACGCCATAATATGATTACAGATTGTGAGGCATCAACTTTACAAAGACTACGGCGTAACCATCAGCTCAGGTTACGCCGTAACCATGGATAAACATCAACTTTACAAAGACTACGGTGTAACCATCAGCTCAGGTTACGCCGTAACCATGGATAAGCATCAAATTATAAAAGAGCTACGGCGTAACTGGTTCATAAGTGTTACGCCGTAGCTAGCATTCAAGCCTATAAATAGACGAAGATTTTATCAGTTTTAGGTATCTCTCCTTTCCCAAACCTTTCTAGGGTTTGGGGAGATCAAACACAGAAGAAGAATTATGGCTTAGGAGCATGAAGAACGAAGTTCTCGTCTACGATTTCCTTTGTATTCCTTTTATATTTTTTTAGGGTTTATATTATGAATTCATGTTATTAATTCAAGTTTGTATTTATGTTATTGATTTTCTCTTTATTTCTTTATAGACATCAACTTAGTCTTGTCATAGATCGCTGGTCTCGGTAATATTATAAGCTTGTTAGTATCTAAAGGGTTGGGAGAATTGACCAACTGACCTCAACCTAATAGGTTGCGAAGTATGGAAGGAATTGGCCATAGTACAACCGTTCTTTGTGTGTAAACTTACCAAATGATCACCTATCAAGTGGAGGTATTTAAGAAGCTGGGAGAAACCTAAGTTCCTAACGTTCGGGTTTCCATAGACTAGATCTAATAGATTTGGCTCTTAATGACTGCTATTAGGTTACTGAATGATCTCGGGTGACCTGTTCATCTCGGTGAGGAATCTAAGAACCATAGGCCATGACGAATTGACCAAAGGAGTCTGGCAATAATTAACCACTATATTAAACCTTTATATCGAGAATCAATTCTTATTTGTAATCTTGATTAAGCTTCACTTTTCTATCTCTTTATCCTAAACTCTTATGTTTGTGTAATCAGAATAATTATATCTATCTTATCATATCAATATCAAATTATGATACTTCTAATCATCTTAGTTCTTTCAAGGTCACAGCTCTCTTGGGACGACACTCGGATTTACATAAGGCTTTACTTCATCTGATTGGGTTCTCTGCCCGTTAGCATGTGTTTATCCTAGTTTATCTTAGTTTTATAAATATTAAAAGCAGGATGAAATAGCACATCAGCTTTTTGGCGCCGCTGCCGGGGAGCAGTTAGTGAAAGATCTAAGGTATGAACTGTAATATTGACCTAAGATAAGAGACGTGAATACTTTCAATACCGTATAAGGTACGTATCTCAAGCTCTCGTATTGCAATTTTCTACATTTTCTCATTGAATCTATTAGTTACGGCGTAACTTCTATTAAGAGTTACGGTGTAACCATTAAATAATAATAAAGTTTTTTAATAATTAAAAATTAATTACGGCGTAACTTCATCTTCCAATTACGCCATAACCTTGGACAATATAAAACCCCAGCTACGGCTGAGAATTAGGTTTTTACCAACACACATCTTTTTCACCGCCCCAGCTACAGTAAATCTTCTCCTAAAACTTTTCGTGAAGATTATCTCATTCCTTCAATCAATCAATGGCTGGTAAGATCTATCACTACTCTTTTTGATTCTTTTCTAATTATTATTATTCAATTAGGGTTTATGTGTTCATAATTGGGGATCTTGCTTCTTTCACGATTATTATTGCTATTGACCTGATTAATTTATGATTAAGAATGATTCCCCATGTTCTATTGATTCGTGTCATATCATTATTGGTTGTTTGGGTCGTTTGGATCAATTTTAAAGTGGATTTTGGTCAAATATGAATATAATGGTTTAGGCGCGACCCTTCAGCACTACATAGGTTAAAAACTTATAATTCTTTTCACCTTTGGGATAAAATTGATGGTTACGACGTAATCTATTGCTGGTTGTAACCATATGTTGTGCTGAGTTTTTTGGGGGAATTACGGCATAATCAGTGGGTGATATTACGTCGTAACCATGTTCTGTAATATAATTACGGCGTAACTTGTAGTGTTGGTTACGCCTTAACTTGTCATTAGTCTGCAAGAATAATGATTTAAGTCTCTTTTCCTTTTAGGAAACAACAACAATCCAACCCAACGGGTAAGATTTTTGTCCTACGATGAAGAAATAAGGAAGTTATGCAGACGACTACGTGAAGCTAGCAAGGAAGGAGATCGATACCCATGAAGCTCTTGAATTTGATGAATTTGATGAAGTCAATGAAGGGGCTGCTAGTAGGAAATTGAGGAAATTTTGCAAGATCAAGTACACGGTGCGTAGTCATTCATTTACATGCAATGCGTGGCTTAGGCTCTTCAAGATCAAATAGCCAGTGATTCCCTAGTATGTCAGGGAATTCTTGGCATCCGTTGAATTCAAACATGAAATTAACAACCGATGATCAAGTCGCATTATGGTTTCAGTTTGGAGGGGTAAGAAGAGAGTTGACTTTGAATTAGTTTATGGTTAGAATGGGATTGTACACTGAGAGAGATTTGGAAAACGATTTGTTTGAGGAGTTTTATGGCACTTGTTGGAGGTTCAAGACCGAGTCATACAACCCACCACATATTTCAATAGCATATCTGTCGTAGAGGGGTACAACTCAAGGAATCCCCTTCATACACCGTTGTAAGGAGTCCTATTCGCTGGCTTGTTCACAGATTGATTGCATGTTCTCTCAAGGCAAGGCATTCGACAAAAGAAAAAATGACTACGGATGATCTTTATCTCCTTCATGGTATGGATGGGGGGAATCACATTGATGTTCCTCATTTCTTGGCTAGGTTCATGGCTAATGGAGCCAAGGGCTTTACCACAAAAAGTCCGATTCAAGGAGCTCATTTCATTGAGAGGTTAGCAAAGAGCTACGGATTGATGACTGATGAGGCGTTATCTTTGGTGACTCGTGGTAAGGAGATCAGTTTGATTGGGAAGAATAAGCTGGTCGAATTCGGGATTTGTTGCCTTAATGTACTAAGTAAACCTGAGTTGTTAGCAGATGCCCCAATGAGAGGTGGAGCAGCAGGTGAAGCTGGGAGTAGTGGAGCTGGAGGTAGTGGTGCAGGTGCAAGTGGAAGCTAAGAGGGAGCGTAGGAGCAGGTCCCAAGGGTTCGACGTAGGGACAGGTTGCATATGATTGACAGGAGGCTTGATGACATGGAAAACCACTTTAATGAAGAGATTGATAGCCTTACTGCAGGCTTGTATGGGCTTAGTGCTCAGTTTGACAGTTTTTCAGGTACTCTCGATCAGGTGCAGGAGCTGCAGCAAGATCTCTTCAGCTGGAGCACGGATAGAACCAGTCAGATGCTCCAAGAAATGCACTTGAGCCATCCCCGTTGGCATGGAGCCCCCTATATGTACCAGCCATATATCCTGGACATTGGCGTCCAGCAAGGGGTGGCCTTTATGAATGCACAACCGTCTCCCAAAAGCACCACCAGCACTCCCTTTGACCCGACACAATACCAGTCTATGGAGCATGATCTTGACAGGGATGAGTGATTCCCCTGTGTTCTGAACAATCTTAAAACACTTTTAAAACAATTTATCTATGTTTGTAATAACTTTACTTTTAGGATATTTGTGTTGGTATTAATCGTTAGTGCCATTATGGTACAAATTTTCATAAATGTTTTTGTGCAGGTTGTGGGACTGTGATACAGTTACGACGTAACCTTGTAACTGAGTTATCCGTAACCCTTTGTCAGAAAAGAAAATTTGAGGGAAATTTAGTTAAGGCGTAGTCACCTAGATAAGATACGCCATAGCAGCCTTCTAACCCTTAGTGAGACATCTTGGGCAAGAATTTGAGAGGGGAGTTTATTTCTTTCTCAGTTCTTTTTCGTTTCTATTTTCTTTTCCTTTTTATTTTCATACAAATGAGACTTTATACACTTCAAGTGGGGGGGATAGAAATAGAAATGAAGTGTATGTGTACTTAGCCTACTTGCCCTAATTTTCTAGTTGGTTTTAAAAAATTTGAGCTCTTTTGAAAAAAATTGTCATGTTTTTAACCAATCTAGAATTGCATAAAGCCGAGCACACTATAACCCTTAATGTCATTGGTGAGATTTAGCCTTTCCGTTTCCCCTATTTTACCCAAATCTGCCAAAAATTGAGTGTGCCGACAGTATTGTAGACTTTAGAACTTGGCTCTTACATCACTTTGAGACCATAGACGAGTAGTGTATCAAGTTAACTTGGTTCATTTGGAAAAGGCAATTCGAAGAGGCAAATGTTTTAGGATTAACCCCAAATAGCCCATATGTGTTCACTTGTGTGCATTTATCGATTAGTCGCATTGACTTATCGACCTCCGTGAAAACCCTTTTTGTTGCACTCACCATTAGTGCAAGATACCCCTAGTTACACCAATTTGAGCCTATCCTTTCATTTTCTAACCCTTATTTCGTTACACCTTTACACCTTAACCTACCGTGTAGTCTTATTTTATGATCTAGAAGTCATTGTTCGCTCTAAGTCAAGGTTTGAGTAAAAGTTTTGGAAATCAAGCTAAATCGAAGTCATCCTATTGAAGATCATTGAAGATCCCCCAATATTCTCCTTATGTTCATCTCAAGTGGGGGGATAAAGATATCGTTGTACTATTAAAAAAATGTGTGATTAGTTCTTGTTGATAAAAGTGCAAATTGTTATAGCACTATGATATGTGGTTATAAGATATTTGCATCGAGGAAAACACCTCGATCACATTCAAAGATTGGAGTTGGTCAAGGTACCAACAGTTCTCAGAGAAGAAAATGTATTCACTAAATGTGCATTCCCCTGACGCATAATGATCCAGTTTCCGTACCTTGAAGTTGAACCTTGAATGAACGGTGGGGCAATGGCAACTTGGTTTTAAGCTAAGAATATTTGTTTTCTTTTTCTTTACACTCATTAAAACATCTCATGCCTTACCTTACCCTTTTTGTCATGAAGCGTGTCTAGGTGATGAAGCGAGCAATCTTTGATGTCTTGGCCATGGATTTGGTCATGTATCATTGATTTTGTCCACTTCGGCTATGTTGTTTTCAGATGACACTTTCTCAATCGAAATGTTCCCTTTTTGAACAATGTTTCTTAAGAAGTGATGACGAATCTCTATATGCTTAGTACGAGAATGCAACACTGTATTTTTGCTAAGATCTATAGTACCTTTGTTGTCGCATAAAATGGCAATGTCACTTAGATAGATGTCGTAGTCAACTAACGCTTGTTTCATCCATAGCGCTTGTTGGCATGCTTTGCCGGCGGAGACATATTTGGCTTCGGTTGTTCAGATGGCTAATGCCGTTTACTTCTTTGAGAACCAAGATTTTAAGCAACACCCCATGAAAGTGCAACACCACTTGTACTTTTTCGGTCAACAGAATCACCTACATGGTCAGAATCTGCATATACAATAGTTTCTACCCCCGTCCCCTTGGGATACCATAATCCCAATTGAGTTGTACCCTTAATATATCTAAATATTCTTTTGACGGCTTCTAGATGTGAAGTTTTAGGGTCTTCTTGAAACCTAGCACAAAGACATACACTAAACATGATATCCGGCCGACTAACCGTGAGGTAGAGAAGATTAACAATCATGACACGGTATTTGGTGTTATCAACGGATTCACCTTCTTCATCTTTGATGAGTTTGGTATCGGATGACATTGGTGTTCTTATTGGTTTTGACTCTTCTAATCTGAATTTCTTTAGCATTTCTTTTATGTATTTGGATTGATTAAAGAAGATACCATCTTCTAGTTGTTTGTGATTCCCTTTTCTTTGTAAAAAGTGTATTGTCAACTAACCCCATGATATAGTTGTTTTTTATTAAAAATGATTTGAGTCTATCATACCAAGCTTTTGGGGCTTGTTTAAGGCCATAGAGAGCTTTCTTTAGTTTGCACACGTGATTAGGTTTTTCAAAATCGACAAAGCCCGGAGGTTGAGATACATAAACTTCTTCATTTATAAAACCATTTAGAAAAGGACTTATAACATCTATTTGAAAAAGCTTAAGATCATGAGCATAAGAATAAGCAAGAATGATTCTTATAGACTCTAATCTAGCTACGGGAGCATAGGTCTCATCAAAATCTATGCCTTCTTGTTGGTTATATCCTTGAGCAACAAGTCTAGATTTATTTCTAGACACCACACCGTTTGCATCTAACTTGTTTTTATATACCCATTTTGTTCCGATTATGGTTTGGTTTTTAGGTGGAGGGACAAGTGTCCAAACATTGTTAGAAACAAATTGATTTAATTCCTCTTGCATAGCCATAACCTAACTTTCATCTTTTATGATGTCTTGAGTATTTTTAGGTTGGGCAAATGACACAAAAAGGCATTAAAGTTAGGGTCCATTTCCAATTAAGGTATTATACTCTTTTTCTTGCATAAAAAGGTACTCAACAAAAATTTTGGCGGTTGGGTTTTTACTAACGTTCGTTAACTCGCCGTTAGTATATTACATGTTTAGTCCTTGTGGTTAGGACCAAATTGCAATGAAGGTCCTTACTTTCAATTAAAATTATTTGCACAAATCGTCCTTGTCGTTAGGGTCGGTCAGCAATTGGTCAGCGGTCCGGTCGCCACGTGTCACCACCTAAGTGGTGCCACGTGGAATCGATCGGTCGGGTTGCCACGTGGACCAATGAGTGGTGCCACGTGGCTACCGAGTATTAATACTTTGCTTTGCTCGCCTGGGATTCGAACCCGGGATGTTTGAGTCACAAGCGAAACTAAGCCCAGCTGTGCTAAGCATAGTTTAAGTAATATAACCCAAAATCAAATACATAACTCTTCCTCAATTTGGCCCAATTCTTAAATAATAAAAGGTTCAATTTAGTTTTTGGCCTATCAATTTAAGGGGTTATATGGGCTGTCAAAAAATAAATAAATATACCGTCGGACTTGTTTTTTCGTGCTCTTTCCAATGGTATGCTCGAGGAATTTTTCGACTTAGTGCGGACCTCGAAAATGCAAAACAAAGGAAAAGCGATGATTTTGCATTTTCGAGGTTCAAACAAAGTCGAAAAAATTCTCCGA
Organism: Chrysanthemum lavandulifolium; assembly: GCA_022545495.1. Lineage (NCBI taxonomy): Eukaryota > Viridiplantae > Streptophyta > Magnoliopsida > Asterales > Asteraceae > Chrysanthemum > Chrysanthemum lavandulifolium. The sequence goes on along the minus strand of CM040238.1, from coordinate 156,734,688 downwards.
GCATACCATTAGAAATAGCGCTAAAAAACGAGTCCGACGGTATATTTATTTATTTTTGACGACCCATATAACCCTTAAATTGATAGGCCAAAACTAAATTGAACCTTTATTATTTAAATGGGCCTTAACTTTAGGAAGGGTTATGTATATGATTTAGGGAAACATTATTGAAGCTATGCTTAGCCCAGTTGGGCAAAGCTTGGCTTCCCACACAAATGTCCCGAGTTCGAATCTTAGGCCAGCCAAAAAATTGGTATATTATACCAATGCCACGTGGCACCACCTCATTGGTCCACGTGGCAACCCGACCCATTTACGACCCGACCCGACTACTAATCCGATCCGACCCTATGCCACGTGGAACCACTCAGGTGGTGACACGTGGCGTTGACGATCGTTGACCATCCTAACCCCAAGGACGATTTATGCAAATTCGAGGACTAACCATGTAATATACTAACGAAGTGAGTTAACGAACGTTAGTAAAAAACCCAAATCCGCCAAAATTTTTTGTTGAGTACCTTTTTATGCAAGAAAAAAAGTAGAATACCTTAATTGGAAATGGACCCTAACTTTAATGCCTTTTTGTGTCATTTGCCCTTTTAGGTTCTATGGTTGATACAAAACAAAATAGATTACTTTGGTTTTGGACTTGGGACCTTATAGTTCTTTCATTTAATTTTCCTATAACCTTTTCTACGGGATGGTATTTAGACTCTTTAACATTGATGATTTCATTGTTTAATGGTTCATCTTCCTTGTTTAGATTTTCTTTGATTTCTAAGACTTCACTTTCGATTATATCATCATCGACAAGAGGTAAGGTAGTTTTATGTGAAATCTCGTCAAATTTTACATTTAAAAATTCTTCAACTTTCATGGTTTCTTTATTTAGTATTACGTATGCTTTACTATTAGGAGAATATCCTAAGAAGATACATTCGGTTGATTTTGTATCGAATTTAGTTAAATAGTCTTTAGTGTTAAGTATGAAACATTTACTACCAAAGACTCGAAAGTGTTCTAATGAAGGCTTTTTGCCTCGTAACAACTCGTATGGAGTTTTTCCTAAGAATGGTCTAATTAAGACTCGATTTAGTATATAGGTTGATGTGTCGACGGCATTGCATCAAAATTTTTGAGGAATAGATTGCTCATTAATCATGGTGAGACTCATTTCTTGTAGGGTTCTATTTTTCCTTTCAACTACCCCATTTGATTGTGGAGTTCGAGGAGCCGAGATATTGTGGGTAATACCATTAGCATCACAAAAAGCTCCGAATTGCACTTCATTATCAAATTTCCGACCATGATCCGATCAAATTGACACAATAGGACTTCCTAGTTGTCTTTGGATTTTCTTACTTTAGATTTCAAAGTAATCGAACGTTTCAGTTTTATTCTTTAAACATTTAGTCCATGTATACCTATTGTAATCATCCACTATAACCAAGGTATAGAAGTTGCCTCCGTAACTTTGGATAGCGGATGGACCAAATAAATCCATATATAGTAATTCTAGACACTTAGCTGTAGAAACCATATTTTTAGATTTATGACTAATATGGACTTGTTTTCCTATGTTACAAGCATCACAAAAATGATGTTCGTATTTTAGTTTAGGTAGGTTTCTTACAAGTTCTTTGGATCATAGCGATTGAAGAAGTCGCATATTGGCGTGACCCAATCTTCGATGCCATAAGGTTGAAGTATCATCCATAGAGGTAAGACAAAGTTTGTCTTTTGGTTCATTTCCAATTTTAATAATGTAGACTCCATGTTTTCTAACGCCTCTTCCTATAGTAATACCAATTTTCAAGATTTTACTACCGCTTTCGCTAAAGAGTACATTGCACTTTTTATCACATATTTGACCTATACTTAGTAGATTAAAGTTTAGGTTTTCTACGTGGCATACATCGTTAATGGTCAAGGATTTGTGAGAGATTGTACCTTTACCGATGATTTTGCTCTTGCTATTTCCGAACATCACATTTCCTGCATTGAAGGATTCATATGTAGAGAACAATGCTTTATTACCGGTCATATGCCTTATGCTCCCGCTATCCTTGATCCATTCGTTTGAATCCAAGTCAACCTTTAGGCACACCTAAGAAAACAATTAACTCAAAAGTTTGGTCCCCGTTTGTTCATGGGTCCATTGATGTTATACATTTCATTCATATGAGGCATATACGAAAATGGTGAGAAAGCATTCCAAGGTGTATAGTTTTGAAATGGAAAACCATTTTATGTGTTAGGATTCCATCCTATTTGATGGTGGTTACTTCTAGGATAAACATTGTTTGGCCTTCTTATGGATGTATTCGGTTTAGAAAACGATGGACCTTTGTGTTTTCATAAAACTTTGACCTTGTTTTAGGTGAGGTGGTTGTTTGACATTTCTAACAGTAACATGGGTTGGTTTCTTTTTGTTAACAATAAAAAAATCGGTTCTAGAAGAAGTGGTTGCGTTATTTCTACTGTTCACTACTGCAGATCCACGGATCCCTAAATTTACACTAGCCGGATCCTTTTTCAAGATATCCGTTGGATCCGGGACTACAATAGCTGGTTTTTCAATTGCTTTAACGAACTGTGTTTCCTTAATCTCGCTAGTTGACGCAATGTGTTACTGAATACCTAGACCATTTTGATTATTGCCCGTTTTAACACTATCAAGTATTTTATTCGAGGTAATTAGTACTTAGTCTAGCAATCTTAGAATCAAGATGATCAACTAACATTTGAAGTTCTACACAAAGCTTGCATTCACTACTTACTTCTTTTCTCTTTTCTAATCTCTTTAATTTATATTTTAGTTCAAGAACTTCCTTTTCTAAAAGTTCATTTTTATTTTTCAAAATCTTGTTTTTGTTAATTACCTTGAGACTAAATTTGCAAAGCTTATCATATTCAAGATGTAAGGATTCATCGTCTAATGATAAACTACTATAATATAGAGAGTTGGAACATACCTCGTTGGAGTCTTTTGCCATGAGACAAATTTCTTCCTTCTCTTCCTCACTCACTCCCCATGAACCACTCACGAATGCCTTTTGTTCGTCACGTTTGGGACACTCACTAATGAAGTGATTTGGATCCCCGCATTTGAAACACTTGCGTTCGTCCTTCACTTTCTTGTCGTCTTTTCTTTTCCGCAACCCTTTCTTGTCGTCATAAGGTTGCTTGAAATATCTTCCTTTTATCCGAAAGAACTTCTTGAAGTCGCGAACTGCCATTGCACACTCTTCGTCCTCACTTTCTGAAGATGAGGTTTCTTCATTACTTGAGACTTTCTTGGCCTTTAAAGCGAGAGATTTATGTCTCTCTTTCTTTTCCTTTGAGACCTCGGAGTATTTAGCGAGTACGAGCTCATAGACCTTTAGGTTTCCTATGAGTTCATCGAGAGTGAGGTTTGACAAGTCTTTGGATTCTTCAATGGTCGTCACCTTCGGTCTCCACTTTGATGGAAGCGCCCTTAGAAATATCATGACATGATTACGACTAGAAAAAGACTCATCAAGTGCTTGTAATGAAGTAATAATAGTATTAAAGCGTAGCAAAAGAATTATCAATACTATCTTCATCCAATATTGAAAATTGTTCATATTGTTGAAAAATAAATCAATTTTGTTGTTTTTAACTTGTTGATTTCCTTGGTGTGTTACAACCAACGAATTCCAAATTTCTTTAGCGGTTTTATGCATAGAAATTCTTTCAAATTCCTTTTTGGGTAAGGCATTATATAAAACCATTTTGCCTCACTATTTTTGGAAAGCTTTTTCTTTTGGTCGTCGGTGAGACGATCATGAGAAATGTTTTCTTCATTGCCGGTTTTATCATCTTTTATAGTTGCTTGAAAATCACCTTCAACAATAATATACCAAAGATCAATATCTTTAGATTTCATATAAGTTTCAAATCTATTTTTCCAATAAATAAAACTATTAGTTTCAAGTAGTGGAGGTCGTTGCATAGATAACCCTTCTCTATAATTTTCAAAACTCATTGTGATCGAAAAGTTTTTAAAATACAATTTAGTTTAAAATTTTTTAAACCTTGCTCTTGATGTCAATTGTGGAAAACTAGAAGGGGAGGGGGGCTGAATAGTTTTACCGATTTTAATTTAAGTTTCAAAGATTTAGATTCGATCTTATGTGAATTCGTGTGGATGGATAAATAGTATAAAGCAATAAGTAACGTAAGTATAGGAAGCAAGTAAAGTAAAGGATAGAAAGTAGCGACACAAGTGATTTATAGTGGTTCGGATACAAGGACACCTTCCTTGCCCTACTCCACTCCCGAGTTCCCCACTCGAGAGTTCAAGCACTATGTCAACAATCTCCTTCAACTTGGCAGGGAAGCCTCACAACGTCGCTTACACTTTTTCCGGTACAAAGCTAAATGCCGAGTTCTTCCATGAGGTAGAACTAAACCTTTACACAGCTATTACACAACAACTATGTGAAATATGAATTACAAGATCTTGCTACAGAATCCTTGTGGACGAACAAATCAATCAAGGACCCTTTGCTTGGATGACTTGTAGTATAGCATGATCTCGACTTTGAAAGGACATATATGAGAATCACAACAAAAGATAGAAGAACTATTAGAATGATCAAATTATTAAAGGTTAGGAGAGTGATATAATATATGAGAGAGTTGTAAGAAGAAGGGTGAGAAACAATGAAGAAATGGCTCACTATTTATAGGCACAAAAGCCTTCTGCCCTCGGTTCCGGCTGATCCCTAACCTAAAGGATCCGGCCAGTGCAAAACCTGGGATCGGGCAGTCTAGGTCAGAACAGTCCGGATTTTGGGTTGCAAACCGGGTTATGGGTTATGGGTTATGAGCCATGGGTCATGGACTTTGGGTCATGGGTACCTAACAAGATACAATGTATCTAGACAATGGGTCATGGGTCTTGGGTCATGGATAATACCCAACATGATTATTGTTCAAATATTATATGTTTATATCTAAATTGATACTTAATTTCTTAAGTTTTCTAGTTTAAGTGTTTTTGCAGCAATATTGGAAAAGACGCAGAAATTGTCATTACTTGGAGTTAAAACGAAGAAAACAAGCAAACGTTGTTTTCAGAGGAAGAATAAGGCGTATCCAAGCTAATAAGCATACACCATATACATAACTGAGAAGATTCCAAGACCTATTCGTACTTAGAAGAATACGACGTATCCATTTATAGAGATATGCCGTATAGAAGCCCTAGCTTATGAAGATCCCAGATGCGCTTTAAAGACATATGGCGTATCTATTTATAGGAATACACTGTATACATGTCTCAGAAGAAAACCAAGAGAAGAGATTAAGTCAAATTAAGATTTCAAGTTTATGTGATGGCCTTAGAGGATGCTTTAGTATTTTGGCCATATATCTTTCATTCAAACTTTGATTTACGCGATTCAAGCGGCCACAGAAAGAGTAAATGAAGAACTACATGATACTCAAGAGAATATGACATATTGGGCACTTAGATATGCCATATTAGTTTATGCATACGCCATACCGGATGCATATTCCAAAATATTCTTTCTTTGAGGCTACGTTTGATATTTTGGATATGCCGTATTGGGCCCAGATTAGCAACTACAAATACCAGACTCTAACCACGAACTTTAGGATCATTATGGTTCCTTGGGACCCTTCCATATAATTCACTCACCACTCTCAACCACAACGGAATTTCACCACGCCAAGGCCCCAAGATCAACCCCAAGAGCTAGGAAATCAAGAAGATAAGGTCTAGTATCATCACATTAGGTTTAATCATTCAATTTTCATATCGATTTTTATCATGATTTCTATTTGTTCTTTGTTTGAATTATCTTCTTGTGCTTTTACATACATTATGGGCTAACACCCTTGGTGTTAGCCATATTATGAATATTATATGATAGTTATTTCCAATATTAAGATTTATTATTTAGTATTGTGTAGTTTATGTGTTTATCGTTCAATACATGCTCGTTTATATGTTTGAGTATTTTAAGTATAGATATTACATGGACCAAGTGGATAACTAGATGTATAATATAAGGACATTTAAGTTAGCATAGTGCTCTTCAATAAAGTGACCGTGTGAGAAGAGTAGGTATCACATGGACCAAGTGGGTACCACAGATAAATCACCTAGATTAGTTGACACATCTTAATGCATGCTTGTAATTGAGTAGCTACATGGACCAAATGGTCTACAAGATTACATGTGTAGAGGCTAGATACATGGACCAAGTGGTCTAGTATAAGTTAGATAGGAGTGTTGAGGTATTACCTGGACAAAAGGATATTCTTCATACATTCTGAAGTCACCAGTACTTTAAAATTAAATCATTGCCCTAATGAACGGATAACTAAAATGTAATAGGAGTAATATGGATAGTGTTGGAATCGCTCCTAACACTTAAATGTAACGACATTTACGGGATTACATTATCTATCTTAGTTAGCCAAAACACATGGACTAGATATGTCATATTGTAATAGTTAAGTTGTGTTAGGCTATAAATACCCTCCTAGACTTCACTAGGAAGGTGAGACTCTTTGTGTATTTCACTTTTACTTATTAATAAAACACATAGTATTTCCCTTCTCTCTCTACTTTCTCTCTCTAACATGAAGATGGTGTTCTTCCATCTTCCCTGACCTTCCGAATCACCATATCAACCTTTAGATCGATCCTACAATTAGTATCAGAGCCAGGTTGGTTATTATTGGTTGATTTGTGTGATGTTGTATCTTGTCAAAAATTGTTATTTTTTAAACTGTTTTTAACCATTGTTTATGAATTTGAAATATTTTTTCTTATTCATAGTTGGTGATAGTTTTTTAAACTTCTTTTGTATCCTGGTCAAATATACAAGTCATTTGCTTTAACAGTTTCATACTTCTTGGTTTGTGTCATTTATTTGTCCAAACTGCTTATGACTTTTGTACCAATCCGTGTCTATTAGTGGTCAAATGGTCTAGTTCCATGGTCAAAATGGGTCATAATGATGTCTTTTATGTCATGTTTCTGGGTTTTGGTTGAATCTGAACGGAATCTATGGTCGGAAAGTCGCCGAAGCTGAAAAGTCAACGAAAGTCAAAACCCTCTTTTATGCCTAAGCACTCATCTACATATCTGTTTACGAATTACTTGGAAAGTAATTCGTAAGGTTTTTACAAATAAGGTTTTTACGCCTAAGTCTTACGACTAACTCTTACATCTAAGTCTTATGCGTAAAGATTTACGAATAAGGTCTGTTTACGCGTAAAGGTTTACAAGCAAGATTTTTCGACCAAGGTCTACGCATAAGACTCACTTTATGCATAAGGATTTTCAAACAATACTTTACGACCAACATCTTTACGCCTAAGTCTATTTGACAGAAATAGGAGATGAAGAATATGACCAGACCATGAACGAAATACCATGACTCTTGTGTTTGACTTCAGTTTCAACTTTATTAGTCCAAAGACTTAACTGCTCAACAAAGACTGAGTCACGACTGCCAACATCGACCCTTTCCAATCCAATCCAAACACAACCAAATCCAAAACTAACCTAATCCCATCTCCTCCAACTCTATCATACTACTCATTCACGACTCGAACTAAAATGAAAAAGAAAATCAAATAAATCTCATATTTTTTCGTGGTATTTACAAGTTATATCAAACCATTGAAGGTCAATTACACGAAAAGAACATCATCATTGATTTTTATCAAAGGTATGCTTCTATATCTATCCGAAACTGAAAATGAAAATAAAATAACAATTATGTCACTTCTTTTTCATTTGTTCGTTCAAAAAATCATCGTCAACACAACTTCAATAACCTACCCAAGACCCTTTGACATGACCTTAAAGCCGTGTGTTCATGGTGCTCTTGCATCTTCGTACCTAACTAATTCTAACAAGGAAGAGTGTTGCTCAATTGGTTATGATTAAGAAGATTGTGATTTATGATGTTATGTGTTGAGATAAGATTTGATGTGATTGTTTTCCTAGAGACGAGAGATGACTGAGAGTAGATGAGTTTGGTGAGAGAGTTGAGATGGAAGTAGGCGTTATTTTTTTTAGATGTACAATTAGGGTTATGGAATGCTTAGGTCTGCTTTATATCCGTTTAATTAGGGATATAATATTGGACCGGGTACTTCATTTCTTTTGATATTCACTTGGATCCGGAAATTGGGCTGAACATATTATTGCACGAATTTTATTTTTGGACTGGGCTATTGCGTGCTATATCCTGTTACTTGGGCTAAATTAATATCACACTATTTAGTAATTGGATTGGGCTTGGTATAAGTTGGGTCCGAAATTAGTTTATGACATGGGCTGTTATTTTTGTTGGAATTGTTTTATCCAAAAATGGTATACATTGGAATGAAACTTTATCTATTATCATCAAAAGTACTTTTGTACATGGTATGCATTTTTGGTATAACGATTGGTTATCACTAATTTTCACGGGGATACAATTTTTTGACAAGATCGGGAAACCATTATCAAATTCATTTAAACCGTTAATGAAAGCTAGTTTTGAGCATGTAACTGCAAGATGTGACTACGGAGTTTATTCTTTATTACTTATTTGAAGTTGAAGTGGGATATCACGGGTGCGTGTACTTAGTATCTTGAAGATATCGGGGTTCGTTGGATGCATGATTCTTCGAGCTTTAACAGTTACGAATGACAAAGACTTGAGTTGTCTAGTTATACCTGATGTAAGGAGTTACGTTGTTGTGCTCACAGCGTATAACTATCACTTTTAAGGAGTTACGTTGTTGTGCTCAAGTGTCACAAAAAGCTGTGGATAATTTGAGAAACTTTAAGTTCAACCTTTTTCGATTGTGTAAGAAAAAGGGTTCTTCGTCTGACAATAGTGCAAGTTTAAGTCACAAGTTCGAGTTATTTTACTTGATCTCAAGTTCGTCATATTGGGTTTCTCCATCGATGAGTCACTACAAAAGCCATCGGAATGATAATGGGGTCGGTAAAGAGTTAGATGAGAAGAGTATACACGAGTAGAAGTTTTATCGTGATTGATTCTCACGAAATATTTATGGTACTTCACACTTGTTCGATTAAATGGACATACATGGTTTATTGTCTCCAATTCATCATCAACATACATGGTGTATGATTACGATTCATTGAAAACATCGGGGAAGAGAGTGTACGGGTCTCTGTTTCTTTGACTTTTTTTGAACACCTGTTTCCCTTCATGAATTTCTTCAATTAGGGGAGAAATGAGACGATCTGTGGTTCAAACGTCTTAATTCAGTGTTATCGTCTCAACTTTCACGGGTTATCTTGTGTGAAGTTACCTAAATAGGTTGTTGTGATGCCTCACACTCTGTCATTTTATCGAGTAATTGCATATTCACAGGTGATTATTATTCCGATAGACCGCAACAATCAGGGGGAAGTTGCTTCATTTCGTCTTTCGTGGTTTGTTTGGTGTGAAACATCTACATACGTGAGAAGATCTTGTTGATTTCTTGCATGTTACCCCCGAACGGATTTTCCGCATTGTGTACAACTATGATTACGTAACAAGACAGATTTACCTGGTGTGGTTTACTGCTCATCTACAAATTCCGCTGCGTACTAAAAACTTCAAAAGTTAAAAGAAATGTCGACTACATCAAAGTTTCAAATCTGCTAAAGACGGTTGTCAGTTTGGGGAAGGCGATTGAAACTTGGCAAAAGAAGTGTCTGAGAAGTTGCTAAAGACATGCAACATGATTTGGGGAAGTTAATCCAGTTCTTGCATATTACATCATTTGCCTACAAGTGAAGAAAACAGTTCTCAAGTCGAGGTACAAGAAGAAGACAAAGAGCGTCAACTGTCATCATCCTCAGCATTTGAAGAGCTTATGAAGACCTTTCATTATTTGTTTTAGTACTTGTAGGAAATGTTGTAAGTAATCCCTTATGTCGTCCCATTGGGGGAAGATTGTTGGAATCACTCCTAACACTTAAATGGAATGACATTTACGGGATTACATTATCTATCTTAGTTTGCCAAAACACATGGACTAGATATGTCATATTGTAATAGTTAAGTTGTGTTAGTGTAAGCTCCCGGAAAATTTCATTGTACTTAAGACTTTAATCAGAAATAAATCACGATTTACATCATCATGAAATTTTCTAATTATCACATTTGCATAACATTTGGCATATGCATGATCAACGTAGCTTGAGCGTTCATAAATATACCGTAGTGATCAGAATGAAATTCTCCATGATCCCGATATTCTTAAAATATATAATATATATAATAAAATAAATAGAAATAAAAATACATAAATATCGGATCGGGCCTAAAATTCTTATTGGGCCTCAACTTGAACCCAACTCACCACCTAGTACCCATTAGGCCTCGTTATTGTGACAAGCCCAACAACACAAATTCGCGTGGGCCTCTTTGTCTCCAACCGGTCTAGGACACGAGCCCAACCCACCTCTCATTTCTCCTTTGGGCCTCGTTCACACCACATAGCCCAAGTAGGCACACTTAAACATTTGTACATATGATATAGTTGCAACATTTTGTTGTGGTATCCTTTCTTGAAGCTGAGAAACGAGCGAAGCAAAAACAAGGGAAGCAAAAACCAAACCAAGTGTAATCTAACTATGACCAAAACGTATGTATATAAAAGGAGGGACAAGAAACATGTTAAGCCACCTTAGATTAATATACAATTAAGTCTAATCTTTTGACCAAGCCTTGGACTTTATAAACTAAAGGATATTGTGTTCCTTGTGATTTCGACTAGGCAAAGCATGCCATATTTTCATCCGAACATGTATGCGAACCAAACTACAAGGACTGATTTTACGTTGCCCGTATTATTTTACGTTGCATGTATGCGAACCAAACTACAAGGACTGATTTTGTAATAAGTCTAAACTAGTTATAGTTATAAACTTTGGGTCGAAAGTGTCAACTTGAAAACCCTAGGGTTGAACGCGTCAAAAACATATTTTGGAGGAATGTTTTCGTAAAACCAGTTTCACCAAGGGTTGAAACTGTCATTTTTAGAAAGTTTTGATATAAAATACGTTTTGGGTAAAAAGTGTCAAATGCTCAAACTTAAGGGACTAAACTCGTACACTTTGAAACTTGAGGGTACAAAGTGTAATTTCAGAAAGGTTTAGAAAAAACTTATAAACTTAACGTAACTTCGTAAAAACGAGTATTTTGATCATATAAGTGTTTTCAAGGTATTTTATTATCGGATATCGTTAAATATATCACACACACATATATATATATATATATATATATATATATATATATATATATATATATATATATATATATATATATATATATATATATATATATATATATATATATATATATATATAAAATCCGAGAAAATGCACGTGGAATCTAAACGAACTAAAATTCTCAACAACACTATCATTTTTACGAGATCACAATGGGGGAACATTTCACTTATGCGTAAGTGAGGATCATTAATCAATATCAACTAAGACAATGTAGCAAGTAAATTAACTTAAATCGTTAAGCATGCACACACCCTATTGAATTGAACAATTCAATGATCTATTGAATAAGAATATTCAATGCTCTATTATTTTGGTCGCGAACCAAAATGTTTATCATGTTCTGAGACTCGCCATCTCATCATTTTAGGTTTCGGTTTGGAACCTCTGCTACATTGTGCTTGATCTGTTTGTGCTTCTTCATTATCATCAAGGTGAGTTCATAGCCTCGCTTTTACTTTTATTTGCAAACCCCGCGAGGGAGATACATGCTCTAAACTAGAACACAAGGTTTTTCATAAATGTTCGCTTCTTGATTATTGGAATTGCCTAAGTATTTAGCCATAAGTCCCCTGTATCATGAACCATTAGTCATCGCGAGTGAACGCAGATACTTTGAATAGTACTATAGGGAGTAACGACCTCGTCTTGGTTATAGAGAAATAATCGGGGCGCACCATATTTGAATTGCATTAGGTAATTGGCTATTACCTCCTTTGGGGCAAAACTTACGTACATCAGTAATTCGGTGTATGTAGTTGAGTCTTGATTGCATGAGCTTAGCGCATAATAATATGTGATTTTCTTTATGATATTGTTAGTTTACAATTATCATGCTCATATTCTTGTGTTCAACTATTATTTAAACTTATGAACTTCACTCAACATTTTTGTTGACCTTTTTAGCATGTTATCTCAGGTAATCAGTGAAGATTATATTCAAGGCACGGAGTGGGGCATACCAAGACCTTTCTTGTGGTGTAAACATAAAGTTGTCATTTCTTTCAAACTCATGCTCTTTATTTTGGGAAAAACACTTGAACAATTTACAAAATTTTGTAACAACTATGAGTTTTCGATGAATGATAACTACTTTTAATAAAACACCTCTTTCGAGTCGTTTTCTATAATTTTTGACTATGATCTCCATTCGAGTAACACCCCGATTAGTCTTCCGCTGTCATTATGATCTCGGGGGGTGTTACAGATTAGCATCAGAGCCAAGGTTATAGAGAACCAAAGAGTTTTTCAATCACATTTGGACTATAACCACACTTTTAAAACGGGACTATTATACACCACTGCCCTATGCCCTTCTGTGACCGCTCTATGCATTAGGATTGATGCATCACTAGATCATAAGTAAATTGCATTCATTTTAGTTAGGCATGAAGATTTGCTTGGCAGATGTGCGTAACTAACTAAAATCTTGTTAATCATACTATTTGGCATTTTACTTACAATATTATTTTATGGGTTATTACAGTACCATGTCTGCTTCCCACCCAGTTGTTCTGTCCTCAGACACTGAGATGGAAGATATTATGTCCTCTATGACTATCAATATGCCAGTTCATCCCAGTCCAGTCATACAAGCCACTGTTTCGGACTAGACTGAACCTTTTGAGGAAGGCGAGGTTGCCCGAACTCCTACCATTCCAGCTATGACTGCTCGCTCTCAAGAGCGTACTGCTTTTGCTTCTATGACACTAGATTAGTATTATGAGTCGCATCAATGGCTACCTACTTTAGATGTCGCAGTGGATGATGGATCATCCAATTCATCCAAGAGCACTGATTCTGCCTCATCAAACACTTCTGTATCATCTTCCTTACCGATCCGTCGTCGCCGACGTAGGATCTGAGTCCTGAAGCCATATGAGCCCGAGCCATTCGGAGTGCCTTTCAGACTGCATCCTAAGGGTACCATCTTCAAAAACACGGCTAGGAAGGGTGTGCGATCCATCACTATGACTTATGTGACACCATCATTTCGATCACCACCACTCGATCACCACCACCTTTCGGTCATCACCGTTTCACCTTTGCTCCACCCATCGCTACTTCACCACCACCGCCACCTACTGTATTCTACTATTAGACCACTACTGTTCCTGCTTCATCACCGCCTGTAGCATCACCACCATTGGATACTTTCAATGAGCCACCTTTTCCACTTAACGTTAGATGCTATTCTCCATCACTGATTGATCCTTACATGCCTACTCGTGTGGACGTCCAGCCTGGACCTAGGAAGAGGGCCGGTGCTAGATGATGGTCATTCTTGTTACCTCTTCTTCATTGTTGGAGAGACGAGGAGGGAGCACTGAGTCCTTTCGAGCTTGGAGAGAGCTCAACGACTGCACTAGCTCCAGTTCTGCCAGTCACCGGTGAGCCCGTACACCACACTATTCCTCTGTTGGCATCTAGACTCATTAAACACGAGGACCAGCTGAATGAGCTCCTGGCACATTATGACGAGATTCCGCTAGTTAGGATAGAGAGCTTGGATGAAGAGGTCGAAAACCTCGTGATTGGTCGTTATTCCATTGAGATTGTATTTGACATGATGAGCGCCCAGATTGTGGATGCGAGAGATGTCGTGACCAGATTGACCTAGGCTTGAGACTACTGTTCGAGATGCCAGTACTTTGAGAGACACTGCCCTAGGCCGAGAGAGATCCTTACATCACGAGCTTGCATCCGCTCATGCTCACACCACTATACTAGAGCAGAGGATTGATGACCTCGAGGCAAGAGATCGAGCACGCGAGCAGCAGATCCGAGATTTGACAGCTATGGTTGAGGAGATTCACCGTCTTCATGATGACACTTCTGGCGATGCATAGGTCCTAGTCATCTTTATTGTAGTATGTATCATAAAGCCGCCATATGAGGCATTAAGGCTTGTATCCTTTTTGGTTTGTAACTATGGAACAAGAATGTTGATGTTGTAACCTATGGTTGTGAAAAATTACTATGTATCGATGTATTTTATGCTATCTATGGTTGTATTTCTATATTCTTGTGTTGTGATGTTATTCATCGGTCATATATGCCAAACCGATCATTATGTCCTTATATATGTTATGATTTTGTTGAGATAAATCATGATTCACTTATTACTGTTCATAATGATATCATTTCATTGATTTAAAGTGATGATCTTGACTATTATGATATTTATAATATGTAATCACTTTTATTATCGTCGATGATTCTTAATCTTGGTGTTTATTTCTTGGTAATTTTAGAAAAATGGTCAAGAAGAAAGCTACCTCATCCACCATCACTCCAACTGTTGTCCGAAAAATGGTCATTTGAAAGCGTTAAGCCGCTATCGCTAAGCATCCGCCGACACCGATAGAGCGAAGTGAACGCATTCTTTGAAGGTGAACGAATTGCTCAAGAGGCACGTGGTCAAGCCGCCGCAAGAAGCCGAGATTGCAAGAGAAGCTGAGATTGCAAGAGAGGCTGAGATTGCTAGAGAAGCTGAGATTGCCCGAGAAGCGAAGATCGCTCAAGAAGCTGAAACTGAGCATGTTTCCCAAGCAGCTCGTGAAGCCGAGGCTGCTCGTCTTGCTGAAGCAACTCGTGTCGCAGCAGCAGCATGTATTGTTGAAATGGCAAACTCAAATGAAACCAACACTCCAACAAATCAAAGTGAGTCTTCCGTAGCTCGTAAGTGTAGCTACAAGTAATTCATGAACTGCACGCCAACATTCTTTCAAGGCACAGAAGGTGCTATTGGTTACTTCATTGGTTTGAGAGGCGGGGCGTGTTTACGCTAAGTGATTTGCACAAATGATTGCAAGGTCAAGTTTGCAACTGGAACTTTGCTAGAAGATGCGTTATCTTGGTGGAAAGCTCATGCCCAACCAATCGGAATGGAAGAAGCTTGTAGGATTTCATGGTCAGATCTGAAACAACTGCATGATGAAACAGATCGCCCAAGGCGAGATAAAGAAGCTAGAAGACGAGTATTACAATTTGGCTGCTAAAGGTAAAGATCTCAAGACATACTTCAAGAGATTCCATGAAGTGAGAGCTCTGTTTCCTCATCTGTTCCCTACCAATGAAAAGCTTTTGGAAGCTTTGATCGGAGGTTTACGTCGGAGCATTGAAGGAGATGTCATCGCTTCTAATCCAAAGACTGTTGAGGAAGTTGTCATTGTATCCCACCGCCTTATGGAACCGATACTGAAGCTTGCAAATGCAAAAGGCTCAAGTGACAACAAAAGAAAGCTTGATGATCCGAAAAGCTCAAATTCCAACCACTATCAGTCCAACAACAATCGGAACAACAACAACCAGTATCACCACAACAGAAACCAGCATCACAATCGGCAAAACCAAAGAAAAGAAGCCGCAAGGGCTTATGCTGCACCAACTGCCAGAAAAGGATATGCCGGACCACATCCTTAGTGCAATAGATGTTTGATGCACCATTCTGGACCCTGCACTGTGAAGTGTGACGAGTGCAACAAGATAGGTCATCAGGGTAAGCATTGCCGAAACCCTGGAGGTGGAAACACTATGGCAAACATGAGTTGTTATAGATGTGGAAAGAAGGGTCATTTCAAGAGTCAATGCCCAAAAATGAATGCAACTCAGCAGAACAATGCGCGTGCAAGGGCGTACATGCTAGGAGATGGAGACGTGCCGTTGAACCCTGATATTGTGACAGGTACGTATTCTCTTAACAATCATTCTGCAAAAATCTTGTTTGACTCTGAAGCCGATAAGAGTTTTGTATCTACCACCTTTTCACCATTACTTGAAATTTCCCCAATTGCCTTAGATACAACATGTGAGATAGAACTAGCGGATGGAAAGATAATAGGAACCAACACCGTAATCCGTAATTGCCCTATCCTGTTACAAGACCACTTGTTCCTTATAGATCTTTTGCCAATCAAGCTTGGTAGTTTTGACGTCGTAATTGGCATGGATTGGTTGTCTAAACACCGTGCTAGGATTATTTGCGATGAGAAAACCGTTCATATCCCAATCAATGGTGAAACCTTAGTTATTCAAGGAGATCAAAGTAGAAAGTACTTAAGTATCATATCCTATGCAAAGTCGATAAAGTGCATGGAGAAAGGATGTTATGCCTTCTTAGCTCAGGTAATGGAAAAGAAGTCGGAAGAGAAACGACTAGAGGATGTACCTGTAGTTAGAGAATTCTCAAGTATTTCGGAAGATTTTCTGGACTACCACACCGCCGACAAGTCGAATTTCAAATCGATCTTATTCCGGAGCTACTCCGTAGCACGAGCACCATACCGCTTAGCACCCTCGAAATGCAAGAACTGTCTAAACAACTAGAAGAGCTATCTGACAAAGGATTCATTAGACCAAGTTCCTCACCCTAGGGAGCACCGGTTTTATTCATCAAGAAGAAGGATGGATCATTTCGGATGTGTATCGATTATAGAGAATTGAACAAGTTCACAATCAAGAACCGCTATCCCTTACCAAGAATCGATGATCTGTTTGATCAGTTACAAGGATCGAGTGTATACTCGAAGATTGATTTAAGATCTGGATACCATCAGTTAAGGGTAAAAGAGGAAGATAAACCTAAGACCGCAGTTAGAACTCGATATGGTCATTATAAATTCCAAGTAATGCCATTTGTTTTAACCAATGCACCCGCTGTATTTATGGACCTCATGAATAGAGTCTGTAAACCATACCTGGATAAATTCGTCATTGTGTTCATTGACGATATTCTTATCTACTCTCGTGATAAAGAAGAATATGTGGAACATCTGAGAACTGTCCTGAAGTTACTTAAGGATGAAGAATTGTACGCAAAGTTTTCCAAATGCGATTTTTGGATTGAGACCATCCAATTTATTGATCACGTGATCGACGATAAAGGAATCCACGTGGATCCCGAAAAGATCGAATCCGTAAAGAACTGGTCCGTACCAACCAACCCCACTGAGATTCGTCAATTCTTAGGTCTTGCCGGTTATTACCAGAGATTCATCGGAGGTTTCTCAAAAATAGCTAAACCGCTAACGGAGTTAACCCAGAAAACGAAGAAATTCGAATGGGGAGATGATCAAGAATCAACTTTTCAACTCCTTAAGAACAAGCTTTGTGAAGCACCCATCTTGGCACTACCTGAAGGAGTAGAAGATTTTGTAGTATACTGCGATGCTTCACATATGGGTTTAGGCGATGTTCTTATGCAAAGGAACAAAGTGATTGCTTACGCATCATGTCAACTCAAAACTCATGAGAAGAATAATACTACTCACGATCTAGAACTCGGCGCTGTGGTATTTGCACTCAAGTTATGGAGACATTATTTATACGGAACCAAGTGTATAGTATACACTAATCACAAAAGTATTCAACACATCTTAGATAAAAAGGAACTGAATATGCGTCAACGCCGCTGGCTAGAATTGCTCAGTGATTATGATTGCGAGATTCGTTACCATCCCAGAAAGGCGAACGTTGTTGCCGACGCCTTGAGCAGAAAAGATCGCCCTAAGCCACTTAGACTGAGATCATTGGGAATGGTAATCAATTCACCCCTACCATAAAAAATTATTGAAGCTCAAATCGAAGCTCTTAAAGAAGAAAACAGGCTGAATGAAAAGATTTATGGCATGCCGGAGAATGAAAATGGATTTGTGAAAAGGTTAGACGGAACATTATGTTTCAAAGATCGAAGTTGGATTCCACTCTACGGAGGTATCCGAGAACTCATCATGCATGAATCACATAAATCGAAGTATTCCATACATCCTGTTCCCAACAAGATGTATCAAGATCTAAAACTTTTATATTGGTGGCCAAACATGAAGGCTGATATCGACGAATATGCTAGTAAATGCTTAACATGTCTGAGAGTCAAAGTAGAGCATCAAAAGCCGTCAGGATTGTTAACCCAACCCGAACTTCCCGTATGGAAATGGGAAAGGATCACAATGGATTTTGTAACATATTGTTAATTCATAAACACATCACAAATTCATAATATGGGGCGTATGGTTTGAGTTTTAGAGAGAGAAAGTGGAAGAGTTTTGGGAACTTAGTGAGACAAAGAAAAATGATATTAAAATCTCCAACCCTTTGCCTTACAAGGCAAAGGGTATTTATAGTTACAAGCTTAGGCGCCTCCTTGGTGTGGATCGTGAATCTGGTGGGTAAAGACCCGTCCAGTCCTCCACGGTGTTACTTAACAAACTACTTACTAACACTAAATGACTACGACTATGAGCTTTCTAACGATTACATATACTTGAGGTGACCGACTCTTTAACTACCGATTTTCTAAATACTAACAATCTCCCCTAAGGAGGTCACCTCAATTTACATTGAATACAAACAGATATTACATTTTTATTGTTCTTGGATTCTTGATTAAGTTCTTTTCTCTGTAGCCAGTAGTCTTTGATTCTTCATGTTCCGCATGTTTTGTTAATTCAAGTGGAGGTCTTTAACTGATCCACGTGATGATTAGTTTTGAGCCAGCTTTGAGATCATCAGCCACCATAAATCTCTGACTCATCCTTTGTAGAGTTGCCATCATGTGACGTTGTGACTTTTGGGCCGACATGCTCACATTATGGATCATCATATCTTCTCATCAGAGTTGCGGAAGCTTTTGTTGATTCATGACATTTGCAACAGCGTAGCAGAAGTATGGAGTGAAGCTATCAGAATCACTTGATGAAGATATGCATATATCATAATTTCTTTGAAGTGAACGTGATGTGTGAGCATGCGGCTATGGATTGATGTCTCAATTCTGATCAGCTGCAACCGTCGGGTGTTCCTGCAGACAACAGTTAGCAATAAAAGCGCACAAAAGTGTCTTTGATCACTTTCGTTGAATTGAGGTACACGGCCCACGGTTCCCCGTTGATCAGTACAAGTACTGCCTGTGATCAGGTAGAATTTTAAAGAATCTCCTTGACAGGATTTTGCAGCAGCTCTAGCCGTTCTTAAACTGGAACGTCTCAAAGAAGACAACACAGAATGAGTGAACCAGCAAATTGAGATTTACTGATTGATTAAAAATTATTTGAAAAACAATCGTGTGTTGCTTAATATAAAGGGTTTTGCAATACAACGGAGGTTTTATTAGAAAATCAATTATCAATCATAAATACCCTTTTAATTTTGAAACATTAATACACAGTCGATGTGCTACAAAAAAGAATTTTTAAGCACAACGACCGGTTTTTCAAAGGTATCCGTCAATCCATTCCTGAACCAGGATTGATTCAAAATATGAATCGCCCCATCGTTTATGTCCAGTTGTCAAATGTTTGATCCATTGGATAGATCTCACATGCCACCCACCAAGAGCTTGTTTTATGTTGGCTCTAGAAGGTTTTCCATCTTCATTGTGAATGTGTTAACACATCACTCAGATGTTCTGGCAATACCACAAGGATAATGCGTAGGACTCTTAAAATATATTCTCACTTTTCACATTGTGTGAAACAGTGAGACTTCATTAATTGTGTCCTAATGAGATTTATTGATGATCTCGTGGCTCTAGACTCAATCATGCACATTTGGTTCCTATGCCGGAGACTAGGGATAGGGTATCCTTCTTCAATATCAACAATCTCTAAGAGAAAGTCGATAGATTGTGTAGGTTCCTTGTAAGAATGAAACAAGTCTTTTTAAGAGGAACTTGAGTAGCTTGGGAAGTTTAGTGCAGTGCGTCACTGGGTCCATGACGTCTTGTCTTCAATACCAGTGTTACCTTAGTAACCACCAATAGTATATGAATTGAACCCGATTTCTGCCCTAAGGTTGAATAAATAGAGTGCTATTTCTTTTCACCCTTTTCTCATTTAATTCTTTTTCATTCTTCAACCCCTTCAGTGCTTACTGAGACTTCATTACTAGAACCTTGCTGGGTTTATTCCAGTTCTAGCTCTTTCTCATCCGCACTCTTCCGTATTATCATTTTCTCCTTTTTCATCATACCTAAGGACTTCTACACTATCTAGTGGATTGTCCTCGGTAGATCCTCCTCTGGCGGGATCGTGGGAACGAATACCTAACCTAACCATCCTTATATCTTCATGCATAAAATAAATTGGTAGGTCTTTTGGTATTTTTCATTCAGCCTCGAAACCATTTGAAAATCAAACAAGGTACTTGTGATATAGAATCAAAGCGTTTTGTACCTTAATTGTTTTTGATATTTTAGAAATGCTCCCCTTCAACATGTGCTTCAAGTATTAGAAATTGTTTTAGCACATGGAGGCAAAAGGACTTTGAAATCTTAGATTAAGATTTAAAGATCCAATCTTTGATTAACATTTTCTAAAATGATCATCATTACTTCCCGATCAAATCTAGTATTTTAAATACTTTGGATAAAATAATTTTGGGAAGGATGAGGTTTTCTTAAAATTGCTCCCCCTCAATATGTGCATCGAGATTCATAAGTGTTTTGCACATATTAGAGAGAACCTGCACTTAGAGACAAATCAATCACGTTTCAATCCTTTTTGGTTTGAGATAGATGCTCCCCCTTAACATGTGCATGGAAAATTTGAAATCATTTGGCACATGTAGGGAGGAGTGATTGTTATTATATTTATAAAACCACTTATTGAATTATCAATTTATATCCAATTTAAATCACAAATTCTCCCCCGATCACAATTTTCAAATCCTTTGAGATTTGTGATCTCTATTGATTTAAATTGTTTTTGAAAGATTTTGAGGAGAATTGTGACTTGCTTTTAAAACATTTAACTGATAAGGATCAAATTCTGATACTTTAAACTCCAATGATTAAACATGCTTAAGTATCTTATGAAAACTCAACATTAGCCTTGGTCTGAATCCAATTGTACAAAAACATTATTCTTTTTGATTATCCAAAATTAGACCTTGCTCGATTACGTGCCAATTGCTTGAAAAATAACTTTTTGATTTGATTGAAATCATTCTCCCCCTCAATCAATGACATAAGTTGTTTATTGAGTGTTAGAGATTTTGACAAATGATAAGTCCAGATGATTTTCAAAATTATATTCCGAGTTATTTTCAAAGCAATTTTGTTTTCATTAGATGACAAATATTTTTCAGAAGAATATTTAGAAGGAAAAATATTTGTGAAGGATACCTTTGTCTTTTTGGCGACAAACGTTTGTTTTTAGAATCAGAGCATGAGGTTTCAAAAATTAGATTAAGCATGGCTCTGTTCTTTCTTTTAAAACGGGTTACTGCCTAAAATGACAATAAACCATCTTATTATTATTATTATTTTTTTTAAAGATTATGTACATTCGAACTTCATCTAAAGACCCGTGCCATTCTTTGAGTGACAAATCAAAGTCCGTAGATGTTATCGAAGAACTGAAAAATGATGTGAAAATTAATATTTTTGGGCTTTTTCAAAGATTTTCTGATTTTTATGGATTTTGAAATTTTATATTTTTCTGTTTTCTTTTTGTGGGTTTTATAATTTTGTATTTTGTTTTTTAGTCCAAGTCGTGGAAGAATGAACTCAAAACGTTCTCTAGGAAGAGCTTTAGTGAAGATGTCTGCCAACTGATATTCAATTCTTACAAAATAAAGTTCCACCACTCCTTTCTCCACTTGTTCCCTGATGAAGTGATGTCGAATGTCGATATGTTTTGATTTTGAATGTTGAACGTTGTTGCAGGAGAGAGCAATAACACTTTTGTTATCACAATACATAGGGATTTTGTTGAATTCAAAGCCATAGTCAGATAATTGGGATCTCATCCATAGGATTTGAGCACAACAAGATGACATCGCTATGTATTCCGCCTCTGCAGAGGATATAGACGTACTCATTTGTTTCTTAGAAAACCAGCTTACAAGCTTTTCTCCCAAGAATTGAGCACCACCGGCGTGCTCGACATGTATCTTGACACCCGCATGGTCTCGCATCGCATATGTTGTTAGTGACATATTGGTGTCCTTCGGATACCAAAGTCCCATGTTAATGGTTCCTTGGAGATACCGAAGACCCGTTTAACCGTTTCAAGGTGCTTTTGGTAGGCTTAGCACGGTATCTAGCACACATGCATACAATGATGAATATCAGGTCATCGGGCGTGAGGTACATCAAGGATCCAATCATACTTGATATTTCGTTTGATCAACCATGATCCCGAGTGGTCCTCATCCGGTTTTGTGCGCTCCACCATGGGAGTGTCAATAGGTCACAAGTATCAAATCCAAATTTCTTTAAAATTTCATTTGCATATTTAGATTGATTAATAAAAATGCCTCCGGGACTTTGTGAAATTTGTAATCCCAAGAAGAATGACATTTGTCCCATCATAGACATTTGAAATTTGGAGCCCATTTCCTTTGAAAAATGGTCACATTCATTAGGGTCGGTCGAGGAAAAAATAATATCATCAACATAGATTTGAACATGAATTAAGTGTTTGCCTGACTTTCTGGTGAACAATGTGGGATCATTTGCTCCTTTGCTGAATCCGTTGGTTAAGAGAAACTTTGAAAGTGTATCATACCATGCCCTTGGAGCTTGTTTCAAGCCGTAGAGGGCCTTCTTTAAGCGATAGACATGAGTAGGATGTTCGGATCCACAAAACCTTGGTGGTCGACATATATGATTTCTTTTAGATCTCCATTAAGAAAGGCGGTCTTCACATCCATCGATAAACCACCATGTTCTTACTAGCAACATTAGCCAAGAAGATTCTGATTGCCTCTATACGTGCAACTAGAGCAAATGATTCCTCAAAGTCAATACCCTCCTCTTGACGATATCCTTTTGTAACAAGTCTTGCCTTGTTCTTCAACACATCACCATGGTCATCAAGTTTTAATTTGAAGATCCATTTGAGAGCAATGATCATAGCACAGTCAGGAGCAGGTACCAATTCCCAAACATCAAGTTGATCGAACTCGTGAATTTCTTCTTGCATTGCATTGAACCAACTGTCCTCAGACATTGCGGTTTTAACATCTTTCGGTTCAACCTTTGATAATATGGAATTGAAGAAGCACCATAAGGCATCGGTAGCAAGTTGTTTACGAGTGGATACCGGACGAGAAGGGTTCCCAATGATATTGTCCAATGGATGATCATGTCTCCATTTTCTGAAATGCTCGTGTGGTTGTTGTTGAGGAGCGGATGTAGCGAGTTGGGGTCCTCGATGAAGATGGTTCGGATGATGGATCGGGGCAAAATATTTTCAAGCGGTGCATCTTCTGGAGTGGCAAAGGGGTTATCTCCATCATAAATGGCAGAAACATTTCCATGATGTACACTCGAGGATTGAGGATTTGAGGATGATGATGAGTGATCTTCAGCATGCGCTTCTTGAGATAGTGACACAGAGACTGATGGATTATCTGTGTTGACAGGATTAGGAGCCGCCACTGTTGATGGTGTAGATTGATCATTGACAAGAGGTTCATAGTATTCATCAAACATCGGATCAAACAATTTCTCCAAATCTTCTTCAGAAGGAGGTACATATGGAACTACAGGTGAGAGATTCTATACAAGAGAAGAACTAATGGGACTATTTAATGAATGTTGAGATGCGGGTCCAGAACTAGATTTTCCAGGAACCATTTGCTAAGACAGCTCATTGAACGTGACGTGAATAGTTTCCATGATATCTCGGGTTCTTTTGTTGTAGATTCGGTAACCCTTCCAGTTTGGTGCATAACCAACAAAAACTTCAATGTCCGCCTTAGCTCTCAACTTACCTAAATCTTGACCATCATTAGTTGGATAGCATAAAGCACCGAATACATGAAGGAAAGAGATCTGGTTTTTGGTTGTGGACTAGTTCGTATGGAGTTTTTCTATGAGTGTTGTGGATAAGGGAACGGTTTTGGGTATAGCAAGCAGTGGCAATGGCTTCAGCCCAGAGAAACATTGGAACCTTTGAGTAGATTAGCATAGTTCTTGCAGCTTCCACAAGAGTCCAATTTCGTCTTTCAACTACACCGTTCTGTTGGGGAGTGCGTGGAACACTTCTTTGATGGCTGATTCCAATGCTTTCATAAAACTGACTTAGTTCTTTGTTGACAAACTCAGTTCCATTGTCCGTTCGGATAATTCTGACAGTTTTATTAAGTTGAACCTGCAGCTGTTTGATAAGTTTGATGATGACATCATGAGTTTCATCCTTTGACCTCAAAAACTTAACCCAAGTAAACCGAGAGTAGTCATCAACCACGACTAGCACATATTTCTTCCCGTTTATAGTTTGCACTCTCATGGGTCCGCACAAATCCATATGAAGAGTATGAAGAACTTCCATAATTGAGTTTGCAGGTTTGGGTTTATGGGCGTATTTCTTGCTTTTTCCCAATTGGCATGCTGAACAAAGATGATCTTTCTCATATTTCAATCTAGGCAATCCTCTTACGAGGTCCTTTCTAGAAAGATCATTTATGGTTCCGGAGTTCAAATGATTGAGACGACGATGCCATAACCATGATTTTGTTTTCGAAGCCTTTGACAGCAAGCAGATTGGAGAGGACTTCATCATGTCTTCGATAGAGATGGTGTAAAGATTAGTTCCGCGTGTTCCCTTTAAAAGTTCAACACCATCTAGTTCTCTAACGAAGCAAGTATGTTTTCTAAAGGCCACTTCTAGATCAGAATCACAGAATTAACCAACAGAGAACAAATTATGACCAAGACCTTCAACATAATATACCCTGGAAATTACACTGTCACCAACAACATAGTCTCCGTAACCCATAATTGCACCAAAGTGGTCGTTTCCGAATCTAAAAGTACCGATGAATTTACTCACGAAGTTCATGAGCCACGAGCGATCTCCAGTCATATGCTTGGAACAGTCTGAGTCCAAATACCACAGAACGATTTATACGACCTGCAGTTGAACACAGACAAGTATGGATGACTGGATAATTTGGATCCCCATGCAAGAATGGGTTCTATTTGGTTAGTAAACGAGATTGGAACACCCACATTAGACGCATAATCAATGATATCATTAGAGGTAGATGCAAGATTAGTAGTGACAGTAGATCTATTCACAGTGTGTTCACTTCTTAAAGGTATAGTTCTACCAGTAGGCATCCATTTCCTAATGGGCATTGATCTGGATAATTTAGGGTATGATTGGTGCTAAACAGTCAAGTCTAAACAGACTTGAAACAGCTTAAACACAAATTCAATTAAGATCAGAGGAATATAGGGAATTCCTGGGTCGTTAAGTCCCACGGAGGATGAATTGGTGTAATAAACACTTGATCAGATGGTAGAATGATCACTAAGGATAGCGATCAGTAGGGTTTTAGGTGAAAAATTACCTAAAGAAAAAATCTACAAATTACAGCGACTTAAATGCAAATTAAAAGAGATTAAAAAGTTAAAATATATTAAATAAACGCTATCACTATTTTTAAAGTGATTGAACGTTTAAAACCTACAACTTAAAACTTACGTTTAAAATAAAATTACGCCTACGCACAAAATAAAATGTGAGTTTTAAAGAAATAAAAGGCCTATAAATATGAAAATGATATTTTACAATCCTAATAATAAAAGAAAATTATTAGAAAAATAAAATTATTTTTACAACTATTTATTTAATTATTATTATTTAAAAACTATTTATTAAGTATTAAAATGCACTAAAATACAAGAAAATACAAAATTAACCTAGAAAATGAAATTATAACTTAGAAAAATCTAAAATATGATAAAACTTATTTTAAAACTGAAAATATATTTTTAGACTTATTATGTATTTATTATTAATTTAAAACTATTTAAAACTAATAAAAATGCTAAAAATACTTTTTAAACTAAGAAAATTATGGAAAAATACTTTTTATTACTTTTATATTTATCTTAACCTAAGAAAATTGAAAAATCATTTTTTGAACTTTTATAATTTATTTGTATTAAAAGCTATTTAAAATACCTAAAAGCTGCTTTTAATTAAGAAAAATAGCAAGCAGTTATGAAAAATTATAAAATTTCAGGAAAAGTCTATTTTAATCTACTGAATCTAAGAAAATAGAAAAACATGGGCTTGTGTGGAGAAATAAGCAATCTGAGTGGTAAATCGCTTATTTATAAAGACTTGAAAAAGCCAATTGATAACCAAAGACCACCAAACCTACACAGAAGCTATATTAAGCTAAAAGAACTAAAATGGAACAGGTTTCAACAAGTCCTAACCCACAGAATCATAAACTCAACAGATTTGATGTTTGAGATTAATGAGCAAAACAGAATTTGAGGGGTTACTTTAAGCTTATGCACAGACCTGTCAATAAGCTAAAGATGAAAAGTAAAAATTGGAACTTGTATAAGACCTGGTTGAGACCAAATATACCAAAACTCAGACAATGATAAGCTCTTATGAGCTTGGGAGAAGCTTTTTCAAAACCTGACAAACAACTGAGTAAAACTCAGTTAATACTGATTAATATGGGACAAAATGATAAGCACTTGCAGGCTTATCAAATAAGCTGCAAATGGAAATTTTAAACTTGGAACTTAAAAAGGACCAGGTTAGCTATCCATATAACCAATAATCACAAGCTATGGACAACTATGGAGCTTTTTGTGAGCTTGAGAAAAAGGTTAGAAATCCTGTGCACAGGGCACATTGACTTTTTTGAAAACCAAATAGTTTGACTAAAATGAATTTTAACTTGATTCTACTAATTGATTATGTAATATTAAGCTAAAGTATGACTGAATTAAGCTAAGTTAAAAGGTTTTAAGCTTCTGTGATGAGTTTCACAAACTGAATCCTACCAGTTAATAATCGAGGTGAGAATTAAGAGTGATTTGACTTTTACTGCAACAAGGACCGAATTATATTCTTGGAATCGAGTTCTTAGGACTTAATGTGACATGAAACAATCAAAAGTACAGTCTGCACAACCTGCAGTACAGTTAATCAAGAAACCAAACACCCTTTAATGGATCATTTTGGAATTTTTCAAAGCAAAATACAACTTAAGACCATGTAGATGATTACAACCCTTATATCATCATATATTAACACTAAATAAGCCTGAAACCACAGCACTAACAACATAAAATGAGAAATTTGAATTTATGCTAATAAGACTGTGAAAAAAAAAAGATATTTGTAAACTACAAATTCAAAAGAACTAAAGACTGCTTTTATAGTTTAATTATACTTAATTATAAGTAAAGATCATAAACACACAGAGATTTAAGCTAGTGAATAAGTCAAACAGTAAAATGCCAAAATAGAGAAAAGAGCTTACAAATGACTTTGATGCACAAACTGAGAATTAAGACCAAATAACAGATCCTATAGCTTACCAATAAGCACTATACCCAAGACCATCCATTATATATCCTGCTCCAGCCTTTTTGAACCTTGCACCATGGATTTTTATTTTAAGCTATTTATTTGATATTTTGTAATTTCGATTTTGGCTAGTAAAATGCTTTTAAGAGTATCTAATAGCTTCAATAAGCTATATAGGGAGCTTATGTGCTTATGAGTCCAAACTAACAGCTTTAACAACATTTCAACTTATTGAGATTTTTGAATAATAAGAAAATTGCATAACTTGATATAAGACTTGAAACTGAAATTGGTTGCTTACAAAAGTTTTATTTCAACTTGAAAACATAAAATACAAAGCTTGAAGCTTTTACAAAAACTGGAATTTGAAAGTTAGACTAAGACGATATTAAAATTTAAAATTAAACTAGATTTATTCTTCCATTGCCTCTTCCTCTATCTTTATAGCTTTTTGAGATACTCCACAAGCTTCTGATCACATCCCACTTTAAATCTTAGCCATTGGATGAGTCAAACTCATCTCATCCGTTTAAATCACTTTTGGCGCCAAAGTCATCTTTGGTTGCTTGAGATAATTTCAAAGCAATTAAAGAATCTTGTTATGTTGTGGAGGTGTAGGGGACAATATGTGAAGTAGGTATAGGGTGGGGTGATTTTGCGGCAAAAGCAGGGATGAGGTGAAGTTTAGGGGTTAAAGTGGTGAGGAAGCATTTAATGCTTGTGGGCTAGTGTCACAGGAGGAGGGGATGAGAGTGAGTAGTAGGTGGTGAGGTGGAGGAGCAGGTGGAGGAAAACCACCTACGGTTTTGGGTATGCGAGGGTGAGTGAGGAGACAAGCAGTGTAGGCGAGTTTTGGTTTTAAAAGCGGGCGGGTCAAGTGTTGGACCTGGATTTGGGCTTGGGTTGTGTTTAATATTGGATCCGTTTGGTTTATTAGCTAAGTAACCACAAGGACTAACTTTGCAATTTAAGCAATCTTGAAGGACTGATTTTACAAGCTTCCAAACTTTATCACAAGGGTAAACCCGCCAAGTAAGAATAGTACAAGGACCTTTGTTGATAATTTCCATTTTGTAAATCCAAGGACCAAAGCGCCAATTTAGAAACTTGAGGGACCAATATTGTAATTTTCTCCAAAGTTTATCATAAGGACCATTTTGTCATATATAAATAGAACAAGGCTAAAACTTGATAATTTTCACTTTTAAATTAACCAAGGACTATTTATGACATTTTTCAAAGTTGAAGGACTAAAGTTGTCAATTTGTGATTTTAAACTTTAAAGGGTTTATTTTGACAACTTTTGAATCTCAAGGACCTAAAATGATATTTTACAAGTTTTTGAATTACTGAGGACTAATTTTGACAACTTTTGTAATTGGGGACTAAAGCGCCAATTATGCAAACTTGATCGTTTTCACCGATTTTGATGTTTTTGCATTTAAAACATATAAAACACTTGTTTGTGATATTTTTATCATTTTGATGTGTTTCTAAGTGTTTTCGGATGTTTTTGGCATTTTAACGAGACAAAAATGATGAGTATTTAGACACTCATGAGGGTATAATTCATTAAAATTGAATTTACGACCACTAGGTATCCATTGATAACCTACATTACTAAATTTTCTTCCTATTGGTTTCCGATATTTTTTTAACCTTTTTCCACCTTGGTTTTCTGATATCCTTAACCTGTTTAGCAATTCTAACATTTTCGACTGAAGACTTAGCAACATATTTTACTTCATTCACAACATATTCATGATAAGTACCAGAAACCAAATATTCATTACATGTTTTGCAAATTGTAGCAGAATTCGAATTAATTACAGTACGCTTATAGCAAATACTAGAATCAACACGATTCATCTTATTAAACTCAAAATTATTGTTCCTAGGATGGTCTTCTACTTCCTTCCTTTGATCACTCTTAGCTTGCGAGGTCCTATCTTGCTTTGTATTTTCTGGAGGCTTTGACCTGCTTGCCTTAGTGTCATTGATTACTCCTGTAGAGGGAACGATGGGAACATTAGTTGGTTTCACTACTTTCTGCATTCCTGGTCTAGAAGTACTGGGATCTGAAGTACTAGGAGGCACATCAAAGGACACTTGCTTGGCTTTGGGCATAGAGCAAGGCATAACTACTCTATCTTTCTTAGTACCAAATTTAGGACATATAGTTATTAGGCATTCTAACAGCTCCTGAGATCGTTTGGCATATAAGCATGCATCCTTAATCGCACTATCAAGTGGCTTCTCTATCTTATCCTCTTCAACAATCTCACGGAGACATTCTAGACTATCCTTAAGGTACGAAAAATATGTTTAAAGTGCAAGTTCATTATTCCTAAGATGAGGTGGAATGTACTTCACAACCATAGCATATTTTGCACAAGCAGGCACCTTTGGTGCACTAGTCTCACAATTTGTGATTGACATTTTCCCTTTTACCTGACTCTTCAGATTCTCAATTTCATTTCGCAAAGAAGTTACCTTTTCGTTGTTCTTGTCACGAGTGACTTTAATTGATTCATATAACCATTTAAAATGCAATTTAACCTTTTCATTTTCTGCTAGAAAACATTCATTTTCATGTTGTAATGCATTAATGATGTTTTGAAGATGAAAATTCTGAGAATTCTGAGAATCTAAAGGAGGAGGCATTTGGGAGCCAATCACATCATTCTTATCACTCTTTAATTGTGAGATTTGGGTTTTCAATCGTTTGATCGTGTTACAATGAGCTCGAATCTGTTCATCACGTTTGTTGATTTCAAAAACTGTATCAAACTTAGGAGCATCCGAGGATGTCTTGGCATTTGAGGTTTTAACATTTTCTTTTAGATGTTGATATTTTAATTGGAAAGCAAAATGTTCAACTTCCAATTTAGAAAAATGTTTGACCAAGTTATCATGATCATCTTGTTCTATTTTCTCAAACAATTTTGAATTTTTGGACTCAAGCTTAGTGACACGATCATGGAAAACTTTCAGGGCAACAGATAATTCATGAAATTGAGAAGCAGTGATGGAAGAATTTGTAACAGTATAGAACACATCCTGAGCAACACATCTAGAAATCAAGTTATCATTTAAGATATGCATATTTTTCTTCTCAATTTCATTACTTTTAAGCTCACGTTCATAATCTTTGACCTCAATTTCCATTTCATTGAACACCTTTTTCATTTCTTTAATCTCTGTATCAATACCCTTTTGAAGACTCTCAAATTGTTCTTTTAGTAGTTTAAAGAAAGGCATGACCTCAGTTAAATAACACTCTTTAGTTTGCTCAAAACCCCTTTCCCCTTCAGTAATCCCTGTGGGTGTAATGCTCTTCTAACATGTTTTCTCAAAGTCAACAAATAATTGATAAACTACGTATAGGATTATTAAGGTCTTGCTTTGAGTCGAAAGGGTTATGGGTACTAAATGCATAGGTGTATTTGGGGGATACACAGTGGCTGGAGGCATTTTACTACAGGGAGGATTCTTCTCAATCAGGTTATCGATTTTTTGTTTATCCAAATCTTTCTTCCAGAATACTTGCTCAGGGGTTAATTGAGTTTGAGGTTTAAACTTATTCAAGGCTATCCAATTTTTTTTAGTGTAATCATGGGGTTTGAACGTTATATTATGCTTTGTATACCTAGGATCATTTAACTTCTTTGCCATTTTCTCCCTAGAGGCATCTTCTAATTTTTTATCCTCTTCAGTGCTTCCTATACATGATGGTGTTTACCTAGGCTTAAGAATCTCATTACCATCATAGACTACCTTTTGTGCAGCTCTAGTTACTTTTCCATACTCGGGATTGGGTACCTCTACAAGGGGAATACTATGCTTATCGCTTAAGACTCTATGCTTAGTGATCATGTGAGCAGTCTGAATGGTGTTCCCTTGTACGTACAGTTTGTTCTCAAGTTTGGTTTTCAAAGTTCTTAGGTTGGAAAAGTCATTTAAAAATTTTGATTCATTAGTAGTAAACTCCTATTTAAGCACCTTTAAATTTTCTTGAAGTTCTTGCTTTTGCTTAACAATTTTATTGAGCTTTTCTTGTGTTGGAATCACTCCTAAACCTAAATCAAGTGTTAGTAATTCATATGTAATAGTTAGCTTAATTATGGCCTTTATGTTTGTTATTAGCTTAAGCTTATGTAGAAGGCCCATGAGCTTAGGCCCAAGCCCATAGGAGAAAGGAAGGGACTAGGAAGTGTTGCCCTAGCTTCCCTCCTATAAATACTATGTAATAACCCTCACTTGAGGGTTGGTTGTTCAATTTATTTCTTTCACAAAAAAAAAAAAAAGTGATAACATAAACTTTAAAACTTAAAGTTAACTAACTCACGAAACTTTTCTCGACGTCATTGGACTATTGAACAAACAAGTTACTTTGGACTCGTAACAATCATTAACATATCTCATTCAATAATTAGACAATAAAACCATCTGTTAACTAACATTATGTCTTTCGATATGTTGGTTCTTTTGGCTAAATGTGTTTCAGATCACGACATGGAAGCTCAAATGAATGTGGATGCACCAAACGTTCTCACCATTGCTGATATCTTCCCGAATGGCTATCCAATGAAGATTGGAAAGAACAATCTCAGAGTTGACTTTGAAACTCTCACCTGCTCGGAATCTTCCTTTCTCATTGCGGTGGATATTCGAAGAATCATCCCTATCGAACATGCTCACCCACTCGCCACTATTCCGGAGATCTACATACGCAATTCGGAATACAATGCGAGATGGTCAAAGGTCAAAATCTTTGTGACGGTGACGCTCAATCACAAGCAACTCACCATCACTCATGCGGACTTACTAGCGGTTCTCCTCATTCCCGACATCATACCGATGAATTCTCTGCGCACCCATCAAGAGACTGCTCGCAATTCTTGATTGATATTGGGTATGACGAAGCTTCAGGGGTTATTAATAAGCATTCTCACGTGGATCTTAAAAACATTCCTCAGCCTTGGAGAACCCTTTATATCATCATCACAAAATCCATTTCTGGTCGTGACAGCGACTATGAGCATCACAAGCCAACCATTCAGAGTGGTTTACATTAGTGAAACACATCGCAACTGCTTGATGGCGTGTAAAGATCTTCACAAGTTTGGGGATCACACATTGAAGATGGTTAGGGACGGATTGGCTTGCAGGTTAAAGGATATTCATGAAGGCATTGGGTCACAAAAGCGATGGAATTCCAAGGAAAGATGGGATGTGAGGAGGATCATCAGAAAGATTGATGAAAGGTTGTATCGACGGGACCGATTCGTAACTCTAGAGAGCTTTGTAGGTTGTCGTCCCGTGATTGCTCTCGCCGGCTATCAACACCCAGTTCGCATTCACGGAAACATTGATGGACTTCTTGGTACCCCTTGAAGCGCTTCTATTTCATAATATTTTGGATGTGTGATTATTTATGACCATGGCTTGTGCACATATCGGTGTACAACCCGTTCTTGTCAAGAAAGGACCCCGTGGTACGCTTGATGCCACAATCCTTATAAAAGGAGCGAAAGCTTCTTACTTTTGAGTAAAACCTATCAAACCTTTCATTTTCAAGGTTTTGCTCAAAAGAACAAGTACTTCCGTATGATTTTCAAAACCTCAACCGTTTATATCACTTGTTGAGGGAGTATTTGAATTAAAACTTTGTTCACAAATTGTTCACGATGGTCATCTTCCCAACACTCGAAATGGTCATATTTATTCTCAACTTTTCAAAAATAACATTTTATATGCCATTTTTGAGGGGAGAAAATTATGTGATAAGAAATATGTTGTGTAAATGCAAATGAATCTTTGTGCTATAGACTTAACCAACGAATTGTGGATTTAAGCGTTAGTAACTCGAAAAGACTTGTCCAGACGGGTAATAATTTCAAGCTAGTTCGCTAGTAATGTAAACGTGTCTCGCAAAGGACTTGTCCGAGTAGAAAGTACCATTCGAGAAACTCTTGGTAGACATGAAATCTACGATGTGTTTGACAACCTTTCGAGGTTTGTCTACACCTTCAAGGTAGTTATTAGAGCTAGTTGTCACCTAAAAGCGACAATGTAACTCTTTAACTATGCAACGTAACCGTGTCTCGCGGGGATTGTCTATCTTGAGTTGATCAATTCATAAAGTGCGCTCTTTCCTCACTTGTGCGATTTCCGTAAAAACTCTTAAGCACATGTGGAGGGGAGTATTTCGCAAAGATCAAACTCTTCACTGTGGTACAAAATGTTTTACAATCATAACCGCAAGTGAGAGATTTTCTTGAAAATCGGTTTTATGGCAACATAGGTTAGTCGTGGAGTTATAAGGTGACTAAGGTTAGGAATAATAATCCCCAGAGTCGGAAGGATCTACCCAAGGACATCACAAATAGTTAGTACTTAGAAGTCCTTAGGTACGATTATAAAAAGGAGAAAATGAGAATCGGAGAAAGAAGGAGTTGAAGAATTAAAAGAAATGCAAAGAAAAGGGTGAAAAGAAATAGCCCTCCAAATTATTCAACTTAGGGGCATACAGGGTTCAATTCATATACTCTTGGTTTTCACTTAGTGACGCCGGTATTGAAGATTAAAAGCCGTCATGGACCCATTGACGCATGCACTAAACCTTCTTAGCCACTCAAGTTTCTCTCAAAGAAGCTTGTTTCATTCTCACAGGAACCCTACGTAAACTATTGGCTTTCTCAAGAGATCATCGGTATTGAAGAAGGAGACCTCTCCTAGTCTCCGCTCGGGAAAAACCAAATGCACTATTGAGTCTAGAGCCACGAGATTCATCAAAAGATCTCTTAGGTACACTTGACATTTCATCACTTGATGTTCAACAATAAGAACATCGGTAGTGCGTTATCGAGTCCTTCACGGATCTTAGCAACTGTCGAGAACATTTATGAGAGGTTCACATCGTGATCCTCGGTGATTGAATGGAAACTCTGCCGGTCAACATCAAACACCGACAAAGCAGTCACCGGTAACTCCCGTGGATTACGCTTAGTGTGTCTCAAACGGTCTGATCGTGAGGTGATGCTTGATGTACCTCGGTGACTCATCCGAATCGTAGGTGTACTTAGGTACATCGCGTTATCTCACTTGTGGGACTCAGGTTCAGAACGGCTTTTGTGAGAATTAGAGTTGTGTTTTCACACTATCTTGTTAACACTCTCAAAGTTCAAACTTGTAAGTGCGGAATCCGCTTATTACTAACCGTTTTCATGTTTTCTTCTTATGGAAGCTACGAGCGGAATGATCGTCTGATTCTTCACATGCTCATGCCAACATCATCACTAATGGAAGTTCTATCTAAAAACAACACAAAGTCGAATGATTCTTCGTCAAGCCAAAGAATCTACAAAGTTAAAGACTTAAAGAACTTCATCAAGATGAAATCCAACGTCAAAGGCGTGTGAGCATGTTGAAGAATGACGTGGAGACACTTGGAGCAATGAAGGCACTGAGGAAGACTTGATCGACAACAACAACATACTATCACTACCATCACAAAGAACAATGATCAAAGAACAAAGTTAAAGATGACCTCAAAGCAAAACTGTTTAAAGAAAACAATTTCTCACTTTGGGAGATTGTTCGAATCAAGGCAATTCTTCTCACAAGAAAGAAGAATGTCGGAAGACGTCAAAGCTACTATTACATCAAAGCCTTCACTGTTCATATTCATTCATCACCAACACTTAGGGGGAGATTGTTGGAATCACTCCTAAACCTAAATCAAGTGTTAGTAATTCATATGTAATAGTTAGCTTAATTATGGCCTTTATGTTTGTTATTAGCTTAAGCTTATGTAGAAGGCCCATGAGCTTAGGCCCAAGCCCATAGGAGAAAGGAAGGGACTAGGAAGTGTTGCCCTAGCTTCCCTCCTATAAATACTATGTAATAACCCTCATTTGAGGGTTGGTTGTTCAATTTATTTCTTTCACACATACTCTACGCATAACCATCCAAGTATATCGTGTGTGTGTGTTTGGTTTATTGTTCATCCGCCTCTCTATCTCTTCTCTTGATGCTTGTATTGTAAAACTAGTGACCTAATATCTTGTAAGGAGTTTAACTCTTGTTTTAACATTTCTTCCCTAAAGTTATTTTCTGATAATTGTACGCATTTGGATATCCATCTCCTGCTCACGGGTAGTCAATTCAAACTTAGCACGTTGTTCATATATAGCAACTTGTTCCTTATAGGCATTCAGTTCAGAGGTTATAGAGTCATCAGGGGCACATGTAGTGTATTCATCAAAAATATAGTCATCATTGACTGCAGAAGATGCATCGCTTGGTACAATTTCACTTTCATTTTGCTTCACATATTGATCATATGGTACAACATTGTATTACCCATATTTTCAATATCTGATTCAATAATTTCAGTTGGTTGTACCTTGTCGTGTATCTTTGCACATCAACTTCATCGTATAGTTTTAATACCTCGATATGATTGATTCCTTGAAATCCGGCTGTTGTGGTGAAGGAGCCTTTGGAGAGACCATTGGTGAGATACTAGCCATGAAGATGGTTTGGGCGATAGGTTTATCGTCGATATTAGAATCAAATACATCATAGTCTGCAACTTGAAATGCATTGGGATTATTGTGTCCCATACCCCTGCACTAGCTGCTCATCCACATCTCGCATCGTAAGTTTTGGCATTTCCTCAAGAAGAAACAACAATTCTTCCTCATCCAATCTTGCTCCATTATCTTGAGCTTGTACAAAGATTTTGTCCTCAAGTACTACGCATTTTGTGGACGTTTAGGAGAAGTGCAGTTCCTTGCAATGTATCCTTCTCCACCACAGCTTGTAACACTTGATTGGCTTCCCTTGACCCCGAGCCATGTTCCTTCCTCGATTACGATTACCCACATATCCTCTACCTACACCAAGATTTCCATAACCGCGCCCCGCCATTCCTTGTTCATTCTGTCTTCCTTGCACATTTTGCACCACTACCTTTTCTTCTTTGACGGTGGCATGATTGTAGAGATTGGAAGTCGTTCGAGATGATTGTTGGTGTGTGGAGTGAAGTTCAAGTTTTGCTTAACCATTAGAGCCAATTGATTGACAAGTTGTTCCATGAATGTCTCGAATCGAGGCTTATACCCGGATCCGGAATGAGTTTGTGATTACCATTTCCAGTTGGTATGACTTGTGATGCTTTGGTGGTTATTCCTACATTAGTGTAGAATGCATTTGAATCATTTGATGAGCTTGCATCTCCAGAATTGGTCTTGAACTTTTCCAATATCATTCGTTCAAACACAACATGTTTCTCATTTTGAAGCAAATAAGCATGCAATTGCTCGTAATTTATGTTCCTCAATCCTTTGTTTAGCTTGAATGCAGTGACAAATTTGCGCCATTCGGGATTCATGTTGTTCACAAACTTTGAATTGAGTTGGATATTTGGCATAGTCATTTTGATATTCCTCATGTCATTCACAAGCTTGTAGAATCTCACGTAATATCCGAAGAATAGCCTGGATTCATCTTAAAGTTCTCAAAGTCATCATACGGTGAGACTCGTCTTCTTTAGTCAATTCGAACCGAGAGAAGCATCTTAACATTGTCCCATAACGCCTTCGCTTCGGTGTTGTGATTGATCAACTTGTAAATCTCCTTAGGTAAACCACAAGTATAATGTTTGAAGCCCCGATGTCAACATCGTATCTCTTATTCTCCTTATCATTAAGCTCATCATACATCTTTGGTCTATCCAATCCTAATATAACTGAACCATCAACAACAGTTTCAAGGATGTCTCTGGTAGTCTCAACTTGATATGGTCCTTCATCAATTGATTTGAGGATATTAACCCCATTTTCCTTTCCTAAGCAGTACAGTCTGATTCTTTGAGCCCAAGAGTCATAATCGGTTCTATCCAGCATGGGAGGACGTGTATCAGATCCTGCAGTTTGAACGTCATCAGCAACGGAAGAGGTGATTGTAGACATGATTACAGATTCCACGGGATTTTACTACTCTTTGATTAAACCGGGAAATAGATTCTTTCACGGGATTTTACTAAATCAAGAGAAAACCATAAAACGTAACACGAAGAAACGACAAGTCTCAATAGACAAATCGCACACTTGACAAAACGCACCACAGACAAATCGCAGTCCACACAAATCGCACACTTTGACAAAACGCACTCCAGACAAATCGCAGTCCAAACAAATCGCACACTATGACAAAACGCACTCCAGACAAATCGCACCTTGATTATCAAATCGCTTAAACGACAAATCGCTTAGCAGACAAATCGCATAAAACACAAATCGCATAGGCTGACAAATCGCATAGTACACAAGTACACCCACTACTTCCACTACTTTGTCCTTTCTTGTCGTTTTGTCTCAATAGACAAATCGCATAAAAGATAAATCGCTTCACAAATCGTGACAAATCGCATACAATTTGTGACAAATCGCTTCAATAAGCATTCACAGAAGAGACAAATCGCATAATACTTATGACAAATCGCATAGAAGAAGACCTATCCGAGAGATGATTCAAGCCTTCCAAACCAAAACATAAACACTTATAATGATTCTAAACACAAAAGTACTATCAAAATCTAAACTTTAACACAAGAAATGATCCAAATGATGCCTAAACTCATTCAAACCCAAAAATCTTATGAAAACCACTAGAAATCCAAGAACATGAAAGATGAATGATCAAACCATGGCTCTAATACCATTTGTAAGATATTGGTTTTCATAAACACATCAAAAATTCATAATATGGGGCGTATGGTTTGAGTTTTAGAGATAGAAAATGGAAGAGTTTTGGGAACTTAGTGAGACAAAGAAAAATGATATTAAAAGCTCCAACCCTTTGCCTTGCAAGGCAAAGGGTATTTATAGTTACAAGCTTAGACGCCCTCCTTCGGGCTCTGGATCAGGCATACAGTGGGTAAAGACCCGTCCGTCCTCCACGGTGTTACTTAACAAACTACTTACTAACACTAAATGACTACGATTACGAGCTTTCTAACGATTACATATACATGAGGTGACCGACTCTTTAACTACCGGATTTTCTAAATCCTAACAGATTTCATCACAAATTTTATGAGAAATTCTAATGGTTTTGATACCATTTGGGTCATTGTAGAGCATCTCACGAAATCCACTCATTTTCTGCCTATCAAGGAGGACGACGAGATGATTACGCTAGCTAGGTTGTACATCAAGGAGATTGATTCTTGCCACGGTGTACCGATCTCTATCATATCTGATCGAGATAGCCTCACCTTGAGATTTTGGCAAACACTCCAAAACGCCATAGGTACCAAATTGGATATGAGTACCGCATACCATCCTCAAACAGATGGGCAAAGTGAAAGAACGATCCAAACTCTGGAAGACATGCTGAGAGCACGTGTGATCGATTTCGGAAAAGGATGGGATAAGCACTTACCTATGGCAGAATTCTCCTACAATAACAGTTACCACGCCAGCATTAAAGTCGCTCCTTTCGAAGCGCTTTATGGAAGAAAATGCCGATCGCCTGTTAGTTGGGCGGAATTTGGAGAAGTACAACTCACAGGCCCTGAGATTGTCCAGGAGAAAATGAAAAAGATAATGTAAATCAGGCAATGACTACAAGCAGCTCGAGATAGACAAAAGAGCTACGAAGACGTTAGGAGAAAACCGATGGAATTCCAAGTCGGAGATCGAGTAATGCTCAACGTATCACCCTCGAAAGGAATGGTCAGGTTAGGAAAGAGAGGAAACTCAAACCTCGAGACGTAGGACCATTCAAAATTCTGCAAAGAATTGGTCCAGTGGCATATAAGCTCGAACTTCCCGAAGAGCTTAGTCGAGTACATGACACTTTCCATGTT
Organism: Chrysanthemum lavandulifolium; assembly: GCA_022545495.1. NCBI lineage: Eukaryota > Viridiplantae > Streptophyta > Magnoliopsida > Asterales > Asteraceae > Chrysanthemum > Chrysanthemum lavandulifolium. The sequence goes on along the minus strand of CM040238.1, from coordinate 156,695,192 downwards.
TCGAACCTCAAGAAATGTCTAACGGATGAAACCCTAGTCGTACCCCAAAAGGACATACAACTCAATAAAAAACTTAGCTTCGTAGAAGAACCCGTTGAGATCATGGATAGGGAAGTCAAGAGGCTTAACCAAAGCCGCATTCCTATCGTTAAAGTTCGATGGAATCATAAGAAACGAGGTGCAGAGTTCACCTGGGAGCGCGACGATGTAATGCGTTCCAAGTATCCCAACCTGTTCATCTAACCAACCATGACAACCTCTGCGAGTTAAACCGCGGGACGCGGTTCTCTTAAGGGGTAGGTGTTGTAAGCTCCCGAAAAATTTCATTGTACTTGATAACGCTATACGCGTCGTTCGGGGTCAAAGGAACTTCCTTTTCGTCGAGCAAGTTTTTCAACACCCTAGGCAGTGAACCTAATCATTGTAGTGTAGTATTAGGGTAAGCCACGGAATTGATATCGTTCTCTGGGGAATATGAATGCTAGTGAGGAGTTACTACGCTAAGGTTGGGGTTGAGGAAGATTATTTTTATCTTTTATGTTTTTAGGAAATGGAAAAGTATGAATCTCGGGGTTTGGATTTGGGGGTTGGTATTTCTCACCGATTACTCTACTATCTAATTATCTAATTAACTAAGGTGAGGGTAGTCTATGTCTAATTATTGTGTGCTCGTATGATGATTTAAAGATGTGTTTACTTAGGTTTTATTACTCCTTAATTATCTCCTATTGATGGTTGAATTGTCACGTCCTTATTCTTAATCGCGTTGTGTGTCTAAGGTCGTAGGGTATGCGTTTATCCTAACTCTTTGAAACTACCAAAGGGTCTCGTCTACAAAATCTCTAGGATTTATAAACTCTAACTCTAAGGTACTCTTTGGATGGTTTAGCCTACAACTACTCTAGGTGTTATAGTCTAAGGTTCACAACGATTAATCAAGCATTAACTACACAACGAATGACCTATCGCATTACTAGATCATTAACAATTAAGATAAGAGACAACCAATCAATATTCAATAGTTAAGTTTCATATTCCTAAGCAAACACACAAGTAAATTAGCCGGACATGGAGAACATGCAAGCATACACACAAATAATTGAAGACATAATTGAATTAATGAAGTAAAACACATATCTTGGTGTAAGATAGGGTTTAGAACCCTAAAATCTTGTACAAGACAGCCTTGGTTCGGTTTAGGTTTTACTCCAAAAGACTACACACCGAAAACCGAAAAATTCGGATTCTATATAAGATTACATTCGTGACGGCATCCCCTTATGATTTGTGACGCCGCCGGGTCGCCGTCATTAGGGTTTCGTCTTGGCCACGTTAGTCTTGCGACGGCGTCACCTTATGCTTGTGACGCCGTCCTCTTCACCTCGGCGCCGTCTGGATCAAATCTAGTTGCGACGACCTACTCTTTTAAAGCTCGACACCGTCACTTGAAAATAAGCAATTTGGCTCTTGTATCGTCACAACATGTGCTCCGACGGCGTCGCAGATAACACCGACGCCGCCCCTTGTGTTTCAAAGACTTGAGTGTCTCGATTCTTGACTTTGGCCATTTTCTTCAGTATATCCGCCTTTTCGTCCAAATAAGTGCCATTCCAGAATTTGCCTTCAAGAGACCTAAAAGTGAAAAGGAACGATATTAAGTAATAACGGATACAAAAGTGATCAAATAAAGGCTTAAACGACCCTCAAAAGGTACATTTTAAAACCTTATCAAATATCCCTACACTTGGTATTTGCTTGTCCTCAAGCAAATGTGCTTTTAGCCAATTAATTTATAAGTTAGGGGTCATGGAGCATTAGTTTAGAACAATCCACAACACATATAAGCCCCGCAAAAGTCATAACAAGCACGGAAATTACATACTAGCACCTCACATGGGGTGTTTGGGTAGTTACATCTCTCGGGTGTATATGAAATATAACAAGTTGGAAATGGAAGATAAACACTCATTAACCGGTCCTAGTACATAAATTACCATAGGCTTGAGAATAGATCAAACCTCCATCGCTTTGGCGTAAGCACCTAGGAAAGACTATCAAAGAGGTCTTTTAAAGGGTTGTAATGTTAGGCTTACGGTAGGGAAACAAAGGGTTTGGTGGGATAGGTTATTTAGTGGTGGCAAGTCAAAAATCTTTATGTTACAAGAATACGAAGAATGACGTTGCTAAGCCAAGACTCGACACTCTAAACTCTAGATAACTGAAACAAACAAACATAAATTTAAAGGATAGATGTAGGATAGTAGCCGTATGTTTTTTTTTTTTTTTTCAACACTCTATTTTTCTTTTCTCTTTTCTATTTTTTTTCGATTTTTTTTCATACACTTTTACTCTACCATCCTCTACGGTAACATCAAAATGATAGGGATTTATAGGCACATCCCTACACTTGAGTTTTTATTACTCTAACACTAATTTGACTGAATTGAAAAGATCAAAACACTTGGAGTACATTATTACGCAAATAAAGGGAATTTGAATTTAACGTTCGCTTCCGTCATTTCATAAACTTTAACTTTTCCCATGAGTCCCAATCATCCCAAAATCGTATACAAAGGATATGACTCGACTTAGCAACTTATGCAAGCAACTAGATAATTGAACTAAGGGTTTTTAGGGTGATAACAATAATGCACTAAAAGTGAGTGCATACAAGGTAGGCTAAGGCGATTTGGGTATACATTTGGGGGTGGGGTGTAAACAATGCTCTTCATTGATATTTCGGAAAATAGAAACATCACGAGAACCGCGAAAAGGATAGGTTCTGAGGGGTTAACTAGGGGTATCGTGTACTAAAGATGAGTACAACGCAAGGGTATGGGGGAATTACTCAACCGAGGTGGAAGAAGTAATTATATTACGGGTATCAAACAAGGGTTATCCTAATGCCTCTTATCATTTAGTAATTCCTAACTACACAAGTGTAGTCTTACTAGCGATCTCGGGATGCATCATAAAACAAGTTCTAGAATCTATTATACTACCGGTTCACACACTAAGCATTAAATATGAATGCTTTAATTCCTACTAATCTAAGGGCGATCCTCACATTTTGGGTGGAATTTAGGTGGTAAAGAGTTTTTGTGCTAGTCATGCAACTTCCTATCCATGAGACGCTTTTGTTAAGACTAATGGCCCACTCCTATATGTCATGAAAAATTTTAAATTTGGTGCCAAAATTACCCTAACCGACATTTTCTCATGGTTTATTACACAAATGCAATTGGACAAAGCAAATAATCAAGGATAAGCATAGTTTCAAAGTTCCGTTTTATTTTCCTCCCTACACTTAAACCGAACATTGTCCCCAATGTTCCCGAAAGTATCAAAGTTATGATAATAGAAGGTAATTAAAACGAAGAAACTAATACTCCCCGATTAGCTCGGTAGGATCCGTGTGTGAAGTATTGGTTAAATCCTTTCCAAGAAGAATGTATGCGTGAAAACTCCTTCCAACCCTATGTATCTTCTTACGGATAAATAAAAAACGCACACTTGAAGAAAACAAACGAAACCTTCGTAAAATCGGCGGTAATAATATATATAAGACTCTACTAAACTAGGATATAATGCTTGTGGAATGGATGTTTTGAAATTTACGGAAAATTAAGACCGGAAAATTCCCAAGTTTATAAGTAGCTCGGAAAACGAGGAAAAGTAATCATTGTTTTGCTCCTTCTCGGCGCCGTCAGTTATCCCGACAAAAGCGGTGCGATTTTCTAAAAAATTCGGAAAATTTACATCTTTAAAATCTGGAAAAATTTTCTGCAAAACATCCATGATGACTCGATACAAGCATTTGATTCGAACAAACACACATGTACATCTTTTAATTAATTGCAATTCTCATGTTTACGTTTCTTTTGAAAATGTGTGTAATCCTCCCTACACTTATCCTTTATGTAAAATACCTTTATATGTGATTAAGACGAGGTTAAAAACAAAATAAAGCATTGTTACAAATTTAAACATGAGAATAAACAATCAATAAAATATATATGACACAAACAAGCAAACAATTAAGCATGGGTTGCCTCCTACGAAGCGCTTTTCTTTATTTATGAGTCTTGTAGCTAGACTCGTAGTCGTGCTCCTACGTGATCTCGTTACCGTTACCTTCTTCCTTATGACGGTCTCTAGTGGGTGGTTCCATGTCGTAGAAGTGCCCTATGATACACCTCTCTAAGAGTTCGTCCTCTCCCCACTCATTTCTATATTCCGGTCCTAAGTTCAAGCAATCCTTATAGAAACCGAAAATCTTGGCCATAACATAATCTACTCCTTTCTCTTTATCCTCCTCATTCCTATAATAGACTGATAGTTTAAGTTCCTTTTCATCATTAGAGAGTGATGAAAACTTCTCAATCTTAAACGGCATTTGGTAAGCTATATCATCGGTCTCATCCTTGAATCGCACTATTCCTAACGAGGGATCATAGGTCATCCCGGTGCTTTCTATGAAAGGTTTCCCTAGAATAACGTGGGACAAGCTAGGATCCATGGCGTAGTTTGGGCTTGGTCGGGAAGCTCAATGGTGTTTCTATAGCCTAGGTGGCTTGGTCTCGAGTATTCACCAAGAGTACGGGCTCTTGGCGGGTCATTGGGTGGTAGGTTGATGAATGGTGCTGGGTTATCACCTTCCATGATGAAAAGTGATGGGATTTACGAACAAAGGTCACGAAGAAGGAGGATAGACTACGAGGAAGCTAAAATTGAGAAAAAATTACTTGATAGGAATCAAGCAAAGAAACCTAAACGAGGTGGACTACTAACTAGCTAATCTATTCCTCGGCAGCGGCGCCAAAAACTTGATAACGCTACACACGTCCTTCGAGGTCAAAGGAACTTCCTTTTCATCTAGCAAGTTTTTCAACACCCTAGGCAGTGAACCTAATCATTGTAGTGTAGTATTAGGGTAAGCCACGGAATTGATATCGTTCTCTAGGGAATAGGAATGCTAGTGAGGAGTTACTACGCTAAGGTTGGGGTTGAGGAAGATTATTTTTATCTTTTATGTTTTTAGGAAATGGAAAAGTATGAATCTCGGGGTTTGGATTGGGGGTTGGTATTTCACCGATTACTCTACTATCTAATTATCTAATTAACTAAGGTGAGGGTAGTCTATGTCTAATTATTGTGTGCTCGTATGATGATTTAAAGATGTGTTTACTTAGGTTTTATTACTCCTTAATTATCTCCTATTGATGGTTGAATTGTCACGTCCTTATTCTTAATCGCGTTGTGTGTCTAAGGTCGTAGGGTATGCGTTTATCCTTAACTCTTTGAAACTACCAAAGGGTCTCGTCTACAAAATCTCTAGGATTTATAAACTCTAACTCTAAGGTACTCTTTGGATGGTTTAGCCTACAACTACTATAGGTGTTATAGTCTAAGGTTCACAAAGATTAATCAAGCATTAACTACACAACGAATGAACTATCGCATTACTAGATCATTAACAATTAAGATAAGAGACAACCAATCAATATTCAATAGTTAAGTTTCATATTCCTAAGCAAACACACAAGTAAATTAGCGGACATGGAGAACATGTAAGAATACATACAAATAATTGAAGACATAATTGAATTAATGAAGTAAAACACTTATCTTGGTGTAAGATAGGGTTTAGAACCCTAAAATCTTGTACAAGACGACCTTGGTTCGGTTTAGGTTTTTACTCCAAAAGACTACACACCGAAAACCTAAAAATTCGGATTCTATATATAAGATTACATTCGCGACGGCGCCCCTTATGATTTGTGGCGCCGTCGGTCGCCGTCATTAGGGTTTCAGACACACGTTAGTCTTGCGACGACGTCACCTTATGCTTGTGACGCCGTCCTCTTGACCTCGACACCGTCGGATCAAATCTAGGTAAATGCGAGTTGCGACGACCTACTCTTTTAAAGCCCGACACCGTCACTTGAAAATAAGCAATTTGGCTCTTGATCGTCACAACATGTGCTCCGGACGGCATCGCAGATAACACCGACGCCGTCCCTTGTGTTTCAAAGACTTGAGTGTCTCGATTCTTGACTTTGGCCATTTTCTTCGTATATCGCGCCTTTTCGTCCAAATAAGTGCCATTCCAGCAATTTGCCTTCAAGAGACCTAAAAAGTGAAAATGAACGATATTAAGTAATAACGGATACAAAAGTGATCAAATAAGGGCTTAACGACCCCTCAAAAAGGTACATTTTAAAACCTTATCAGTACTTAAGAATTTAATCAGAAATAAAGCACGATTTACATCATCATGAAATTTTCTAATTATCACATTTGCATATCATTTGGCATATGCATGATCAACGCAGCTTGAGCGTTCATAAGTATACCGTTGTGATCAGAATGAAATTCCCACGATCCCGATATTCTTAAAATATATATATATATATATATATAATAATTTCTAAAAAAAAAATACATAAATATCGGATCGAGCCTAAAATTCTTATTGGGCCTCAGCTTGAACCCAACTCACCACCTAGTACCCATTAGGCCTCGTTATCGTGACAAGCTCAACAACACAAATTCGCGTGGGCCTCTTTGTCTCCAACCGGTCTAGGACACGAGACCAACCCACCTTTCATTTCTCCTTTGGGCCTCGTTCACACCACATAGCCCAAGTAGGCACACTTAAACATTTGTACATATGATATAGTTGCAACATTTTGTTGTGGTATCCTTTCTTGAAGCTGAGAAATGAGCGAAGCAAAAACAAGGGAAGCAAAAACCAAACCAAGTGTAATCTAACTATGACCAAAACGTGTGTTTATAAAAGGAGGGACAAGAAACATGTCAAGCCACCTTAGATTAATATACAATTAAGTCTAATATTTTGACCAAGCCTTGGACTTTATAAACCAAGGGATATTGTGTTCCTTATGATTTCGACTAGGCAAAGCATGCCATATTTTCAGCCGAACATAAACCATGCCAAGACCAACCTTACACTCCAACTTAGTTTGCTAGGAAATTAGAAGCTAGAGTCAATAAAATAAACATAGGACCATACCCATTTCTACTATAAAGTGACCCTCTAAGAACTTGATGGGAACTTAGCACACTCAAACACTCTTATTTCCAAACTCAAAATATAATATCATCACATTTCTGCCAAAGAGAAACTAGGAGAAAGAATTGAAGGATTTTGGGTATTAGAAGTTAAGCTGAAAATGGAAAAGCTTGGGTGATAATCGAATTCGTTACAAGGAGAACACGGGTTCTCATTTGCCTCGTACACCTTGTTTTCATCTCCACTCTTCGAAGTTTTGTAAGTCTTTCTAAATCATTTCATGATTTCTCTATTTTGTTACACTCGTATATCACACATAAATAATTAAACGCACCCTAAGTTCTTTACTTCTTTGTGTTAGATAGAAATACCACCCCTCGACACTTGCTCACTCACTAATTAGCACATCAACTTGTAAAGCTTACTAAAACAAGTTGTGCAAACCCTTTTGACCACCCTTAAACCCTCGACTGTTTAATATCATGCGCAAAAATCAAACGGGCCTAAAGCCCACAAGGCGAGCCCATTAAGCCTTAACCGAGCCCAACTAGCCCAATACCCGGTCCAATAAGCTCAAATAAGTTAATAAGTCGTGAAAATAAGCTAGAAATAAGCTTGAAAGCTTTTGAAAGATTTTCGTATACTTAAATGAGTATTCGGACTAAAAACGAAAAATGTGTAAGCCATGGGTAAACTTTGGAACTTTTCGAAAAGATAAAGGTTTAATATCACGTAAATAAACGTGCATGAAAAGTGTAGGGACCAATCATGCACTATTCGAAAGTAAAAGGGTATTATTTTACGTTGCACTATACGAACCAAACTACAAGGACTGATTTTGTAATAAGTCTAAACTAGTTATAATTATAAACTTTGGGTCGAAAGTGTCAACTTGAAAACTCTAGGGTTGAACGCGTCAAAAACATATTTTGGAGGAATGTTATCATAAAACCAGTTTCACCAAGGGTTGAAACTGTCATTTTCAGAAAGTTTTGATATAAAATACGTTTTGGGTAAAAAGTGTCAAATGCTCAAACTTGAGGGACTAAAATCGTACACTTTGAAACTTGAGGGTAAAAAGTGTAAATTCAGGAAAAGTTTAGAAAAAACTTATAAAGTTAACGTAACTTCGTAAAAACGAGTATTTTGATCATATAAGTGTTTTCAAGGTATTTTATTATCGGATATCGTTAAATATATTACATATACATACATACATACATACATACATACGTACATACATACGTATATATATATATATATATATATATATATATATATATATATATATATATATATATATATATATATATATATATATATATATATATATATATATATATATATATATATATATATATATATATATATATATATGTATGTATATATAATCCGATAAAACGTACGTGGGATCTAAACGAACTAAAATGCTCAACAACACTATCATTTTTACGAGATCACAACGGGGGAACATTTCACTTATGTGTAAGTGAGGATCATTAATAAATATCAACTAAGACAATGTAGCAAGTAAATTAACTTAAATCGTTAAGCACGCACACACCCTATTGAATTGGACAATTCAATGATCTATTGAATAAGAATATTCAATTCTCTATTATTTTGGTCGCGAACCAAAATATTTATCATGTTCTGAGACTCGCCATCTCATCATTTTATGTTTCGGTTTGGAACCTCTGCTACATTGTGCTCGATCTGTTTGTGCTTGTTCATTATCATCAAGGTGAGTTTATAGCCTCGCTTTTACTTTTATTTGCAAACCCCGCGAGGGAGATACATGCTCTAAACTAGAACACAAGGTTTTTCATAAATGTTCGCTTCTTGATTATTGGAATTGCCTAAGTATTTAGCCATAAGTCCCCTGTATCATGAACCATTAGTCACCGTGAGTGAACGTAGATATCATGAATAGTACTATGGGGAGTAACGACCCCGTCTTGGTTATATAGAAATAATCAGGGCGCACTATATTTGAATTGCAATAGGTAATTGGCTATTACCTCCTTTGGGGCAAAACTTACGTACATCAGTAATTCAGTGTATGCAGTTGAGTCTTGGTTGCATGAGCTTATCGCATAATAATCTGTGATTTTCTTTATGATATTGTTAGTTTACAATTATCATGCTCATATTCTTGTGTTCAACTATTATTTAAACCTATGAACTTCACTCAACATTTTTGTTGACCTTTTTAGCATGTTAACTACTTGAACAATTTACAAAACACTTGAAAAATTTACAAAATTTTGTAACAACTATGAGTTTTTGATGAATGATAACTACTTTTAATAAAACGCCTCTTTCGAGTCGTTTTCTATAATTGTTGACTATGACCTCCATTCGAGTAACACCCCGATTAGTCTTCCCCTGTCATTAGGGATGAGCACGGTGCTATTTTGGTACCGTACCAGCACCGTTTTTGAGGTACCGTATTTTTTCCCGACCAAAATATGTAGTCCCGATCCCGGAACCGAGGGGTATACCGGTACCGGGTTCGGGAAACCGGTACTATACCGAAATGAGTACCGTTTATCTATATGAATTTACCACATACCTTGATCTCTATATGATATTTCTTTGTTATACGTACAAGTAATCATAAGATCCAGATAACTAAATTTTTTTGCAATTGTTGCAGCATGAACATGACCATCTATCTAACCTATTATATGCGGATAAACCTCGTTTCTAGACATGTCTGAGTAAAGACATAGCAATCAAATTTATGCCGAGGGTGTCCTTATCTTATATATAGGCATTAGCAATTAGCATTGTAGCTTTTTGATGCGTCAATGTGTTGCAAGTCTTGAGGTCGTAGGTATTTTATAAATTATAATATATGATAGTTGTAATCATATGGACATACATTTTTAAAGGCTGCCTGAATCCCTCCTTTTATACGGAGTAACTTCTAACCCATACCATGATAACAAAGAAGTATTCGTTTGATCCGAACTTATTACTGTTACATTGAACCAATATTTGTGGGGAACATCATTGGACATTTGGACCAATATGCGTACTGTTACTTGTTATACAAGCAATCCGGTAACAACCCGAACCACAAAAACGCTACCATGTAATGCTTCATCAACCACTTACAAAAGTTAGTTATGCATGGAACGGATGTACAAGTGCTTAGATCATGAGTTTAGTAAAAAAACTTAAGCCTCTTTTTATTCCGGTACTAAAATCGGGATTTCCCGTTTTAGTACCGTACCAATTTTGGTGGTACCGAATTTTTTTTGAACAAATTTTATGATACCGGTACCGTACCGGATAATGAGAACCGGTACCGGTACGAGTCGGTACCGGTACGAGTCGGTACCGGTACGGTTCCGGTCCCGTACCGTTTTTCCGGTACCCATGCTCATCCCTACCTGTCATTATGATCTCCGGAGGTGTTACAGTTAGGCTCTAAATACCCTCCTAGACTTCACTAGGAGGGTGAGACTCTTTGTGTATTTCACTTTTCCTTATTAATAAAACACATAGTATTTCCCTTCTCTCTCTACTTTCTCTCTCTAACATGAAGATGGTGTTCTTCCATCTTCCTCCCGAATCACCATATCAACCTTTAGATCGATCCTACAGATAACACTACTTTCTTTTATTTGATCACAACCACAATTAGTTTAGTTAGTTAATTTACTTTTTTTGTTTTGGTAGTTATAATCAAATCAAATCAAAACCCCTTTTAAAATCTGTAAAATTCACTAGGTTAAATCTAAGCATACTATTCCTAAGATCGACCTCGTACTTACCCCACTGGCTACATCCGATCGGGTACACTGCTAGTGAAAGTGTGTCCTTAGGTATAAGTCCAGTAAAATATAAATTTAAAACTTGAATTAAAATACCTACAGGACAAACACACATCAAGTTTTTTGCACCGCTGCCAGGGAATAATTTAATTTTAGGTTAATTTAGTGCGCTTTGTATTTTTGTTAGATTAGAGTAGTTTTTATTTGTTTTTAGTATATTTGTGTTTTCTGTTTTGTGTTAATTGTTTTCTGTCTTAGGTTGCTTATACGGCGTATCCATTTCCATTGGATACGGTGTATTACTCGACATATTGATATGAGGTGTTGTTTTATTGCATACGGCGTATTCATTGCTGAAGCATATTAGTTATCTAGTTAAATTTTCTTTTTTCCTTTTCTTGTTTTAGGTTTTATTTTTATTCGGTAATTGTTTTTATTAAAATTTTCTTAAAAAAAACATAAAATTTGAAAAATCATTATTAATTATCTATACGGTGTATTGATTTATTCTGACACACGACGTATCATTTTTAATTTGAGTATTGATATTCTGAGTAATTATGGTACTGCGTATTGAGTTAAGATATACGGCGTATACAGTTTTCTGTATATAGTGTATTAGGTGAGAAGTAACACCAAAAAAATATTTTATTTTTCATTTTTAGGATTAATCTCTTTTTAATATTAGTTTACTAATAGGTTTTTTTAGTTTTTGCATTTTTTTTCTTGTTTGGTTGCTTTTCTGGAAATCGTGAAGATGGAAAAAGACATCAACAAAATGACCATTTAAGAATACATGATAAATGACAAGAAAAAGAGTGAGAAAGTCGTAAATGCTTATACGAAGAAATAGGGTTAAGAATCAAAAAGTAAAGAGGTGGTACTTGGATGAGGAATATGATGAAGATGATGAGTGTATGCAATTCGATGATGATGAATTTCCCAGAATTGTAATACCTAAGCCAACACCGATTATCCAAGCATATCACTCACCTCAACCTTTACCCAATAAAAATATTTAAACTTTGAAGAAGCCTTATATTTTAGCTTGGAAGATATTTTGGATGATTTATTTATAAAAGAGCCTAGCAAGAGTAAAGAGGAGGAAGATGATAATTGGGAGTTTATGAAAGTCCAACCAATTAGGCCAATGAATGAGAGAGCTTAAGAAGAGGATAGTTTGGAGAAAGAACTGGACAAGTTTCTGGGAGAACTAGTAAGAGCACGTGAAATAAGAGCATCAACTGTGTCTCATGTTATTAAACAGGGTATACAGGGTGCTAACATGAACGAAGATGAAGAAATTAAATTGTTCGAAAATGATGATTTGGAAAGTGGGGAAGTATTTACAACACCAAACGACAAAATAGATGACATAGTAAAACCTATAATCACTCGAATCGACAATACATCTCACACCGCATAATGATACGTTTGAAGCACCTGTTGTCAACCAAATTTTGGTTGAAATAATGAATGAATTCAAAGATGGACATTGGGATGGAGAAATGACTAAAGAAGAGATTAATGAAAATCCTCTAAAGGATATGGAGGAATTTGAACGATCACTTGAAAAGGATCCATATTTAATTTTTATCAAGAGGCATTCAAATGAATTGGATAATGATGAACTTATGCCATTGATGAATTCTACACGACGACGTACCTCTAGAAAAAGGCTCAAGTCATCCAACTCATCTATCAGAACGGGTGAAGTAAGGAGTGGAACCAGACAGTCATTGGTATGTGTGTATTCACATACTTTTTCTTTATCAAAAACGGACTCAAAAGACCAAAAACTTATCAGAAATGCCAAATATATGCTTGTTTTTGTGTTTGTGTATACAGGTAACGGATTTGAGAAAAGGACAAAAAGAAAGACAAAATGGACAAAAACGAGCACGGGAATGGAAGAGCGTGAAAATCCAAAGCGGGGAATGAAATTCAACATTTTGGAACATGCCTAAACTTAAAATACCATACCTAACCCCTAATGATTAAATCTATTACACCACTAGTCCCTAAACAATTTTCACCATTAGTCCTAAACATTTGCAAATGTAGTCCTAAAGCTAAACGAATGTTAAATCCTATAATACTTAATCAAGCCCACCCCCAAAACTAATAAATCTAGTCCAAGCCTACAACCCTACCCATAACCCAAGTCAACCCCTTTACCACAGTCAAATAAGCGCGCCAAAGATAGTTTTACTATTCACCCATCTCATTCCTTTTACCCTACACCTCACCCCCAAATTAACCCTTCTAGAACCCACTGACAATTCAGAGAAAGTGATGTCTCAGATGTCCAAGCTGGCAATCTTCAATCGTTTGATTGGACGAAACACCTTGGCACATGATCCAAGGGTTGTGATCATTGCTTATGACAAAGCAATGATTGGATGGCCGAGATTAAAGATCCAGAAGACACCTCATGCTCTAGAAGACTCTCAAGCAGGGTATAAATAGGACCTCACCTCATATACAAAGGATATTAGTTTTTAGTCTAGTTCTTAGCTTATTTTAGTAGCTTATTGTATTTTCTTAACTGTTTTTATCATTTATTTCCTTTAAAATCATTGTACTCTTTTAAATTTTCAATAAAATTCAGTTTGTTTTAAATAATTGTATATTTACTTTTAAGCTTTTAAAATGTTTGCTTTTGGTTAATAAGCTCTTATAAGTTGTTTTCACCTTACATACATTCCTAAACACTCAAATAAGCTTCTCAAAGCTTATTTGAGCTTTTGGATTTGAGATTGCAAGGTTTGGATTGAATTTGTGTTTGATAATTTGGTTTTAAGGGTAAATAAGCTGAAATGGAAGATAAGCTAGAAATGGAAGGGCTTATGGGGTCTAAACAGCTTATTAGTTTGGAATTGAGTTGAATATTTGGCATAGTCATCTTGATATTCCTCATATCATTCACAAGTTTATGAAACCTCACATAGTATTCTGCAATACTCTCCCCCCGAGTTCATCTTGAAGTTCTCAAACTCATCGTACAGCTGTGACTCTCGATCTTCTTTAGTCAGTTCTAAGCCAGCAAGAAGCATTTTGACATTGTCCCAAACTACTTTGGCTTGGGTGTTGTGGTTTATCAGCTTGTAGATATCTTTGGGTAGACCTTGAAGGATGATGTTGGAAGCTCTGATGGCATCATATCTCTTCTTCTCAGTCTCATTGAGATCATTGTAAGTCCTTGGTCTATCCATTCCTAGAGTGACACGTCCATCTTCACCAGTTGCTAGTTCATCTATGGTGGTGCCCATCTGGAACGGTCCTTCATCAATTGATTGAATAATGTTAAGACCATTCTCTTTTCCCAAGCAATACAGTCGGATTCTTTGTGCCCAAGAGTCATAATCTGTTCTATCAAGCATAGGAGGGCGGGTATCGGACCCAGCATCTTGAACATCGTCGGAAACAGTAGACATAATATTCAAATACACGGGATTTTACAACTCTTAGAATTAAATCGAGAAATCGAATCTTTAGCAGGATTTTACAAAATCAATAAGAAACCGTAGAACCCAAACCGAAAGTGTCAAATCTCAGGTATCAAGTCACAACGTCTCAAACCGCAACACACAAATCGTAACCCTTGGTCAAATCTCAAGACGTCAAACCGCAAAGTCTTCAAATCGCAGGACAGAACAAACCGCAGAAGTCTCTAATCGCAAGATGAGCAAACCGCAAAGTCTTCAAATCTCAAGTCTCAAATCACAACTTGAACAAAACGCAAGGCCCTCAAGTCGCAATGTTTTAAATCTCAAAATCTTCAAACCGCAACAGGGACAAATTGCAACAAGGACAAATCGCAACAAGGACAAATCGCAGGTCTTCAAATCTCAAGCCTCAAATCGCAGCTTGATCAAAATACAAGAACTCAACTCTCAAACAATAGGCAAACCGCAGGAACAAACTGCAAAAGAAAACTGACAAACCGCAAGTCACTTTCATGAAGTACACATGTCACTATCGTTCAGTTTTGTCTTTTGGTTAAAGGTCAAACCGTAGTTTTTTTTTCCTATTCTCAAACCGCAACTAGATAATCTTAAAATAATCAAACCGCAGCTTTGATTCTTTCAAATCACAACCAGGAACTATTAAACCGCAAGCATGAAATCTGATTCGTTGTTTTTGTGAGTGTGATGATATACACAGTATCAATATATCAAATTAATCGTGAAATTCGACAAATCAACCTTTTAGGAAAAGGGTTAACGTGTCAAATCTCATGAATGTGATAAAAGTGATACCGGGAAAGTGATTTCCCGGGTCGTGTCCCAACGAGGTGTGAAATTGACGGTGTCGTTGAGTTTCGTGATTAGAACTTGAATTGGTTTGACGAATTTGGGTTTTGATTACGTTAAACTACAAAATAAAGAACGGGAATGAAAATAAAGCACGTAAAACAAAGTAAACACTAAATAAACTACTAATAAGCCTAAGGAATGATAAAACGATGCTAAACTACATCCTAGGGTGCTGAAATACAAAAACGCGAAAAAACCGGGAAGTCCTACAAGTGCAAAACTAATTTTCCTACGTTCTAATCGACTAAAAATAATTTTAGAAAAAAGCGAGAATTTTTTGACTTTTATTTTATTTTCTACGAATTAAAAACTATTTTAAACTAATTAATTAATAAAAAAATACTAAACATTTTAAGAAAATTCTACAAAAATTAAAGAAACTACTTTAGACACTACTGAATTGAAGAAAATTAAAAAACTACACTACTGCTTTTTGGATTCAGCAGTTAAAAAAGGAAATAAGGCACTAAGCTAAAAACTTATTTTGTATTTTAAACATTTGTTGTGCAAGAATTGAATGTGAAAAGACCCAAGGGCAGTTGGTGTTGACTATGTGTGTTGTGGTCGTGTGCTTTCGGGGATGAGACCATGTTCGAATCCCACTCCTTCCTTTTTTTCAACTTATTTTTTTTTATTTTCTTCTTTTTGCATCTGACCAAGGGATCAAAACTAAACCTTTTTTTTTTTTTTACAAAAGCTAAGTCTTACTAAACTGAAAATAAGCAGTTAAAAGATACTGAATGGAAACAGAAACTAGAAAAAATGCTAAGGGATTTCTAAGTTACTGTATGGGATAATGGTAATGTTAGGCTTAAAGAGACACAAAAACGACAAAAGCTACGAGAAGAACTAATCAAAAGCATAAGTACTAATCTATATTATCTAGAAGACCTAAAGGGGATCTAATAAGCACTAGTTTAACACTAAAAATAATAAAAAGAATGGGAAAGAGGCTGCTAAATCATCATTGTCATTTAGGTCTCAAGCAGTCCACCAAGGACTTTCTGACATAAAATTAAGCCACTAGATGGCTTCTAAAAGCGAAAATAAGCTAAGCACTATAAACTAGCATTACTGGGTTTCTAAAATTCTTGAATGGGGTAATGTGGGTCCCTTGATGACTTATAAATAAAACATCAAAGGGTGTTTGAAATTCTTTGTGACAGCTAAAAAAAGCACTAGGGGAAATTTGTTTATGGCGAAAAAGGCACACAAATAAGCTCAATCAAGGGAAATAAGCCAACAAAAGTCAAGCCCTTACATCTAACTACTGATTACTACTAAAACTAATCCTAGATCTAACCTTAAGCTAACTAAATCTAAGCAAAAAAAGAGGGCAAATGGCTGTTGTGAGGACTGTTTTGACAGTGAACCAAAAAAAAAAGTTTTGATTGCATTCTACTACTAAAGCTAATGTGGCAACTAAAAGCTTGATATAAAACTGAATTAAATAAAATTGAAACGGACTTTTGACCCAAAAGTCTGCAAATCCAAACAATCCTTTAAGGACAGAAAGTGGTTTTTGAAACTGTAAAACTTTGAGGCTTTGAAGAAACAAATTATGAACTCTATCAAAAGCTCAATTGAGCTTAAACACACTTGAACAAACTCTTTTGAAACACAAAAGACATAAATTAAAACATCAAAACTGTTTAAACTGAAATGGGATTAAAAACTGAAAAGTAAATTGCATTAAAATTAAAAATTACATGGAAATTTAAATGACAATTAAAGTAAATGACAATAAAGTAAATTGGTGCTAGAACTTTGAATTTCTAGACAAGTTTTTACAAATTCTACAATTGCCTATTTATACTAAAAGAATAAAACTAAAGTCTTTGGTCTTCACTCTTGTCTGCTTCTGTTTGTGTTTTCTTTGTGAGTGCAAACAAGCAAAAATCTCATCTTGTGTGCTTCTTGAATTCAATATGAGCCCTTGATTACAAATTGGGCACTACTTCTTTAGTTCTGAGCTGTGGGATCCATTTGGTGCATCCTTGGATAGCTGAGGTGGAGGGGAAACATGTGAACTTGCTTTGTTGGTTTCTGGGAAAGCAAGAGAGAGTGAGATGGGAGGGAAAAATGAGAATGGCGCCAAGGTTTTGTTGGTTTACTGGGGGATTGGGTAAAACTGAGTTTAGGTAAAAATGGGGAACATGTTAGGGTAAGATGGGTTTAGGGAAAGGGGTTCATGGGTTATGTTAAAAGGTTGTGTATTTTGTAATTAAAAGTAAAATGTATTTTTAGTTTTTGTTTTAAAATGTTTGTATTTTTTTTTTCTTTATATAAAATTGGTTTTGATTAAAAATGGTTTTTTAACAAAAAGTGTTTTTTTTAAGAAACATAATTGTTTAAAAAAATGTTTTTAATGAAAAATAATTCTTTTAAAAATAAAAATTGGTTTTGAATAAAAATAATTGTTTTTAATAGAAAAAAAGGGTAAATTGGTAATTTGGGTTCGGGTTAGGTTTTTAGTTGTTTTCCCCCTGCTCACTCTCAAAAACGCGTCCGGGTCTTCAATTGATCAATGATCGTAGAAAATCACATCCCGACACCGGCTTCTCAGCAATTTTCTGATTTTGGCTCGATTTTGCTCGTTTTCGCTTTGTTTTCAATCCTTTTGTACCTGTAAGACATAAAACACACTCCTAGGATATTTTTGACATATTTTGATCATATTTGGGTGTTTTTAGTCGTTTTTGTGGTCTTAGGTGTGTAAAAACGATGAGTGAATAAGCACTCATCAAATCCCCCCAAACTAGGCAATTGCTAGTCCCTAGCAATCAATCATGTAAAGTAATGAAAGAATCAAGATTACCAAGAATACCCTGTTTCGACTTTTTTATTTGATGCGATAAATTTAAACTAGACTAAAAGCAAACAACATGCTTGATTAACAAAAAGTGGTATCATGGAATGGGATTCACACAAAATGGGTGTCTCCAGGGAATTTGAATCATCATCCTGTTTTTTATACTCTCAAACTAAGTCTAGACTTATTGTGCAAACGTTTTGGCAAAATGCTAATGCTACTTATACCAATAATCTATGTAAGTCGAGACTTAACTTTTTACTCACACAGTTTATACAATTTAAGTTTGTGTGCTCATTTTCAAAATTTTGACCATTAAAATCGACCTTGTTATGGTTGTTATCCACTTAACTAAAATATTAACTCACCGGAAACTATGAACGTCTAAGGATCGAATGGGCCTTTTCCATGTAGCGGCTTTCTTCTCGGCACATCCCAAACCAGTTGGCTTTAGGTGACCGGGCTTTTGACACCTCACGGAGAATAGTACCGGAATTAGCGGAATTCGATTCCAAAGATTTACGAGGCTACCGTTAAATTAAGACTAAACCTAAATGGATATCAACTGACGATAATTTAGAAGTTCAAGATTCAAAGGTGAGATCACTCCATGTAGCGACTTTCTTCTCAACTTGTCCTTTTAAGGAGACTAGGTTTTCACCCTCGAGAATAGTATCAGAGCTTTCGGGGTCTTTGATTTCAAGAATTTTTAAATCACCGTCAAATTTTTAGACAACTTTGACGAATCCTAGTTCAACTTCCGATTTAAATTTAAGAAAAAGCAAGTTTCGCACATTTATTCATAAGCAACTTAATACTTTTATTCAATGAACTCATATTTTTTCATTTTTATTTTTAATTTTTTTTTTACTTTTTTACTTTCTCACTTTTTTTTTCTTATTTTTTATTTTATTTTATTTTATTTTATTTTTGACTTTAACTTGCAATTTATTTTGCATCATTCAAGCACTTTTACGATACTTTCATTTTGCAACATTATTCAGATTTTAAGAAAGTATGCTTTTCCAAAAATTTAAATAAAAAGTTGAACTCGGACTCTAAATCAATTTTGCTTAAAAACTTTTTGTTGTAACAAGATGATTTGAATGTTCAAAAGTTTGACAACGTGCAGGTATTTTAGTCGGGTTAGTTAGCTTCTGGGAGAAAAAGCCATAGATTACTTATATAAAATATAAAGAGAACCAACTACTCCACGCTTAGCATTTTCATTTGCACAACTCGTAAAAACTTAGACTAATTGTTAAGAGAGCAGCTAGATCAACACTCTAGCAGAGTCGGGATTCTCTTTGTTCTAACCTAATCAAGACTAATCTACTATTAACACCGAAGCATTAACACTTTATTTTCGTGCAAAGCACATCTTTTTCATGCAATTTTTTTAAAATTTTGGTCAAAACGGGGGGTACTAGGGACTAAAGGGTACAAATGTGACAAAATTCGACAGAATTCCCCCCACACTTAGAACTGAATATTGCCCTCAATATTCTAAGTCCCGGCCGAACCCGATACTATCGAACGGAAAAAGATAATACCACTAACAAAGTGTGTGGACGAAATCTGTTATTTTACACAAAAAGATTTTGAAAACATATCCCCAGATAAACGTTGGCAAAATGATCGGATATTGGGCGGTTGGATTGAAAACAGGCGCATCAATCATCACGATCAAAGGGATACCTGAAAACATGAGCAAACACACAAGAAGCAAACACTTGTGGAGGTTTCTCCCCACACTTAGTTGTTAGAAAGTAGAAAGAAGTCAGAAACATGGGTTGTCACCCATGAAGTGCTACTGTTTTTGTTAACCGAGTCGCTAGCTTGACTCGACCCCGAATTCATTGGTCCATGGGGAAGCAAGTGGAAGAGAAAATCTCCATCGGACTTTCATTCAAATGGTTTGGATAAACATTGAATGTGTTGAAAGTTCCACTCCGATGAGATACAACCGGCTCAGAAGAAGGAGAAATGTCGGGGTCAAAGATGGTATATTCACTTCCGTAGGAGTTAAGACATGGAGAAGAAATGGGAGGAGAAGGCAAAGTGTCAATCTCATGACAACGGGTGGGTTGGGTGGGCAAAAGATAAGATTGAGGAACATTGAGCGAATGTTTAGAAATCTTATCCGCCACAAAAGAAATGAAAACATCCGTGTCGGGCTTAGAAGAGGATCCATCATCCGGCGGTTTCGCAGGCGGACGAGTGGATGATGGACCTAAGCCATAATCGTCACTCTGAAAACCCGAAGGTATCGAGTCAACCGGGGAAAGAATTGAGTCGACCTCTTTCATACGAGTGTCACTCGACGAATTATCAGAAGACCAATTGTAAAGAAGATTTTCCAATTCAGTGAGGTCGGCTTCAAAGTCGAAGTGAGCATCATCATCTCCCGGTGGAGAATGATCAATAAGAGCGAGTTCATCGGCGAACCCCTCAAGAAGGTCTAACATCGAAGTGGGATTGCCACTATTCTTATCTTCGGGTAAAGAAGGAGATGTAAAAACGTCACTATCCTCATTCTGAATGTCAATGATGGGATTATCAGAAATTAGAATGAATTCAGAATCGAAGTCAAACAGAGGATTAGTGAATGCCGTAGTGAATGGTTCCTCGAACACAACAAGAATATCTTCATCATCCGTTTCAAAAATCAGTATCCATATCAAGATCATCGGGGTCAACATCTCTCACTTCTTCTAAGCTGACGAGCTCAGAAGGAATTTGTTGGATCGATATACCCTGACCAAACTAACTATGTAGCTTGTAAGGGTTTAGCAACCTTGGATAAATCCAGAACTACTAACAATGAAACACTGATATAACTCTATTAAGTATGCGGAATCTACTTTAACAAAGCTAAGAAGAATAACTTTAAACTTCAACGATTATATTAAAACCAAACTTTGAACCTACTTATTATACAGATTCACTAACAAACCTAATCGCTAAATAACTCTAATATCGTACTTGCATGTAAGTTTTTTCGTATCTAATATTCTTATCTCTAATGCCAATCTAGGGGTCCTTTTATAGGCATAAGGAATAACCTAGTCGGTTTACAATCCTTGTATGACAAGTAAACTAATTCTAATCTAAGAATATTCTAGAATTACATAATAATCCTTAAACGATTTGCATAGCAGTCCTTTAGCATAGCAGTACTTGATGAGAAGTACTTTGACTTTCTTCATTAAGTAGTACTTTGACTTTTAGCATTAAGCAGTACTTTGATTTTCAGCAGCACTTTGACTTTATACCCCAACAATCCTCCCCTAACTTGAATTCTACTTGCTTGATTTCAAGTTCCTCTGTATCTTTAACTTCAAGGAAAGATTGTAACTTTAACTTCAAATTCGTCTTGTACTCACTGTGTTTGTATTGTCATCATCAAAGTTATCTTTATCAGCAATCTCTATCAGCAACCTTTATCAGCAACAGATATTTTTAGCTACTCAGCAACATATGGCAAAATGAACATCAGATTATAAAGTTTCAGACTATTCTCATCACTTCTAGGTGTGTAAACTCCTATGAGAGGTGAATCATTGAAAAATAATGGATTTTGATGTCTCTTTACCAAAGCCATTAACTCTCGAGTAGCCAATGTTTAGGTGAAAACCATGGTACATTGATAACCATATGATTTTAGCAAATCATACTATCAACGGATTTTGTTAAGTCTTTACCAAGAGCCGTTTGCTTTTGGACTAGTTAGTTTACTACCATGGTGAACTAATTACCATACAAATGGTTTTCCTGACCTTTACCACAAGCCATTATCTTGTGGGCTAGCCAACTCTTCACTATTACAGATATGGTGAGTTGAAAACCATACAATTTTTAGTAAATTATCAACTAAAAACGGATTTGATAATCACATCAGAGCCGTACCCTCATGATGAGTCAAACTCTTTCTTGTTTATTAAACATGGTGAGTTGATACCATTTGTTGTGTAGTACAAGTACTAACACTAAGTGTTACTCTCAAAACAATTTGTTGATGTTATTTTGTGCTTCAAAAAGCATTTTGCACTTTACAAAAATTGCTTATTTTATTAAAAGACTTTACTGGTTTTGTGCTACAAGCAGTACTTTGATAAAGTACTGTTTGTCTAGCAGTACTTTGAATAAAGTACTTATTATTCAAAAGATTTATATAATAAAAACCATACCAGTAATTATGCATCATCATCTTCTAAAGTTGTCCATTTGATAAACAACTCAATTACCATAAGAGCTGTTTCATTCTCCTGTTCAACTTCCATACCATGATCTAGCATCCTGATCATAAGATCTCTTGTAAGAGGATATCTCCTTTCTGCTAGCATATGAATCATGGTACCATCTTCTAACTCTAATACATGCACTCCTGATTCTTCAAAGAATCTCCGACATGATTTCCCAATCTTCTTGATTATTCGAGAGAGCATCATTGCTTGTTTCTTACGTTTCCCGAGATAGTTGTAAGATCACCCAGCAAGACTAAACCCACTCCTGTTGGTGGAATATGCTCAAAATAATCTTGCACTTGTTGATACAGATGAAACAAATCTTCTCTATCTATCATATGCAGTATGTCCCACAACAAATTAAATGCTCTAAAACTTTCATCTTCTCTATGAAAGATGAGATAATCTCCATCTTTTGATTCTACAACTTCAAATGTAGAAATCTTAGACTTCATCTCTACAACTTCTTTAGACTTTGGATGCTCAAAATCAACAACCCTTAGATAATTTCTCAGCTCATCAACTGTATCTGTTCTCAATTTAAACTTCTTTGATAGCTGTTCATTATCAGTTGTCCTCTTTCTCTTTGAACTTCTTTTTCTTGCATCCACATTTTGCTTTTCATAATCAAAAGGAATAATACTATACAGTTTCTTTTGATAAGACTCTCTAACAGCATCATACAAGTCTTTCATCTCTGGATATCTTAACTTCTGTAAGCCTATATATCCTTGACCCTTCAGATAAGTCATCATGGCATTCCTTTCTTTAGCAATACCTTGTGGTCTTCTTGGTAGAACAGTTTGCTTCTTTGGTTTTTCAATTTCAGCATCTAATTTAGCCTGTAACTTTCTAGCAGCTTCTTCATTTTTAGCTTCCTCAATAGCTCTTAATTCTGCTAAAGTAAACTTCTTTTCTTTTTCTTGGATTCTACCAAGATTCCTTTTCCTTTATCTTTTGGATCTAACTGTTGAGTAGGTTGAGAAGAAGTTTGTAAGACTTGAGGTTGTTCAACTCCACGAATACTAATACCCCTTGGTCTTGACATGTTGAGCATTATTTGAGCAATGGTCTCATCATCACTAGCAGTATGTTCCTTTTGCTGAATCGGATTAGAAGCACCAGCTTCTTCATGTATAATTGTTGAAGGACCAGCTTCTTCATCAAAATCCAAGGTCCTTGGTGTAATAAGAGTTTTCCTAAAAGTACCTTGAGGAGCAGTACCTTGAACACCAGTACTTTGAGCATCAGTACTTTGAACACCGGTACCTTGAGCATCGGCAGCTTGAACATCAATATCTTCAAAATTAACTTGCTCAATTTGCTCAGCTTCTTTATTTGGATCTTCATAAGTTTCAGTATCTGGTTCTTCATTCAAATTCTCTTGAGGTTCAGCATCTTCATTCAAATTCACTTTCTCCAAATTCCTCCCCAATGTGAATGAAGACTACTTTTGAAGCTTCTTTCCCTTAGACTTAGAAACCTTCCTAGGTTTCTGACCTCTCTTCTTCTGTGATTTCACCCACAACCTGTGATGTTGAACTAGTGGCCAAACGAATATTTTCAATCTTTTGAACTTATTGTTCAACTTCAAGAGCTGTGCAGCTTGAGCTTCATTATCCTTCTTCAACCTTATTAATTACCTGGTTAAAGCATAATTATCCAGAACTACTCCCTCAGTAGCCATGACTCCCTCATCTCCTCCAGATGTTTGAGACCCATCTGTGGAAGTATAATCATTGGGAGATGGTGGTGGATTCACATCTTGTTCTGAATCAACATGTGCAGTACCTTGCAACCAAGCAGTACTTTATCTTGAAGCAGTATGTTGAGAAACTTCATGATCTGGGGATGGAGCAGTATGTTGAGAATCAGTTCCTTCCATTGAATCTGAAGGCTCAGTATCTTTACTTGAATCAGCTTCATCTCTAACAGCCTGTGCTACCCTTATTAATGACCGTTGGAACAGTACTTGACAAGACATCAGTGCTTTCCACGTAAGCAGTACTTTCAAAGCAGTACTTTCAGATAAATTCTAAGCAGTACTTTCCATCCTCTTCTCCACAAGAGCAAAAACATCAAAGAACATTGTGTTGCCTCCCCTCAAACAATGCATAGGACTAAACTAAACTAATATAAAGTCCTCCCCTTAAATGTAGCTTAATAATTAATCATAACAATACTCACCACTAAATGGTTGAATCTTGAAACATCAAATCCCTTTGTGAGTAGATCAACTACATTGTCATATGTGTGGACCTTGACAACATTAATGAGCCTGTGCTCATAACAATCACGAATAAAATGATGCCTAATCTGAATGTGCTTGGTCTTGGAATGATAAACATGATTCTTCATAATACAAATTGTACTCTCATTGTCAATGTAGATAGGAGTATTTTTAAAATTAAATCCATAATCCAAGAGTTGATTCTGCATCCACAGTACTTGTCCACAACAACACTACTGACAACATATCTTGCTTGATAGATGATGTTCTTTGCAATGGTTAATGTAAAACCCTAAAAATACGAAGCGTGTTAAAGACTAATTTACCTCACCGTAAACACTTATAAAATACGTAAAATACACAACGCTCATTTAACGAAATTTAAAAGCTAACTTGTATTGGTTTGAAATTCTAACGTGTATATAAGATTATCGACATTCGGTCCGAGATAAAAATAAAAGTCACGCGAGTCGTTTTTTTTCTTATAAGCGAACAACCTAAGCATTTGGGCCTCGTCCTTTTCGTTGTGATCCGACTAGTTTGAGTCCATGGCCTGGTCGGTTGGGCTTGTTGAGCCGACCCATCAAAAGCCCACCCCTTGATGTCGATCGGTATATACATGTATATACAAACACAAAACCTAAAGCGAAACCCTAGCCTCTCAAAAACAAGGTCACGGCAACAAGAAAAAGATCCCCTCCACCTCCATGTTTTACTGTCGACACTAAGGCTCCAAGAGGGAAGGTTCGAAGGTGATTGTGAAGCTGCTAAAGTCACGTGCTTCGTACAAATATTGTTGGTGTTGATCGTGGGTTAGAAAGGGGGCTGCTGTCGTGGGTATTAGCACCAAGAGAGTGCCTTGATTTGCTTTACCTTCTGCTCTTGTTTCTTCTTCTTGTGTCACGATACCAGGTAACATTCATAGTCTCGTTTTCTTCCTTTTGGAATCTGAATTCTGGTCATGGAACAATCCTACCATGCGCCTGCTTTACTTACACCTAAATATGTCATATAAAATTTTAAACCTAAGCTAAGATATATCAAATAATTTGCTATACAAAAGCATGAGATAAACCCTACTTATGTTGACTTAAATCCTGGTTGTATATTGAATTCTGGTCGTGGTCTTAGGTTACTATGAGCATGCCTTAGGCTCATTAAATCATGTTATAAATAAGTGTTAAAACTAGGTCATGAATAACCTATTGTTATGCTACATAAAATCATGTAAGTAATGCCCATATATGTAGAATAGATGTAATAAAATCTGGTACATGAATCTGCTTGGTAAATCACCCTCTCGACATTCCTTTTATTCTGAAAGCTGGTCGTGGCCAAGGGTACCATGCGCATGTTTAAAACCGAATATAACAACATAAAAATCATGATAGGTTGGGCATGGTCAAATGGAGGTTCACATGCTGTTGTTGAGTCATATGTATATGCGCATAAATGGTTATGAAAATGAGTAGAAGATGTAACTAATGGGTATGCATGCATGCGTAGTATTAGAACCAGGTACAAGAATTACAAATTTATCATAGTAATGTGTCTTGTGGGGGTAAATTCGAGGGTCATCGCGGGATTTATCGTTAAGTATTACGGGGTGTTTAACGTGTGTCGGCGGAGATGAGTCGGGGGTTAGTAGTAATGTGTATTTACTTGGTCGTAAATGTTGGTCATTTGAACCGCGAGCAAGCTAAAGATGGACCGATCATATACTATAAGTGTTTTGTTTTCTTTTCATCAAACGTTATCTACCATGCATATGATTTGTAATATAAAATCTTTAGTCATTGTACATTTTAAACCTTACACTTTGAGATATTTACCAAGCGAACCCTATACTTTGAATGATGATCATATAAGCCCTCAAATAAGATAATTTTCATATTAAACCCTTAAGTTTACCGTTTGTCATTTGCAACCCATAAGTTTGGCTAATTAATGATTAATACTCTAAAATGTTGGAATTCCGTCCGTCACTAAAATGAGAATATTCGACAACTCTAAAAGTATTAATGAAATTAATCCGTTATGACATTAATGATGCTAATAAGTATTAAATAAATCATAATCCGTGTAGATTCGTTGAAGGAGACGCGACGTTACATCTTCGTGTTCCTACATTCGTTTGCTTTCCTCTCATTTGCTTTAAGATGCAGATATTCGACCTTTTCAATTAAGGTTCCTTATGATGTTCTTTTCGTTAGCTTTCCTAATTTACTTATTAGGGTTTCGATGCCATTGCTATGAACCCTTTTACGATAGTTTGATCGTAGCTTATCCGGACTTACATTTTATTGAACCATGCAATATCTGATTTGAACTAGTGTTACGAAGACTCTGATATGCACATTTGTTGAACCCTGCTATATTTGATTATGAACTTCTGAATTGGGAACATTAAATGTTGAATTTCTGATTATGAAATATGATATGTGATTACGATATAATCTCTGATTTCTGAGTATCTGAATATGAACTTTTGATATGAACTATCTGCTGTGTTATCTGTTTAACCTTTATGATGAATTATGATCTGTGTCATTTATGACAATCTGTTTGACCTAAGATGGTTGATACCCGAGCCACTATTTCACTAGTCATGGGGTTCCATGTCCGATCGATGATGCGCCTCGATATGACTCTAGGCGATAGAGTGATGTTACCGCGCGTTCCTTGATGGTGTAAGGTAGGCGTATGGATGCATCCTAGATCCGATCGTTCTCGATATGATTTGTCGGTGAATGATGTCGTGTGCACGCGTCTTCACAAATTCGGGAGCTAGCTACTCCATTTGTTATTGAGGTCTCCTCATATTATATAAGGTATACGAGGTCACCCTTGAATACAATGGTTACTATGATATATTATGATCCGATATGTTTATGGGCTCGTGGTGGATGACTAAACCTTATCATTAACCACATTTTATGAATTACATTTATGATTCCGTATTTTCCAATACTGCATTTGCATCTTGGGTTATTATATGTTTATTGAAGATGTTTATGCTTTTACATGTTTAGGTGACTACCGCTACCATGCTAGGATATGATTAATATGCTTGAATGTGATTCGCATGTTGTCATCTGATGATATATTAGTTTACCGTTATGTGAATTCGTTGATCTGTAAGATGACTATGCTAGTGTGTATTTGATTGTTTTGTAAGTTCATCCTGTATAATCGGTTCAGTTAATATTGTGAAACTTAATTACCCATTAATATACCTATCTGTATATGTCCGACCTGCCATGTTAATTTCGTTTATGTTTATATTTGATCTGAGAAATGATTCAAGTCATGAGTTTTGGTTTGTAAATTGGTAAATTGCTATGTTATGTCCTTGTCTATTTAGTTATAGAAGGTCTACTATGTTTTCTATCTGTATGTGTGCTTGCCATAATTGGACTGCTAATTCCGCTGCTACAATATTGGATTAAGTATGTTACATGTAAATTAATTGACTAGTAAGAATGCCATGTTTACTTTCTAGGAACTGTTTCCGTTAGTTTTTAGACTTTTCGTTTGGCTTATATGTACTCTACTTTCTTGATTCTTTGAATGTTTGGTCAATTAATGTGTTTCCGTAATATGCTATGTGTTTGTTCTTATTTGCTATGTGTTCTTGGGATCTCTGTGAGATTGTATTTTCGAGAATCCTCAATGATTGATATTCTTTTCCGTTGTGATTTTGTTATTTATATATTTATTCATTTTAGCTTTTGTTTCGTTATATCATTCCTTTGGGCTTTGTAAGCTCGGCCGCACTTTCTTTTCTGCGGCGGTATTAAGCATTCAAGATGAGCTTATGGGATAGGCGATCCGGGTTGAGAGTAGAGGCGAGAGCAAGACTTTACCATAGAGATCTTAGATTTATTTTGGAAAGATTAGTTATTTATGTTTTCTTTTTGAATATTTTGTAAAGGCTTCCGCTATTGTATGTGATGAGTGTCTAAATACTCATCATTTTTGTATTATCTAGACTGCAAAAACATCTGAAAACACTCTTAAATGCATCAAAATGATGAAAATATCACAAATCAGTGTTTTATGTGTTTTAAATGCAA
This sequence comes from Chrysanthemum lavandulifolium, assembly GCA_022545495.1. Lineage (NCBI taxonomy): Eukaryota > Viridiplantae > Streptophyta > Magnoliopsida > Asterales > Asteraceae > Chrysanthemum > Chrysanthemum lavandulifolium. The sequence goes on along the minus strand of CM040238.1, from coordinate 156,666,687 downwards.
AAACATCAAAATCTGGTGAAAAACGTACCAAGTTTGCATAATTGGCGTTTTAGTCCCCAAGTTTCAAAAGTTGTCAAATCTAGTCCACAGTAATTCAAAAACTTGTAAAATGACATTTAAGGTCCATGAGATTCAAAAGTTGTCAAAATAAACCCTTCAAAGTTTAAAAATCACAAATTGACAACTTTAGTCCTTTAACTTTGAAAATTGTCAATAATGGTCCTTGGTTAATTTAAAAAGTAAAAACTATCAAATATTAACCTTGTACTATTTATAAATGATAATAATGGTCCTTATGATAAACTTTGGAGAAATTACAAGATTGGTCCCTGGAGTTTGAAAACTTGACAGTTTTGGTCCCTGGATTTACAAAAATGGAAAATAATCAATATTGGTCCTTGTACTATTCACATATGGCAGGAATGGTCCTTGTGAGAGCTTTGGAAACTTGTCAAGATCAGTCCTTGAAGAATTGGCAAATTACACAAATGGTCCTTGTTGTTAACTTAAACCAATGGGATCCAATATTTAATCAAACCAGGCCCAAATCCATAAACCGCCCAATTTTAAATTTAAAATAAAGAAAACCGCAGACTGTTCCTCCTCTCCTACCCCTGCGATATCCAAAACCGATGGTATTTACCACTTTTCTCCACTTCTTCACTTTCCAACTCACCCTTTACACATTACTAACCCCCTCCACCTCTACATAAACCAAAATGCATTAATTGAAAAGAACACCCTAAGACTTTTTGGCGCCAAAAGTAAAATTGATGGCTAGGATGTATTACGAGAGATCCAATGGTGGTGGGATAAACTCGAAGCATGTGGGAGCCTAAAAGGCTATAAAGAAAGAAAAGAAGGAGAGGAGAAGGCAAGTAGTGTAGTTTAGTGTAGTTTATGTCGTTTAATAATTTCAAAGTTTTCTAGTGTACTTTTAAGCTTTTAAGTTCTTGTTTAAGCATTATTGAGTGTATGTGAACCTTTGTTAATAATAAACTTCAAGTTTCAGTTTGATTTCAAGTTTGAGCAATTTTCTAATTCAAAAATTTCACTAAGTACGAATGTTATCTTTGGTTGTTGTTTCTGACTTATAAGCTTATAAAAGCTCATTATATAACCTTTGAGAGCTATTAAAACCTTAATAACTCAGTTTAGACTCAAAACTTAAAAATTCACAAAAATCAAGAAAAATTAGTTGTAAAATCAAAAATGTATGGAAATGAAGTTCAAGGACTGAAGCAGGTCAGAAGTTGGATGGAAATGGTTTAGAGGCTTAGTGGTAAGCCTATAGGTGTGGTACTCAGTTCTTGGTTCTCAGTTGTGCCTTGGATTCAAGTTGTAAGCTTATCTCTTGATTTTTGCCATTCACTATTTTAGTTCTTAAATTAGTATAAATTTCTTGTTTCATGCTTAGTTGTTATTGGTTAGTGATAATCTAGTGTTAAATCAGTAGGTTGTTAGTTGGAAATCATAGTTGCTAGTTGTTAATATTTTTAGTTAATATAGCTTAGTTGTGATTATCTTAGTAAATGTTGTTTAAAACTGTGTTTTGTGTTCATTTGATCTAATTACATCATAATCAAGTGATTGGAATCAGTTTCAAGTTGTAATTTGTGGATTTGTAACACTAATCATAAAAGCGCCTTCTTAAGGTGTGTTTGGATCAAAATTGCTTATCCGAGTTCTTGCATGTTATTGTCCTTGATTCTTGTTCTTGCATGTTTATTTAGTTCAATAGAGTTCATAATAGTCATAATAAATAGGTCTCATTAGTATAAAAGTCAAAATAGAACTCAATCTAGTCTAATCTATTAACTATTAGTGTAATAAGTCTCATATTCCACATATTAGCTTAGAATATGATAACCTAGCTTAATTTCATCTTAGTATAGCTTAATACAACATAATCAATCAGTAAATTAGGATCAAAGCTCACTTAAGTCAACATATTGGTTTACATAAAAAAGTCAATTTGCAGATTACCCGTTTTTGAATAAAATTTAGAATTTTATTGTGTATTCAATATTTAGATTTAGCTTAAATCCTTTTGGGATATTAAAATATTGTTGCTTAACTAAATTATAAAATACTAGCTTGTATCTTATTAGCTTATAAATTGCTTATCTACTTGTTTCTTTTGAGACCCTTTACGAAAGATGCTCACACCCTGCACCACCACACATGATGGGCATCACCATCACTTTGGTGGGTCCCACAGCCACACCAGTGGACCCCATCGGTGGTTCTTGGTTCCTTACCACTCACCACCAGCTAACTATCCATTTCAGGTCAATCTTTTGAGCTTAAGCTCTGTGGACCCCACCCTTAGTTCAAATTTTAATGTTGTCCCATTTTGAGTTAAAGCTAGTTCTTGTTTTGCTTAAATTTTGGCTTAAACTGCTTTTGAAGTTTAGGATGGTTGGAATAGGTTAGTATTAAGTTAATATAGCATAACCTAGCTTCGTGTTTATTTGGTGGTCATTTGTGGATTTTAGCTTATTTTGAATTCTTATTAATAAGCGATTACTGCTATGACCTTATTTTCCTCCACATAAGCATATGTTTTTATATTTTTATAAACTTAGAATAATATTTTAGCATTTTCCTGAATTTTCAGATTTTTCCATCACTGTTTAGTATTTTCTTTATTTAAACTAGTTTTTAATCCTTTTAAATAGCTTTTAATACAAATAAATCGAGAAAAAGCTTAAAAAATATGTTTTAATTTTCCTAGATTAAGATAAATATAAAAAGCCTAAAAGTATTTTCCATAATTTTCTTGGTTTAAATATTATTTTTAGCATTTTAATTAGTTTTAATAGTATTAAATTAATAATAAATACATAAAAGTCTAAAAATATATTTTCAGTTTTAAAATAAGTTTTATCATATTTTAGACTTTTCTAAGTTATAATTTCATTTTTCTAGGTTAATTTTGTATTTTCTTGTATTTTAGTGCATTTTAAATACTTAATAAATAGTTTTTAATTAATAATAATTAAATAAATAGTTGTAAAAATAATTTTCTTTTCTAATAGTTTTCTTTTATTATTAGGATTGTAAAATGTCATTTTCATATTTGTAGGCCTTTTATTTCTTAAAACTCACGTTTTATTTTGTGCGTTCACGTAATTTTATTTAAACGTGCGTTTTAGGTTTTAAACGTTCATCATTTTAAAAATAGTGATAGCGTTTATTTAATATATTTTATCTTTTATTTCTTTTAATTTGCATTTAAGTCATTGTAATTTGTTAATCTTTTCTTTAGGTAATTATCCATTCAAAACGCTGCGATCACTATCCTTAGTGATCATTTTATCATCGATCAAGTGTTTATACACCAATTCATCCTCCGTGGGACTTAACGACCCGTGAATCCCTATATTCCTCGATCTTAAATTGCATTGGTGTGAAGCTGTTTTGAGTTTCTTACGGTTGGTCATTCGCAGTGGCTAGCTTGTGTGAGATAACAACGGTTTTGCACCGATCAAATTTTGGCGCCCGCCGGGAGGTCAGAAGCGTGTTTTAAGCATTTCGGATCCATTCTTGCACATATACCATCGTTTGTAAGCAGTTTTTGTAAAGTTATCATAAATCAAAAGTTCATTAACACTTTTCTAAAGTGTTAACAACATCAAAAATATTTTCATTCTTTGTTTTACAAAATATTTATCCAAAAATCCAAAATATTCATCTTTACCCTCTTACCCTTTTTGATTCTTTATTCCTTTACCCTCTATCCATTTGATTCTAACTTCTTCTATTCTCATGGAATCTCTCGACTACGATTTAATTCGGAGCGAAGTTGAAAAACTTCCTACTTTATCACAAATGTCAAGAATTCGTGTTGTTCGTAATGATCCATTAATTCGCGTAGGGAAATGGAGCGAGAAACCGGGGTGACAAAGGACCGGTACTTCCTCACGATAATGGAGGTGCTAATACGTCCAACCTACGGTTATCCAAAGATCTAACCCTCGATTGCTCTAAGCCGTCTAAAATTGATCCTACACTTTCACGATTCTGGTTAAAAGCAAACATGCGAATTTAGACCGGTGACTAGCAAGAATGACTTGCCTAATCTTCACGCTTCTCAAGAACCGAACCGGAGACCATAGCGGAAGTGGTGGAAATTGCTAGCTCTCGAGCACACCACTTGTCCCACTCCGGATTTTTCAAAATGTTCTTTGAGTCTTAATAGTCATTCAGATCACCATGTTGGTTTTGTTGATTCTTTGAATAAACTGATTCCTTCTCATAACTCTCAAATAGAATCGTTTATTCCTTGTGTCGGTTGTGGTGAGCCTCTTTATGGTTCACCATGTCGCTGGTGTACTTGTGTACAGTGTGGTAATGATATTCGTAGCGGGAGTTGTTTATTTTGTGGTTCGAGGAATTTATTTGATTATGATCCTAATCCGAACTCATTTAACGACCCTTCAAATTTTTCCATCTACCCACCACAGGCCGACTCATCTTCATATAATCAACATAAGCGCTATGAATTTTGTGGAGGTCCTCACCAAGGATTTGAATGTCAATCCGGGAAACACGTTTGTCTATGAGCAGTTTTACGGTGATGCTCGAACTTTGGTTATGACCAATATCCATATGATTCACCAATCCAAGCTCAACAGTTTCTTGTTGTGAGAACTGTGGAGGTTCCCATTTCACTCGATTGTCAAACAGAATCCATTTCCTTGTAACAATTATGACTATCCGGATCACAACCAACCTCCTCGGTTAAATGACTCAAACTCCTCACCAACCCAACAAGACACTTATCTAGAGCTTACGGGTCGGTGAAAAGAAGCGAGAAGTTGAGTAAGACGACATTCATAATGTTCCCGGTTTTTCTTGTGTATATTGTGAGGGTCCTCATGATGATTATCAATGTCAACCTTCGGTTTTGACAAATCTCCACTCCTACAATATCCGTCATTCAAAATTCACATGAGAAATCCATGGAAGAATTGCTAGGTGAAGAGCGGTGTTAAGATAAATTCCCAAATTGCTTTTGAAAAGTCTATTAGGGAATTAATTGCAAAAGAAAAGCAGCCGTGATCTAGCTCTCAATTTCGTTTATTCGATGATGATGATGATGAGGATACATTTGAAGATTCATCAAGTTCATTAGTGGATATTTATTGCTTGAGATTCATTCTCAAACAACTGCTATCACACCAAGCTCCCACTCACTCTCGAATATGGGGGACGAGCATCTTGACACTGTTCACGAAAAGGAATCGGACGAATTCATAAAGTCTAGTGTTGAGGACCTTGTCCCGATCCCAAGAGAGTCGAGGAATTCTTGATCATGTGTGATATCCTCCTCCTCTTGTCTTCCAAAATGATCATATTGAGATGTTCTCGATTCGATGAGGACTATTCTTTATCTTGTGGAGACATAAGTTTGTGGGTGAGTTACCTTCGAGCTTGTCGCCAGGAGAAGAGAATGATGAAGAAATAATCCAAGGCGAAGCTCTTCGTCTTACATTATTGAATGTTAATCTTCTCATTTCTAGAATCGAGGCTTTTAATGAAAAGCCTACTTCATATCCTATCCCTTTGAGGATAGTGAACTTTTGTTCAATGATTACGTTCCCGAATTACAAACGTTCCATTTTGATCATATGGGAGAGAAGATTAGTGGTAATACCACTTCTCATTCTCATAATTCTCTCCCGATTATGAATCATTCACTTTTGAGGAGTTCCCCGGTGAACTCGGTCAAATCAATCACGAATATGAATCATTCTCCTTTGAGGAGTTCTCTGTGAACTCACTCATATCATATCTCCACGGAGTATGATAACTTCTACTGATCTAGACACGCCCGGGATATGTCTAGACCAATTGAGCAAAGATGAAATTCATGCTATCATGAATTCACTTCGATGATGATGAGTTAGTCAAGATTATTATCATGACTTTCTTTCTTCTTCACCTATCCGTGGCTTCTCCATTCTTCACTCCTTCGGAATGAAGACATTATCTTTGACCCGGCATTTTCATTTATCATTTTGAGCGGTTCTATCTATATCTCATCGATGTGGAACTTTCGCGTGCTTCAAATGTTTGTCCAAACATCTTGAATGAAAGTCCGATGAAGATAGTTTCTTCCACTTTGCTTCCCCATGAACAAATTAATTGGTCGAGTCAAGCTAGCGACTCGGTAATCAAACGATGGTTAAACATGGGTTTTCACCGTGTGTACCACACCTTAGTGGGGAGATACCCCACATGTTGTATATAGATCTTAAAATGAATGAAAATTGTAAATATTAAAAAGAGAATAAATGTTGTGTTTCTACACTTAGCTAGTAATGTTAACTTTTCGTTCTAAGTTTGATTATAATAGCTAGGTACTTTGAATATTGAGGACAATATTCATTTCTAAGTGGGGGAAATTCAGCGAATTTAATCATAAATGTACCCTTTTAGTCCTTTTCCCCAAAATGGCCAAAATTTTAAAATTTTTATTTAGTGGAAGTACTATGTACTAAACACAACAAATGGTAATCAGTCCACCATGTCTAACCCACATAAGGATTGGCTAATCCAGAGCAAACGGCTCTTGGTAAAGATATCTCAAATCCGTTTATGGCTTGCAATTTGCCCAAAATTGTATGGTGTTCATTCACCATATCCTAATAAGTGAAGAGTTGGCTAGCCCGCAAGTTTATGGCTGTGGTAAAGGCGTGGAAATCCATAATTGGTAATCGACTCACCAAAGATAATATTGATAATTTATCTAAGAGTTGGCTAGTCCGAAGCAAACGGCTCGGTAAAGACAAATCAAATCGGATTGACGACTTATGATTTGCTCAAAATCATTTGGTTATCATTGTGCCAAAGTTCTTACTTGAACTAAAACAATTGGCTACTCGAGTAATGGCTTTTGGTAAAGAGATAAAATCCATTAATTTTTCATAAATCATTGCTAGGGACTAGCAATATCTTAGTATGGGGATTGATGAGTGTCTAAATACTCATCATTTTGTATTATCTAGATCGCAAAACATCCGAAAACACTCTTAAATGCATCAAAATGATGAAAATATCACAAATCAGTGTTTTATGTGTTTTAAATGCAAAAACATCAAAATCTGGTGAAAAACGTACCAAGTTTGCATAATTGGCAGTTTTAGTCCCCCAAGTTTCAAAAGTTGTCAAATCTAGTCCCTGGTAATTCAAAAACTTGTAAAATGACATTTAAGGTCCATGAGATTCAAAAGTTGTCAAAATAAACCCTTCAAAGTTTAAAAATCACAAATTGACAACTTTAGTCCTTTAACTTTGAAAATTGTCAATAATGGTCCTTGGTTAATTTAAAAAGTAAAAACTATCAAATATTAACCTTGTACTATTTATAAATGACAATAATGGTCCTTATGATAAACTTTGGAGAAATTACAAGATTGGTCCACAGAGTTTGAAAACTTGTGATTTTGGTCCTGGATTTACAAAATGGAAAATAATCAATATTGGTCCTTGTACTATTCACATATGGCAGGAATGGTCCTTGTGAGAGCTTTGGAAACTTGTCAAGATCAGTCCTTGAAGAATTGGCAAATTACACAAATGGTCCTTGTTGTTAACTTAAACCAAGCCGGATCCAATATTTAATCCAAACCCAGGCCCAAATCCATAAACCGGCCCAATTTTTAAATTTAAAATAAAAGAAAACCGCGCACTGTTCCTCCTCTCCTCACCCTGCATATCGAAACCAATTGGTATTTACCACTTTCTCCACTTCTTCACCTTTCCACCTCACCCTTTACACATTACTAACCCCTCCCCTCTACATAAACCAAAATGCATTAATTGAAAAGAACCTGCCCAAGACTTTTTTGGCGCCAAAAGTAAAATTGATGGCTAGGATGTATTACAGAGATCCAATGGTGGTGGGATAAACTCAGAAGCATGTGGGGAGCCTAAAAAGGCTATAAAGAAAGAAAAAGAAGGAGAGGAGAAGGCAAGTAGTGTAGTTTAGTGTAGTTTATGTCGTTTTAATAATTTCAAAGTTTTCTAGTGTACTTTTAAGCTTTTAAGTTCTTGTTTAAGCATTATTGAGTGTATGTGAACCTTTGTTAATAATAAACTTCAAGTTTCCAGTTTGATTTCAAGTTTGAGCAATTTTCTAATTCAAAAATTTCACTAAGTACGAATGTTATCTTTGGTTGTTGTTTCTGACTTATAAGCTTATAAAAGCTCATTATATAACCTTTGAGAGCTATTAAAACCTTAATAACTCAGTTTAGACTCAAAACTTAAAAATTCACAAAAATCAAGAAAAATTAGTTGTAAAATCAAAATGTATGGAAATGAAGTTCAAGGACCCAAGCGGTCGAAGTTGGATGGAAATGGTTTAGAGGCTTAGTGGTAAGCCTATAGGTGTGGTACTCGGTTCTTGGTTCTCGATTGTGCCTTGGATTCAAGTTGTAAGCTTATCTCTTGATTTTGCCATTCACTATTTTAGTTCTTAAATTAGTATAAATTTCTTGTTTCATGCTTAGTTGTTATTGGTTAGTGATAATCTAGTGTTAAATCAAAGTGGGTTGTTAGTTGGAAATCATAGTTGCTAGTTGTTAATATTTTTAGTTAATATAGCTTAGTTGTGATTATCTTAGTAAATGTTGTTTAAACCTGTGTTTTGTGTTCATTTGATCTAATTACATCATAATCAAGTGATTGGAATCGATTTCATGTTGTAATTTGTGGATTTGTAACACTAATCATAAAACCGCCTTGCTAAGGTGTGTTTGGATCAAGTCGCTTATCCGAGTTCTTGCATGTTATTGTCCTTGATTCTTGTTCTGCATGTTTATTTAGTTCAATAGAGTTCATAATAGTCATAATAAATAGGTCTCATTAGTATAAAAGTCAAAATAGAACTCAATCTAGTCTAATCATTAGCTGTTAGTGTAATAAGTCTCATATTCCACATATTAGCTTAGAATCGATAACCTAGCTTAATTTCATCTTAGTATAGCTTAATACAACATAATCAATCAAGTAAATTAGGATCAAAGCTCACTTAAGTCAACATATTGGTTTACATAAAAAGTCGATTTACGACTTCGGTTTTGAATAAAATTTAGAATTTTATTGTGTATTCAATATTTAGATTTAGCTTAAATCCTTTTGGGATATTAAAATATTGTTGCTTAACTAAATTATAAAAATACTAGCTTGTATCTTATTAGCTTATAAGCGCTTATCTACTTGTTTCTTTTGAGACCCTTTACGAAAGATGCCTGCACCCTCGCACCACCACAACAATGGGCATCACCATCACTTTGGTGGGTCCCGAGCCACACGGTGGACCCCACTGGTGGTTCTTGGTTCCTTACCACTCACCACCCAGCTAACTATCCATTTTAGTCAATCTTTTGAGCTTAAGCTCTGTGGACCCCACCCTTAGTTCAAATTTTAATGTTGTCCCATTTTTGAGTTAAAGCTAGTTCTTGTTTTGCTTAAATTTTGGCTTAAACTGCTTTTCAGAAGTTTAGGATGGTTGGAATAGGTTAGTATTAAGTTAATATAGCATAAACTAGCTTTTGTGTTTATTTGGTGGTCATTTGTGGATTTTAGCTTATTTTGAATTAACTTTATTAATAGCGATTACATGACCTTATTTTCCTCCACATAAGCATATGTTTTATATTTTTATAAACTTAGAATAATATTTTAGCATTTTCCTGAATTTTCAGATTTTTCCATCAACTGTTTAGTATTTTTCTTTATTTAAACTAGTTTTTAATCCTTTTTAAATAGCTTTTAATACAAATAAATCCAAAAAGCTTAAAAATATGTTTTAATTTTCCTAGATTAAGATAAATATAAAAAGCCTAAAAGTATTTTTCCATAATTTTCTTGGTTTAAATATTATTTTTAGCATTTTAATTAGTTTTTAATAGTATTAAATTAATAATAAGTACATAAAACGTCTAAAAATATATTTTCAGTTTTAAAATAAGTTTTATCATATTTTAGACTTTTCTAAGTTATAATTTCATTTTTCTAGGTTAATTTTGTATTTTCTTGTATTTTAGTGCATTTTAAATACTTAATAAATAGTTTTAATTAATAATAATTAAATAAATAGTTGTAAAATAATTTTCTTTTTCTAATAATTTTCTTTTATTATTAGGATTGTAAAAATGTCATTTTCATATTTGTAGGCCTTTTATTTCTTAAAACTCACGTTTTATTTTGTGCGTTACGTAATTTTATTTAAACGTCGTTTTAGGTTTTAAACGTTCATCATTTTAAAAATAGTGATAGCGTTTATTTAATATATTTTATCTTTTATTTCTTTTAATTTGCATTTAAGTCATTTGTAATTTGTTAATCTTTTCTTTAGGTAATTATCCATTCAAAACCTGCGATCACTATCCTTAGTGATCATTTTATCATCGATCAAGTGTTTATACACCAATTCATCCTCCGTGGGACTTGCGACCCAGGAATCCCTATATTCCTCGATCTTAAATTGCATTGGTGTGTGAACTGTTTTGAGTTTCTTACGGTTGGTCATTCACAAGTGGCTAGCTTGTGTGAGATAACTTGACGGTTTTGCACCGATCAGTATGTTATTTAAAGTTCTGATATGAAACCGTATTGTGATATCTTTACCCTTGTCGGGTTGGGGTGTTACAGTTTGTTTCTTACATTGCCATAAGACTAATCTTCTTCCAAAATATGACTTAAAATCTGACAGAATTGCTTTGTCTCCTGTCATGCTTCCAGAGCAACCACTATTAACAATCAAAAGGTCTTTAAGCTCCTCTTACGGGTTGCCACGCACAAAGATGAAAGAGTTAGTTTCTTTTAGGAACCCAAGCCATTCTTGACTTGTGTTCCCACGTGGAGTGACATACTTAAATTCTTTAAGTATGTAATCTCCATGTTTTTAAAACATGATCAATTATTTTCTTTTGTTCCAAAACTTGTGTTGGTTTTCAACAAACTCTCTTTTCAACAAAATTCTCTTTTCTTTTCAACAAAACTTCTTTGAAAATCTTGTTTGTCCCCATCGATCTTGTCTTTCTTAACCCAGTTGGTTTTAACATTTTGTGTTGATTTCTTTGATCTAGGTACTCTATTTGAAGTGGAATACCTTCTAGGTTGATAGTAATTGGATCTCCTTGGTCTTCCATTCTAAAAGTGCTAGCGTTACCTTGATTGGGTGAAAACCTAGCGATACTTTGAGAAGTCTTGCTTGAAACTTTGACTTACGGTGCCTTGAAAAATATTGCTTGAGGTCTTGGTGGTTTGAAAAAGGTCTTTTTCGGTGAGGGTACCTATAGTCTTTTGAGAATTACTATGGTTTACCCTATGTGAATGATTCAAGCGGTTTATTCTCCGCGGCTTATGGTTGGTAGATGTAGTCTTTGGGAATTTGCTTAAATATTACGAGTGAAAGTCAGTCCTTAATCAATGATCGGGACTATAACAAACAAAACATAATTTTGCCCGTATTCCCAAATTTGCTTCCTTTAAAACTATCGACTTTTGGTGAATGATTAAAAGATTTTCCAAAATTAGCGATATTTTGAAAAAAATTCTTGAAGAGTCTTCTTTGAATGTCTAGCGATACTTTGAGATGAAGGTCATGCGCTTGTTTTGAAAAGCTTTAGGAAACCTTTATCATTGTTGACACACCTTTGAACTCTTAACATTATCATCCTTAGGTTTCTCAAGCTGTTTCTTTTGGGATTGAGAACTAGATGGACTTGAATTAGATTGAGCGATAGCTTTTTCCTAAACTCTAAATTGTCTACTCCAAAACAAGAAACATCATCTAAGTGGTTGAAAACTACCGGTTGGTGGAGGCGCATTATAACCCTTGTCTTTCTTAAATTCGGAGGTGTTTGACTAATTGATTCCTCATTACTAGATGTGTTTTCTTACGAGCTAATGAGTTCATCATCACTAGTTGTTATCTCCTGCGAATCAATTTGTTCCTTATCACTAGTTGGGTTCTCTTACATCTTGCTAAACTCCATACCAAAACCTAGGCAGTTTAATGTGTGCTCTTTTTGTTTTTCAACAAAACTAACATGTGAAAGACGATTCTTTCCAACTAGCACATTTTCTAACAATTCATCCCTTTGTTTAGTCATCCTTTCAAGTTCGAAACCTTACATCCTAACTTCCATTCACTCAATTTTAATTGATAATCTTGTTCTCATATTTTTACGCCCAAGCCATTTCATTATTTTCACGGTGATTATTTTGGCTTCCATTGACTCTAAAGTCAACTGATAACCGACTACCTCAAACCTAGCCCTTCTACAATTATCTCTTTGATCGCATAATCTTTAAGCACTTTTGATAAAAATCATTACATTTAGAACATACCTCGGAGATAGTGGATGAACTTTGTGAAGTAGCTACCATAGCAAGCGAAACAGGGTTCTTCTTCACTTTCCATGCTCAATCAAAGCTTCAAGGCCATCTCTTGATTCTAAAGCGACAAATCACGGTTCCTCATCAAAAGTTGTGCTCAATCAAACTCTTCCATCGAAACCATATAGTAGTTCTTGGTTCATCATCAAATTAAGCACTCAGGTCAACCTCTAATAGATTTTCTTGAGCAACCAAAGCTTTTGGTTTTGGTTCGATGTAGGAACTTCCTTTATTTCAACCTTGGTTTCTCAATCATTCTATTTGCACGATATTTAGCAAACTTGCATTCTCGTGCAAAGTGTCCGGCCTTTGACAATTAAAGCATTCAATCTTGGATTTGTCAAATGCTATACCTGTTTGGGTTTGAAGTCATACCTCTTCTGTTTTCTTCATGAACTTCTTGATCCTTGCGGTGATCATGGCAACTCGCCATCTTATGTCAATTTCTTCTAGATCATCCTCTTGATTTGCAACAAATCTTCTTCATAAGTGACGGGTAAAGTGGATTGTTGAGCAAAGAAGGAACATACAACATCATCGAGTTGATGGTGTTTGATGGTGATGAGGTGGTAGTAGTCATGGTTGTGCAAATATCTTGTTTATCACTGTGATGCTTTGAGCAGGATAAGCGGTACTTTTAGTGGAAATCGCCTCTGTTTTCGAGAGACACAAAGCAATCTTTGTGAGATTTTGAATTTGTTTGACCATTCATCTCATGCTCATACACCTTTAAATTGTTGTAGAGATCATCAAAGTCCATAATATCCAAACCAGTTGTCCTCACAATCATAGTAGCAACCACATGCCATACTGGATGGCAAACTTCTTAAGAACTTCAAGTTTGCATATTCAAGCGATACCTTGCACCATATAACTCTAACATACTTAGAAGATTTTGGAATCTGTCATGGCGACATCAAGACCTTCTCTTCACCTGTGATGAATGTTTCAAATTGTTGCTTCAATAGATTTCTATGCATCTTCTTGGAGGCATCATTACCTCCAAATCTTGTTTTGATAGCGACCCATAATTGTTTTGCATCCTTAGCATCATGAAACTTTAGTAGGTGACCATCGGGAATAGCGGACAATAGTATGTTGAGCCTTTTCTTGATTTCTTTTTGTAGGCTTGGCGGCAAGGTAAGTGAGGTGGTTTAGGTTGTCCGAGGAACTTCTCTGTGTTCTTCAAGAATGACATTACCATTGACAATCACATCCCATAATGCATGGTGCGTAATTGCAATGTCTTGCCTCATCTTCATGCTCCAGATCATATTCTCCTTCTTGATGATAGGAATTCGAGTGAGGTGATGGATGGGAGTGGTGCGACTTTAGTCGACATCTTTTAGGGTTTTGTTAAATCGGTTTTAAGGGTTTCTTCTTAATCGAGTTTCACAAGCTCCGATACCACTTGTTGGATCGATATACTCTGACCAAACTAACTATGTAGCTTGTAAGGGTTTAGCAACCTTGGATAAATCTAAAACTAATAACAATGAAACAGTGATATAACTCTATTAAGTATGCGGAATCTACTTTAACAAAGCTAAGAAGAATAACTTTAAACTTCAACGATTATATTAAAACCAAACTTTGAACATGCTTATTATACAGATTCACTAACAAACCTAATCGCTAAATAACTCTAATATCGTACTTGCATGTAAGTTTTTTCGTATCTAATATTCTTATCTCTAATGCCAATCTAGGGGTCCTTTTATAGGCATAAGGAATACCCTAGTCGGTTTACAATCCTTGTACGACAAGTAAACTAATTCTAATCTAAGAATATTCTAGAATTACATAATAATCCTTAAAACGATTTGCATAGCGGTCCTTTAGCATAGCAGTACTTTGATGAGCAGTACTTTGACTTTCTTCATTAAGCAGTACTTTGACTTTTAGCATTAAGCAGTACTTTGACTTTCAGCAGCACTTTGACTTTATACCCCAACATAATTTCCTCCACATACTCGATGTCTCCACACGATAAGCAGTTGCCAAACGACGTATAAACATTTTCAGACTCGGAGATCACCTCAACAGAAACTTTTGGGGTGGGAGAAGAATCATCATCGAGAGGCTCATCACACATATTACCGGAGACAACCTCGGACTCACTTGGGGTTGGAACGAGGTTCTCAACACTAGACGATTCCATTTCCGGAATAATGCTAAGATGCTCGTCCTCCATTAAAAGGTTATCCGAAAGTTCCATGGTAGATAGGCAATATGAGGGCGGAGAGTAGACATGTGCGGTACTTTGTGGGCTTGAGATATGCACCTTTTCCTTTGTCGTCTCCCAATCCTCCTCATCCTCATCATCGAGACGGCAAGCCTCGTTAAATAGGAGACGCTTTTGAGCTGCTCGTTCATCGGCTAGAAATCTTTCATTGCGAGCAGCTTGTTCCTCGAAAAGTTCCTCAAGAATTATACGAGGAAATTGATCAATGACGGGAAGTTGTTGTGGTTGGATGTGGTCAAATCCGGAAGTGTTATAACAAGGATCAGGTCCATAGTAATTTTGATTCCACGATTGACATCGATAATCATCATGAGGACCCCCACACTTAGCACAATGAGGGTATTGAGGAGAGAAATTATGAAACGATGAATCACTGAAATGATGATAGTACGGTTGTGGTTCGTATGAATTCTGTGTAGGGTAGTTGAAATTGTTTTGAGGATAATCGAAAGAGTTCGGGTTAGAATCATAAGCGAATGAATTCTCGGCGCAAATCGAACAACATCCATCAATAAGATAGTTTCCACACCACCCGTACATACATTTGCAACAATGGAAACCTTTGGTAACACATCTCCACAACCGTAGCAATACTCTTGATCGAACAAAAGTATCTCGGGTACGGGAGTAGGAATCGAGGGCTCAACAACATCACAAATGGTAGGTAAAACGGTATTTCCCGAAATTGAATCTTGACGAAGTTCATTCAAGCAATTTTGAAGCATGTTCATGATTTCGTCCGAAAAAGGTTTTGAAGATTCCGGAGGTGGGACAAGTGGTGTGCTCTTAGAGCTAGCAATTTCCACCACTTCCGTTTTGGTCTCCGGTTCTTGCTCTTTTCTCTTAACCTTAACCGTAAATAGCGAAAGATTTTGATCAAATCTAGATGGTTTACGCTCAGACACAATAGAACAAATCTCGGGTTGTGGCGGGTGGTCAGAAAATCTTGGAGAATCATCGAGAAAGTTTTTATCGGATTATTCGCACCAATAGCAATATTTGCTCGCACCAGCCCTTCCACATCGCTTACATACACATTCGTGGTTGTGACAATAATCTTGATCCTCTTCCATACGGCCTTTGCAGTGAAAACAACGACGATAATCGATCGTCGTCATGAGAATTAAACATGTAGAGGGTTAAAGAAATATAATTAAGTGATCGAGAGGATAACGAAAAATAGAATCAAAAGGTAAAAGAGGGATAAAAGGAAAGAATCATCGGGTCAGAGGATAAAGACGATTATTTTTGGGGTTTTATAAAACGTGCACATGCACAAAACAAATCAATCAAAGCGAGACCGAAGCAAAACACAAGGAACTTAAACCAATAATCCAAGCGTTTTCATAGTGACACAGGCAAGTTTTGAATCTTTGGTTTGGGAACTTATTATGATAACACTCAAGTTGATAAGTGTTATATGATTGATGTGTTCTATTTATTTAAAAACAACAAGAAATTTTTTTTTGTATTTTTATCTTTTACATATATACAAAGAAAAGAAAAATATTTTTGTATTTTTTTGTATTTTTCAAAAAGCAATAACTTCACGAGGAAGGTTCTTCAAGTCACTAATCGCAAAAATCACGATATTGTCGCAACACACCTCCCTGGCAGCGGCGCCAAAATTTGATTTCGTTGTTTTTGTGAGTGTGATGATAAACACAGTATCAATATATCAAATTAATCGTGAAATTTGACAAATCAACCTTTTAGGAAAAGGGTTAACGTGCCAAATCTCACGAATGTGATAAAAGTGATACCGGAAAAGTGATTTCCCGGGTCGTGTCCCAACGAGGTGTGAAATTGACGGTGTCGTTGAGTTTCGTGATTAGAACTTGAATTGGTTTGACGAATTTGGGTTTTGATTACGTTAATTTACAAAATAAAGAACGGGAATGAAAATAAAGCACGCAAAACAAAGTAAACACTAAATAAACTACTAATAAGCCTAAGGAATGACAAAACGATGCTAAACTACATCCTAGGGTGCTAAAATGCAAAAACGCGAAAAACCTGGAACGCACCGAGCCCCGAAAGTGAAAAATATGCAATAAAGTCCTACGAGTGCAAAACTAATTTTTCTACGTTCTAATCGACTAAAAATAATTTTAGAAAAATGCCAAGAATTTTTTCGACTTTTATTTTATTTTCTACGAATTAAAAACTATTTTAAACTAATTAATTAATAAAAAATACTAAACATTTTAAGAAATTCTACAAAAATTACAGAAACTACTTTAGACACTACTGAATTGAAGAAAATTAAAAAAAACTACACTACTGCTTTTTGGATTCAGCAGTTAAAAAAGGAAATAAGGCACTAAGCTAAAAACTGATTTTGTATTTAAAACATTAGTTGTGCAAGAATTGAATGTGAAAAGACCCAAGGGCAGTTGGTGTTGACTATGTGTGTTGTGGTCGTGTGCTTTTGGGGAGTAGACCAGGTTCGAATCCCACTCCTATTTTTTCAACTTATTTTTTTTTATTTTCTTCTTTTTCCAACTGACCAAGGGATCAAAACTAAACCTTTTTTTTTTTTACAAAATCTAAGTCTTACTAAACTGAAAATAAGCAGTTAAAAGATACATAATGGAAACAGAAACTAGAAAAAATGCTAAGGGATTTCTAAGGTACTGTTTGGGATAATGGTAATGTTAAGCTTAAAGAGACACAAAAACGACAAAAGCTACGAAAAGAACTAATCAAAAGCATAAGTACTAATCTATATTATCTAGAAGACCTAAAGGGGATCTAATAAGCACTAGTTTAACACTAAAAAAAACTAAAAAGAATGGGAAAGAGGCTGCTAAATCACTGTTGCTGTTTCAGTCTCAAACAGTCCACCAAGGGACTTTGCAGCTTAAAATTAAGCCACTAGATGGCTTCTAAAACTGAAAATAAGCTAAGCACTATAAACTAGCAGTACCAGGTTTCTAAAAATTACTGAATGGGGGTAATGTGGGTCCCTTGACAGCTTATAAATAAGCTGTCAAAGGGTGTTTGGGGCTGCTGTGATAGGGTAAAAAAAGCACTAGGGGGGCTGTTTATGGGCAGAAAAAGGCACACAAATAAGCTCAATCAAGGGAAATAAGCCAACAAAAGTCAAGCCCTTACATCTAACTACTGATTACTACTAAAACTAATCCTAGATCTAACCTTAAGCTAACTAAATCTAAGCTAAAAAAGAGGGCAAATGGCTGCTGTGAGGACTGTTTTGACAGTGAACCAAAAAAAAAAGTTTTGATTGCATTCTACTTCTAAAGCTAATGTGGCAACTAAAAGCTTGATATAAAACTGAATTAAATAAAATTGAAACTGACTTTTGACCCAAAAGTCTGCAAATCCAAACAATCCTTTAAGGACAGAAAGTGGTTTTTGAAACTGTGAAACTTTGAGGCTTTGAAGAAACAAATTATGAACTCTATCAAAAGCTCAATTGAGCTTAAAACACACTTGAACAAACTCTTTTGAAACACAAAAGACATAAATTAAAACATCAAAACTGTTTAAACTGAAATGGGATTAAAAACTGAAAAGTAAATTGCATTAAAATTAAAAATTACATGGAAATTTAAATGACAATTAAAGTAAATGACAATAAAGTAAATTGGTGCTAGAACTTTGAATTTCTAGACAAGTTTTTACAAATTCTACAATTGCCTATTTATACTAAAAGAATAAAACTAAAGTATTTGGTCTTCACTCTTGTCTGCTTCTGTTTGTGTTTTCTTTGTGATTGCAAACAAGCAAAAATCTCATCTTGTGTGCTTCTTGAATTCAATATGAGCCCTTGATTACAAATTGGTCACTACTTCTTTAGTTCTGAGCCGTGGGATCCATTTGGTGCATCCTTGGATAGCTGAGGTGGAGGGGAAACATGTGAACTTGCTTTGTTGGTTTCTGGGAAAGCAAGAGAGAGTGAGATGGGAGGGAAAAATGAGAATGGCGCCAAGGTTTTGTTGGTTTACTGGGGGATTGGGTAAAACTGAGTTTGGGTAAAAATGGGGAACAGGTTAGGGTAAGATGGGTTTAGGGAAAGGGGTTCATGGGTTATGTTAAAAGGTTGTATTTTGTATTTTGTAATTAAAAGTAAAATGTATTTTTAGTTTTTGTTTTAAAATGTTTGTATTTTTTTTTTCTTTATATAAAATTGGTTTTAATTAAAATGGTTTTTAACAAAAGTGTTTTTTAAGAAACATAATTGTTTAAAAATGTTTTTAATGAAAAATAATTCTTTTAAAAATAAAAATTGGTTTTGAATAAAAATAATTGTTTTTAATAGAAAAAAAGGGTAAATTGGTAATTTGGGTTCGGGTTAGGTTTTTAGTTGTTTTCCCCCTGCTCACTCTAAAAAACGCGTCCGGGTCTTCAATTGATCAATGATCGTAGAAAATCACATCCCACACCCGCTTACCGTGATTTTCGATTTTGGCTCGATTTTGCTCGTTTTCGCTTTGTTTTCAATCTTTTGTACCTGCAAGACATAAAACACACTCCGAAGATATTTTTGACATATTTTGATCATATTTGGGTGTTTTTAGTTGTTTTTGTGGTCTTAGGTGGGTAAAAACGATGAGTGAATAAGCACTCATCAGAATCGTCAAATCGCAACTAAGAAATCAATATCCAAACTCACGAATACCATAAAAAACATCCTCAATCAAGATGAAACAAGCTTTCCAAAGACCAAACTAAGCTAATATGATAAACTTAAACAAGAAAGTATAAACAACTAACGATTTTGACCGCAAATAAAGCTCAAGTTAGTGTATTTCTAACCAAAGTATTTGACCCAAACTAAAACACACAAACCAATCTTTAAACTCCGAGCTCACACAAGGTAGATGATCAAACCATGGCTCTTGATACCAATTGTAAGAGATTGGTTATCTAAACACACATAAATATTATGGTATGGATCGAATAGTAGAAGACTTTTAGAGAAAGAAAGTTAGAGTTGGGAACTTGTATAGAGAGAAAGTAAAATCATATAAATGAAAGCTCCAACCCTCTACCTTGGAGGGTAAAGGGTATTTATTATGTCTTACAATATGCCCTCTGTCGGGCTGTGGATCGGGTGTACAATGGGTAAAGATCCGTCCGTCCTTCACGGGGTGACCGAGTCTTTAACTTGGATTTACTAAATCCTAACATTATGTTATGAAAATATTTCTTCGTGGAAAATCGATGTGGGGTTATGTTACGGGGGTAAAGAAAATGGCAACTGATGACAAATTAGCTAATTATGATGTGTTATTAGAAACTTGGGAGGTTGATAATTCTAAGAGTATAACTTGTATTAACAATTCTGTTATTCCATCTATTGGACTTCAGTTGTCAAAGTATGAGACAACCAAGCTAGTGTAGGATCATCCTCCTAAATTATACAACTTGAGACAGATATTCGTGCACTTTAGTAGAATTATACAAGTATTCAGGATTTTTATTTGTCTATGTCAGCCTTATGAGATGAGTTGGCATTAACATATGATGCATCACTTGACAGTTTTGATCCTTACATCAAACATAGAGAGTCACAGCGTTTGGTTCTGTTCCTTATGGCATTGCAACATGATTTTGAAAGATTTCGAGGTTCAATTCTTCATTGTGATCCTTTACCCTCTGTTGATTTGGTAGTTAGTGAATTTCTTGCAGAGGAGATTTGTCTATAGTCTTTGGATGATTAGAAGATATTTACACAACAAGGTTCGTCTGTTTTTGCAGCTTCACAACGGATTTCGAATGGCATCCAAAAAAACCTAACTTTAAAATTTCTATTGATGAGTGTGCATATTGCAAACAGAAAGTTCATTGGAAATCTGAGTGTCCTTTTAAACCAAAAGCATCACAAAAACAACAGGAGGTTTTTCCACCGCAAAAGCAACCACCTCACCTTAATAATGGTGTCGCTGCCTTATCTTTGGACTGTTCTATAATTGAGCAATTTCAATAATACTTATCTTTCTAGAATCATGCTATAACAAGTTCCTTGAGAAATATTTGTTAACATCATCACAAGAAGCAAACACATAAAGTGATTGGGACAAGCCTTAGTACTTGGCCGTTATTGGTTTTATTTGGTTTTGCAATGTTCTGCATCTGTTAGCATCCGCATGAATCCGCTCTTCATTTTTTTTATATCTGCATCTGTTTGTCGGAATTTGCTCTTCATCTACTTATGTCTGTGTGCCTGGATATGCTCTTCATCTACTTATGTTCGGATTTGCCTGCTTGAATCTCCTCTTTATCTACTTTTGTCTGCATCTGCATGTCTGCCTGAATTTGCTATTCAACTACTTTTGTCTATATATGTGTTTGCTTGCCTTCCTAAATGCTTTTCATCGCTAGTTTTGTTTTAATTCCAAGTTTTCTTGTCAAACTCTTAATGTACCATTTGTGAGTTTAAGGGGGAATAATAGTTTAATAAAGGCTTAGGCCAGTTAATTTAAGCCCGTTTACTTTCTAGGGCTCTCTTATTTGTAATCTATTTAATATCAAATATTTTCAAGTTTAATATGATTATCAATACAATTTTCAGTTTTATTTTGGTTTTTACAGTGAGGATGTTGGGAGGGAAATATAAGTTGTGAAGTTTTTGGTGTTTGTTTAACATAAAAGCTAGTAGTTATACGACTAACGGAATGAATAAACAATTAAAACTTGTTAAATGTTATATTAACAATGATTAAAAGAAAACTTCTAACTGAACGTTAAGTGTGTTGTTACAAGCATTAAACATTTAAACAGCTAACTGAACTTAGTTTTTCCCGTTTTGTTCCAATCACACTACTTTAAGCATCGATAGCTCATGCACCTTAGCTCTGTTTTGGACATATAAAGGTAGGTTACGAATCTCTCACCATGGATGCGTAACCATTTAAGGCTTTAATCATAATAATTATATTTACTAATAATTATTTATGTCCAAAGTCATAGAAAACTCAATTTTTTACTAAAATTTTCCAACAGATAACATGATATAGTATGATACTAAATTTTGTCGATGGAGATGAATGGATAGATGGTAGCTTCGGCTTGTATGGTATACGAAAACTGAATCCTATATCAGCTAAAACCAAGCTGAACTTTTGAATTATCTATGAATATATCTTAATAACAAACTTCAACAACTATTGTAGGTTTTAGAAACCAAAAGAATATTAGTGTGAACAGAGGGTGTATTAATTGATGTGCAAAATGGAGGAAACATATTCGATGTGAACCTGTTGAACCCCAGAGGGCACTATATGTTTTGTAAGCGACCCTACGTGGTCGTGTACCATGCTACGGTATGTGATGAGTGCATTATATGTATTATATGTAACCTTTTGTACAGTGTTATAGTATGCGTTGCACAATGTATTTTGTTGCCGTGCTGGTACACTATGGGAAGATACGATGTGTGACATGATATTGCTTCTGATAAAGTGCATATCTTTGCCACAATCCTGAGTCCTAACAACAAAAATGATACAGTTCTAACACTTAGCTGTTGTTATGTCATCTTACAAAGTTAAAAAGTTATTATGTCATCTTACAGTATTTAACTATGGTTGTGTGATAGCTTAGATAAAATACAGATGTTAAAATTGTGAAATGTTGTTTCAGATATTAAGCTTCTTAAGGAAAATTTGTCACAAGTATGTAGGAAAAAAATTCCGTTGCCGGGACTTGAACCCGGGTCTCTCGGGTGAGAGCCGAGTATCCTAACCAACTAGACTACAACGGATTGGTGTTTGAACTTGTAACATTATTGTAATTATAATTTTGTAGTTTACTTTTTTTCTGAGGTTGCTATCAAAAAGATATCTACTGATTTTCCTTCGATTGCTACCATTTCCTTCAATGGAATTATTGTTAACAACATGTATGTATAAGCATATCGTGAGCTTGAGATACATGTTTAGTCTTATTCGACCCACTACGACGAATATGTACAAGATGATAATTAATCAAACCATGGATTTTTCACTTATCAACCAACTTTTACATACCCTCTTAATGTCTCGAAAAAACTATGACAAAGTCGTTCATCTACATTTGATACAGTTATAAGGTGCATTTCACTGTAACAAAAAAATCTGTGATATCGTGCGCGTTTTAGGAAAGAATCGGAAATTTTACAAGATTTTACATCAAGCAAGAGAAGTCCATATACCCGGAAACCTCCCTCTGTAGCCCCTGATTAGTTTGGGAATTGGTCATGCAAGTCAATCAGTTTAAAATCATTGAGGTTGGTATTTGGTAATATGTCATTGTCTAATGGATCAATCAATTAATAACTTTGGGCTTAAAATTGTCAAACTTTTTAATCAAAGGTTTTGTTTATTTATCAAAGATATTTCAAAAAATGCCTTCTTTGGAACGTAAATGTCATTGTTGGTCCATTAGTGGACCATATGTTCGCCTCTAGCAATCACCTAAAATCTAAAGAATATAATGTGTCGTGTTCAAATCTCGATCACCCGATATATCCCTCATCTTATGGCACCAACTTACTAGAATTCCTCGTGGGTCTTGCTTCGACAGGTGGTCAATATTGGTCTTCATATCGTTGTGAAACATTCTAATCTGAAAACAACTAAAGAATTAACGAGACACGCATAATCTCTGTTACAAGAAGCCAATATGTATCTTTAAAGAAGCTCGAAAACTACGTTTGAGGGGTGGAAATGTACGTGGTTAAATGTTTATTGTCTTGTTTCTAATCATTTTCAGGACATACGAAATATGAAAACTAAATTTATTAAACGCATACTGTCCAAAAAATTAATATGGATATCAGTAAATATACGTTGCACAAAATATAAAAATAGATAATAGCTTAACTACACATGTCTATCAATCACATATTATAAAGCAATCAAATGATCTTAGAAGAATGCCACCTTGATGCATGGCATCTTGGTTTTTTGTTGGGAAGATGTTGATCTCGTGAGATGGGGAGTGAGATCTTGAGTGTTTTCTTTGTGGTTGTGTTGTTGATTGTAGGTTGTTTGTGGGTATTTATATCCCATAAGTTATAGTATAGATTGAAAGCATGAATTAAAAATGTATTAATGATTAGGCTTTTTTCTAAATTATATCGCACTTTTCTTTTTCATTAAACGTGTTTAATGGAAGATATCTGATACAATTGAGAACATAAGACATTCAAATGAAATTCGAGACAATTCAAATCTCATTGACTAATGACTCTTTAATTTCCTATTAAGGAAATGTTTTTGTCTTAGTTTTTTTAAGACTTCTTATATTAGAAAGTCCCAAATATTTTATATATTAGATAGATATAGTATTACTATAGCTAATTTGACCTTGTCACCTTTAAGTCCACTTTGGGTATCAAATAATATTTCAAACAACTTTCACGCGAAAGTGCTTTATAAATTTGATTAACTATTGACTTTTCAGACATAAATTTATTTGCAAAAGATTTATAAAGTGTTTTCGTATACATGATGTAGCATGTAACCATGTCAATGGAATAGACATTCTATGTACTTTTCGTGGTGCAATATTATTCGCGAATGATCTATATATAACATGAAACTGAAAACTGAACATATATATCAAGATTCCTGTCTCTGTACCTAAGTATGAACATGAATATTTCTATACTTTGGAGTTTGGATTGTTATCATTGTATACGTTTGGATGTTTACAAGTGTGAACATTATTAATTATAAGTTTCTAAATGTGAATATAATTTTATTTATATAATAATAAAAAAAAAAAAAGAATGACAAATTTTTATTTAACGAAATGGAAACGCTCGCCGTGTTGCGGCAGGACTTATTGGTATACTTTAGGCTTTTACTTTGTGCCGATAGTTGAACAACGTTTATCGTTACGTGGAAGATGCAAAATAGACAAACCGAAAAAATTAAAAAACAAATAAAAAACATTTAGCAAGTGGCCCGACCCGTACCCGCTCGATCCAATTACACTAACATAACCCGACCCAATTACTCTCGTTAAACTATCTAACCGGATCCTCATGAACATTAGCTCCATCGCTTGTATTTCGAACACGTGTGTGTATACGTGTTCTACAGAAACACAAGTACAAAAGACGTATTTCTATCTCCTTCTTCATATCTTCTGGTCTTCACCGGTTTATTACCTCTACCGGCTTTGTGACGAATTTAAGAGTGTCATAATTCAGGCGAACTTTAGAGTTTAAATAGGGCTTCTGTTTCGGTGTTTGGTGGTTTTACTTGTTCAAAAACCTCTTTCTAGTATACGTTGTTTAATCTCGCCTGGAGAATATGTCGTCCAAGTTCCCGTTGCTTGATCAGATTGGACGTAAGATTGGCACCAGACGTATGAATTTGTCTGTTGTGTTTGCGCAAGAGCAAGAATCGTATACGTGGGATGAAAAAGATTATGAGACTCGTATTAAGGAGGTCGAAGCTCGTGTTCATCATAGGCATGCAATTATCTTGGAGTTATTAAAGTTTGGTAGATACGACATGCTAAATGAGGTCGTGGATGCGTTGAGGTTTGTAGAGCAAGAAGATTTTCGCGAATTGGGGTTTCTGATTGAAAGATCTCATGTGGCTCATGGTCGTGCTTCTGAAAAATCAAGGATGTTGAAGAAGTTAAGCCGTTTGTAATAGGATTTCCGGTGTTTCATCTTTAGTGGGTTCGAAGGTGTGAATGTGAAGTTTGTTTTGTAGTAGGTGTAAGCTTGTCAGACTGATGGCATGTCGTGTATGTTGGATGTTTATAGTAGTTACTCAATGTGTAATGTCGTTTGTATATCTTTTATGGTATGGTGTTTACGATGTTACGAATATAAGTGATACGTTTCATTTGTGTTAGTATTATGTTTATAGTCGTACAAGGGTCAATGTAGGTACGACACGATCTTTGATATTAGTACTGTTGTCCACAAAGTAGTAATGTATGTAGGACTGATGCAGCTGATGAGTATTACGTGTATCTTAGTAATGCTTTGTTTTTCATTGTGGATTGTGGACGGAATCTGGTTTTGAACATTCTTACTCGTGACCAATTGGTTGAACAATATCGGTAGTCCTTATGGCGATAAAGGTTAGTCAAATGAATGCAAAGGTATTCATGTTTCGTTGTTTTTTCCTTCTTTTGGTTGCTTTTGGTTGAGACATACTAATGGCTACTAGAGTATACCATAATTTGTGATACGATAATCACTTCAAGTTACATTGTGCTAAATCTTTTATATTCGCTGCACATAGCAATGCATAAATAGCGTAATTCTTTCACCATTATAATCGTACCAGTGTAGGGCAACCCAATCTTACATAAGATGTTTGCACTACATAAGTTATTTACAGACATAGAGTATGCTTTATTTAGCATTTTACAATGGTGCAACGCTTGTATATTTACATTTGCCAATGTAAATCACAAGATGTAATTCTCTTTCTATGTTTCAGATGCCAAGAGCTGCAGCTGTAGTGTTTACTTTCATATCTGCTTTGTGGCTTCATTGGATAATGCTTTTGTAGGTTGCATCTGTGAACTTTTCAACTGGCCTGCATACGTAAAGTAAACAAAACAAATGATGAGCTAAGTTTATTAATAATCCGGGTTTCAGATGTTTGTATAATTAGTAAACTGTAAATGCTGTAATTTTTTGGCTATCAGTTTATTGTTTGTTGGCAAGGTTAGGTGAATATGAGAGGTTTAGAACTCTTTGCAGTGTCTGAAAACCGCTCTTTCCTATTCAGTTTGTTTTGATTCCCTGCACCTTTATTTTCATCCATGGAAAACTAATGCATGTGATTATTTTTTTTGTTGGTCTGCTTATTTAACAGACTGCCTGCTTCTAATGTTATTCATATCTGCAGTTGCAATTTAACTCCTAAAAATAACATAGGAGAATGGTAAGACTCCCTAAGTGTGATGAGCTCAAAGCTGAGGCAAATTCCTCTAGCTGGACAGACATGATGGTTCTGTACTATCGTAAATCTGGAAGCGAGGATCTAAAATTAGGTCAGCAAATATATGGCATTTGTGGAAAGGTGCTTGAGCTGGTTTGCGAAAGAGATGCTTTAATTGGTGAGCTAGAGAGTGTTGGCAAAAATGTGCCTCAGAAAACAGCTGAATTTCTTAGGACAGTTCAAAAGAAAGACAATGAAAGAACGTTGGAGTTGCAGATTATGGCAAGGAAGCTTGAGTTGAGTGCGCGTGATAAGGATTTGTTTACTGAGAGACTTAGTGGTCTTTTGTCATTGTAATTGCCAGGGTTTAACATTGTGGAAATTGTATCAGTCTAATGAAGTTGCAGTTTCTTACGGTTCGCCACCTGATAGTAGTTTCTATGCGTATGGTGATGTGATGGTATTTGTATTTAGAAATAAATGGCATGTAGCATGCAACCTATTTTCATGTAACTTGTTTGTAAGATATTTTGTTCAATAAAAAGAGTTTTCCATGTAGTAATAATTTTGTGAATCAAATTTTTTGTTTGTTATAGTCTACTATTGCATTTTCAGATAAGGCTAGTGTGACTGACCTAATCTGCGTTGGTTCTGGGCTCTGTGAGCAACTGCTAGACGTCTTGCTTTTGATGAAGGTGTTTTGAGAGTACCTATTTGTTATTTACAGTTGGTTGTTTAGGTCATTGTATGTGTTAAGCATATTTTGAGTAAAGTAAATGTTGCTGATATAAGTGTCGTTACCTTGCTCCTGTTCTTGCTGCGCAGCTGGTACCGCATCCATTCTTCTATCTTTAAAAACAGCGTCAAGAACTAATTTAGTTGTTCTCGCTGTTGTTTTGCATATATTTTTTTTCCCGTTGCAATATCAGCGTGCAAGAGAATACAAAAATGTTACTGTCGTTTGGCTTCAACCTACTGCAATTCATTAACCCAAATAAGTATAAAAAAAGGAATGCAAAACTCTAAGAAAACACGATTTTGAATCACCTAGTAAGTCGCATGTGTATGTGGATTATTGTAGCGTTATCGTCATTACCTGTACCACTTAACAATTACCTCATCAGTTCCAGGTATATGTACATTAACGCAACATTAGCTGCATCACCTATAGCACTTAACGCATATAGTCATTTCTGTGTGTTACCTGCTGTATAGAGAATCGACGGAAAAAGTGATTGCAAACAACATATGCATGGTTACGGTCGCAAGAAAATTTGCAATAGCAATAGGTAGCCATCATAAAACATTAAGAGTGTATAGTTTAGCAATTTTATAATGAGCTACCTATTGCTATTGCAAAATGCCAAGAATACACATATCCGAGGCTAAGTTGTCAGTGTTAACATCGGTGACATAATAATGCCCTAAAAGTGTTGCACTATCACTTCATTCCCTCGGTAGAGGATATTGGCAGGAACAATAGCAACGCGCACCAATACAACCAATGGTAACCATTTGTATAGCTACAATCCAGGTTTGTTGATTGCTTGGAGTTGCCATGCCAAATGCCTAATTCTTGTTTTACCAAATCTGTTCAAACTGACCACGGACATAGTTTTTTCTACATTATACTCTTGTTATAATGTTTTTTTTATTTAGGCTCAGATAGGGTACCAAGTTATAAAAAGCGGATACACCCACCATGGCTGCAAACCTTGATAATTGCCTTGGCAAGACGCGGGTAATCGCAACTGTAAACAGACTCATATGAAGTCATCACAGCCTTAGAATATAAAGTTTATATAGTATTATATACCTATATTAAACCGCTACGTAAGTGGTATATATCCACACTAAAGCACCACGCGGGTCAAGCGCAATCACTTTATGTAACATAATGTCACATAGCATATGCAAACCGAAAGCACAGCTTCAGAAAACGAATACGCAGATACATAGGCTCAGCTACACAGTCACCACATCACTATAAAACTTTTGCTATGGCTGCAACCACATTTGTAATGTGATTGCCATGCCAAAATACGTAGTTAATTAGGATATGATGTTCATCATCGCCTTGATATTCCGCTTCCATGTACGCTTGCAAGCATGCTGTCTAATTTTATGATAACTTAATAGTCCGATGCACTGCTTTAACAACCTGTTGTTGCTGCATCAGTCACACGGACTTTAATAGTGCAACGACCTCGAAACTGTTTCAAAACAGAATAATTTTACTCTTTGTTCCATTCATGGCCATTGGACCTTTAAAGCCCATGCAACTAATATAGCACTGACCGTTATATGATATTGTTGTAAAATTTGGAGTCGTCTATCAACAACGCCCAAATTCTTGCATGCCTTACTGTTAGAACAACCTGAATACAATAATGAGCGGATGATCCAACAAACGACGTACCTACAAAAAAAATGCTGGAGAAGACACGTAGCTTCACAGCAAAGAAAACGAAGAGACATATATACTGCTCAGAAAAGGCCCAACAAAACTACACCACTTTCAGTCATAACGGGCCATACTTCGTGGACCTGAAAACCCACCGGAACCCTTAATAAAAAAATATTAAAACACGTTTAAAATAGTGCCGTTCAATAAAAAGGTAAAAAAAAGTTTAAAATAATGCCACCGACATAGCGGTTTAATATAGATATATAATATATGCACATAACTGGAATCTCTTACCTCCATCTCTAGTCTCTTTTGCTATTCAGTTAGACTTTAAACAGTTACCTGCACTAGACGCACTGTTATCCCGCTGAAGTAACAAAAGAAACTGTAAGAGAAAGATAAGAGCAACCAACTACATTGAACGCAATTGATATCTAAAAACTGGCTCAGATCTGCAATTCATTGAGCCACTCTACGTACCCGCCATGGCTACAACCACATAATATTCCTGGTTACCCTGCCAAGATACGGGAATGCGCTAGGTATACTCAAGAAATAGTTTAACGCGAAGACAAATCATCATTGCCTTCTGCAATAGGCATTGCAATCAACAGTCTCAATGTAACGGGTATATATCAGCATAATTAACCCTTCTGAGCCCCCTTACAGATCCTTTTTTCGTTCCAACTCACTTTTTGCAAAGGCTTGCACCAAGCGATCTGCTAGATTGTTGAAAAAAGAAAAGGAACTGTATGGGACCTCAGAATCGGTGACTGCACACCTTAATTCAACCCTTAATGGAAAAATATAAAACAACGTTTAAAATAATACCATCAACCTAGTGAACACGACATGGCTGCAAATCCAACAATCTGCCCTGCCAAGATGCGGCCCACCTCAATTGTAACTTTGTTTATGAGCAACCAAAGTAAACAAATGGGCAAAGCCGCCATGGCTGCAAATTCAAGGAGTTGCCCTACCAAGATGCGACTTACCACAACTGTGACTTTGTTAAGAAGTGCAGCCAACAACCACAACCACAACAACCAACTGCATAAAAACCCCGAAATACCACAAAAGCCCAAAAAATAAAACAGCTTCCGAAGCATTAAAACCATAAATGAAATGTTAAAAATATTACCACCGTCATAGCAGTTTAATATAGATATATATTTATCCAACAATTTGCCCTACCAAGATGCGTCCGACATCAATTGCAACTTTATTTAGAAGCGTATTCACCATGGTTGCAAACATAAACTCAAAATGCAATGCATACTTTCTTACCCATCATGTTTTCGAAATAGAAATGAGAATACAAATACTGTTTTGCAAAACAACATCGGCCTAAATATCAATTAAACTACAGCCACCAACACTAGCATGCTTTCTAAGCAACCAAAATAAACAAACGAGCGAAGCCGCCATGGCTGCAAATTCAAGAACTTGCCCCGCCAAGATGCGGCCTACCTCAATTGTAACTTTGTTAAGAAGCGCAGCCACCATGGTTGCAAACATAAATTGAAAATGCAATGCTATGAGATCACCATACCAAATAAGCGTAATAAACAAACTGATGATAACAACGACAATAACAACAACTAATCCCACAAAAACCCTAAAAAACGAAACTAAAACCCTAACCCACAGACCGA
The DNA here is from genome assembly GCA_022545495.1 of Chrysanthemum lavandulifolium. Classification (NCBI taxonomy): domain Eukaryota; kingdom Viridiplantae; phylum Streptophyta; class Magnoliopsida; order Asterales; family Asteraceae; genus Chrysanthemum; species Chrysanthemum lavandulifolium. The sequence continues at coordinate 156,636,090 of CM040238.1, read as the reverse complement.
ATAAAATTTACAAATTCAAACCCATAACAACCAAAATGTAATGCATGCTTTGTTACCCATCATGTTTTTGAAACAGAAATGAGAATACAAATAATGTTTTGCAAAACAACATCGGCTTAAATATCAATTAGACTACATCCAAAATAAACAAACGGGGGAAGCCGCCATGGCTGCAAATTCAAGAACTTGCCCTGCTAAGATGCGGCCTACCTCAATTTTGTAATTTTTTTAAGAAACGAAGCCACCATGGTTGCAAACATAAATTAAAAATGCAATGCTATGAGATCACCATACCAAATAAGCGTGATAAACAAACTGATAACAACAACTAATCCCACAAAAACCCCAAAAATAAAATCGAAACCCTAACTCACAGATCGAATAAAATTTACAAACTCAAACCCATAACAACCAACAAATCAATAAGATAAAATAGCTCAAGATCCGATTATACCAGTGTTGCGGAGAAACCGATGTGTAGAAAAGTGTAGAAGAAAGGAATCGGTGAAGCTTATCTATAAGTAAAGTGATGTTGCACACTAGACCAAGAATGAGAACCCAACATATACCTCAGAAGCCCAACGACTAAGAAACAATAAAAAAAAACGTTTAAAATAATGCCACCGACGTAGCGGTTTAATATAGATATATAATGTTAGTTTATCTTGACTATAAGTATAAACATTTTACACACACTTTGGTGATATATTGGGTCACTTATCTTTACTACAAAAATAGAAAAACAGTCAAAGTTGAATGTTCAAAAGTCAAAAAGTTAAAATTGTTGAAAAATCTATATTTGGTAACTATTGCAAATGAAAGAAACTATTTTACTCAGTGATTGACTTGTTCTTGAAAGTAATTCATCTCTTTACATAAAAACGCACACAAATACTCTCATCTCTCCCACCACCACACAAACACCACCACCATACGACGCCAGCACCACAAAAACCACAAAAAGCAATGCACCACCAAAATCCACCCTCCACCACAAAAGCCAACGCACCACCGAAATCCACCCTCCACCATTCCTCCGCTGCCGAACCTGCCAAGACCCACGACCACCAAACGGGTTTTTCATGGTTTGAGGTATTTTTATGAGTTTTTTTAATAGATCTACGTATATTAAACATGTTTTGAAGGTTTTGTTTTTATAAGATCCATAGACTCTATGTGTATGTCTTTATTTATTTATTTATTTTTTAATAGATCTATGTATATTAACATTTTTTATTAATTTTTTGTTAGTGTCGCCGCTTACTGTCGTTGTAGCCGCTGCTATCTCGACAGAAAAAAGTCGCCGTTGCCGCCGCAGCTGCCAGATATTGTTGATGCCACTGCCGGAATTCGTTGATATCGCTAGAGCTGAATATCACCAGCCCACTACGATGCACGATTTTTTTATTTTTTTTGGTACCCTTTGAAATTTTTAATAGATCCATATTTTTTAATTCGAACGATTAATAGATCTATATGATTCGGTAAGTTTTGAGGGTTTTTTTCACTTAGATCTACCGTCGCCGCTGCCAACCTATGCCGGAATCTGTTGCCCCCACTGCATTTATGCCGGAACTTGTATGGTTTGTATAAAATTTCTTGTTTGAATTTGATTGTATAAGCTTTGTTTGTTTAAATTTATTTTTGTTTATTTGTTTGTACAAAATTGTAATATAAGTTTGTTTGTATTAATTAATTTGTTTGTGTACTTTTTTTTGTTGTAATTTTTTTAAAATTTGTTGTATACACTTGATTTGACTTTTTGTTGTATATATTTTAATTATAGTATTTTGTATGCATATCATATCAAATAAGTATTTAATTCACGGCTTTATAAAGTATATATATTTGGTAAAATATATTTGTTGGGTAACATCTTTTATGTAAATTGTTGTTAAATATGTTAGTGTTAAAAAGCTTTTTGACTTTTAAATTTATTTTCAAGATTTTTCAAATTTAAAGTTACCATATTTGTTAGTGAAATATGTGAGTTGAAATGTTAAAAATCTGAAATAAAGAAACGATTAATGTGTGGAAAAGTTGAAAATATTAAAAATCTGAAATTAGGAAACCATTAAAAATTTGCTAGGTGAGAATTGCATGTGCTAGGCTGTACATTTAAAAATAGTAATAATTATGAAAACGATTTGGTTCTTCAGTTACACATTGAATGCTTTTGATTGAGTCAATAAAATTGGATTGTGGAAATGGTAGATGACTTAACAAAAATATCTTGGTCGGATTTAAAGACATTAAATGTGTGATTGGTAACTACCTTTTTTTTTTAATAAAATTAAAAATTAAGCCTTATAAATACCAGGCTCTAGATGCTTAATATTTTGTGCATTTCATAGTGGAAAAAAACTTTGTTTGTTTTTTCTTCTTCTACATTTCGTCTATTAAGAAGTTTTACGCTACGAGTAACGTGCATTGTTAGTTAGTATCTCATAATTGATGTACTATACTAAATATTTTTATATGTCAGTTGATACATGCTAAGAATTTTTGGTAGAGTTAAATTATCATATGTTACAGCCGTTTGCAGTTACATTTTGATCTTTCACGTTCAATTTTAAACGTTACACGAAACACTTACCACAATATCGCATATCGTTAATTGTCTACCGTTAGGAATCGCTGCCACTAGATGTGGGTACTTTACAGAAATTTAGTCATCGTCATCGCTACGTGTGTACATAAACAAACAATTCTTGCCTCTAAACCTCACGCACGGATACATAAATTAAATTTAACTATTAACACACTAAAAGATCGACGCAATCGGATTTTATCAAAACTATACAACGTTGTCGCTAGGAATTCCCCAACGCTACAAATACAGATAGTTATATGCTCTTTGATACATGTTAAAAAAATTTGTTTGAGTTGAATTATCACATGTTACAACCGTTTGAAATTACATTTTGATCTTTTCATGTTCTATTTTGAACGTTATACGAAACACTTACTACAATATCGCATATCGTTAATTGTCTGCCGCTAGAAACCGTTACCCATAGACGCTAATATTCGCCTAGTATTTCTTGTAAGTATCAATATTCAATGTAAACACTTATGTAGTAATAAGCTCTAAAAGTCTTTATGATAATTTTTGGTCAAAGTTTTAGCTCGTGAGACTAGCTCTGGTATGGTGATCACATGAACTAATTAAATTAACCATCACATACATGATGAAGGTATAAGGATGCTGATATATGATTAAATATTAAATAATCAATGGGGGAGAGTGAAGACAAACATGCTCATTCTGGAATGATGGTGTTGATCCGCATTAATAGGTGGTGTTTAACATATACCCATGCAAATTTTTTTTAAATAACTGTGGATTTTTGGACTGTTACTGTATAAATAATTTGATTTTGAAAATTCTAAAATAATGCATGGGATTGTCGAGAGTTGACCTTATTACTGGCATTATGCCCTTTTATAATGGTATAATCAAACAAAAGTTGTTATTTGTTTAATAAATCTTTCATGCAAAACCCTAGACTTTATTGTCTCAAGAAACCATTAAAAAATGCTCATAGCGTACCATCTTCAGTGACCAAGTGAATCTTTACGTGGTTGATTACTAGGGATATTATATATTTGATTTATTATTTTGTTAATATATGGAATGCGATATCAATTGAGAATTTATTAATCAATGTTGATTCAGTGTATTATATAGTATATATTTATTATTTGTTATAATTAAATGCATTTTTTTCTGTAAAATATTGTGTGTCACACATTAATATGAAAATTATTAAAAAAAATAATAATAAATAAATAAATAAATAACCAGTAGCAAAAACGAAACACGATCAAAGAACTCTAGCAACAAAAGTCAATAAAAAAAAGTAATACATTTTCAAGATAAGCTAGCAACACACACCTACAAACCCACATGCATAAAACATTTATTATATGAGAAAATTATCAAAAGAGGTCAAATATCCAAAGTTAGTTCATTTTCTAAACATTTTTATCATCTTTTTCTCATTCAGGTCACGGTCAACTGCTCAACTCCACCCAAATTTTGATACGTGTCATTTATTTGACTGCTCAATTGCTCGACTTGACTGCTCAACTGCCGACTTTTGATCGTTAATTGCCGACTCATGATTTTGACACGTGTCGTTCTTTTGTACTTTTACGAAAAAAAGTACAAGGAACGACACGTGTCAAATTTTTCAATGAAGTCGAAGAATTAACGATTGAGCGTGATCTAAATGAGAAAGAGATGATAAAGATGTATAGAAAATGGACCAACCTTTGATATTTGGCCTCTTTTGATAATTTTCTCTTATTATAAATGAGTAAGCAAAAGCTAATACAAAGAACGTGCAATCAAATAGATACAGAACCAGAAAAGCATTACAATACCCTCGAAAAATGTTAGAAATTAGGATCACAAAAATCTGAGAGTCGTGTAAACACTTTTAGATTGAAGTATTTCGATAGTTTTATCGAAATCTCAAATCGGATAAAACTCAGATTTTAGAAACGAGTATATGTTTTATTTGTTATGAAAACCAAACCATATGATAACACATACATATGACCAACAAAACTGACACTTGGTTGTAACTGCCATACCAGAAATTAGTTAAATTTAAGGGCAAAATACCAGAAATTTTATTTTCTAGTGAGTTTTTAACATAACACTTTAAACCAAATAAAATTTTTCCAAGTCGACCGCCAGGCCACACTGACCTCGCTACTAGGGGCGCTCTCACCTCCGTTATTCGGGCTTCATCAATGATAATCATAATAACGTCATACAAGTGTGCACTCCGCACAACCCCGACTTGTTGAACATTTACCACAATTACACATTGGTCAGTAAGTCAATCCATTACACTTAAATCATATTTGTGATGCAAAATCACCAACAAAAAATCATCACAGAACCAAACGTTTCGGTGTTTGAATGAGTTGGAGGGAAACATGTATGTGTGGATCTAACAGGGGTTTCTCCTCTCGTAGGTTTGAGTACCGGGGTTTTACAGTAGGGCAAGCTGCTCTGAAGCCGCCTCGTATAAAGTGGCAAAACACGAAAAAGCGTGCATTAAAAATCAACATGTTTTTATTTCTTTTGCATTTGATACTTTTAGTTTCCTTGCACCTGAGGTTGTGGAGCTCCTCAACAGAATCTAACGAGTTATGCATAGCAATGTTATGACACCTAGATTTACAAAAGTAGTTTTTAAAAAAATTGGCTTTGCAATTCAAAAAAGGTTAGCGACGCAGCTTATTGCTCGTTTGCCTTACGCCTCTATGTAAAAATCGAAAAAATGTGATTGATATTAATAACTCAATTTTAATAAATAATTAAATAATGTCTTCGACATAAAATTAGACATGAATTGTGTAACAATGTAAACAAAATACTCCAATAAAAAATATCATCCATTCATGTAAACTGGACATTTACATGTGCACAACTTTAAAACACAACGCTAATAATAATTGGCGTTTTAAGATATTAGATGAGTACTCGTGTATAAAAACGAAATTTTATAGCGGCAGATAGTTAGAGTGATATATTAGTTACAGAAAATACTTAATCAACTTGTTTTCACATGTATGTTTTTAATCAACTTGTTGAATCCGTGAGAAAATTTTGTGTATAAATGACATATTTGACAATCTGCATAACCAGTTAGTTATCTTTCAAAAGTATCTATACTACTGGTTTTTATATTCGTAAGAAACCGGTTTGACCCGGTGGTCGAACCGGCGACTGACCGAGTCGATTGTAAAATCGGGTTCTAAAACATTGGTAAAAGGTATGAAGTCAAACTTATTAAATTGTTCCTTAATTAGCTTTAAGTTAAGGATTAAGGATTAATTGTGTTGTCATGTTTAGATTAAGGATTAAATATAGGGCACTCATATGTACACGGGTGTTTTTACTTTGCACATGGCAGATTATAATGTTTTTAGTGTTATACCCTCACTTTATCATTACAAATTTCTCTATCATTATTTGAGTCAGTATTGACGTTCCACTTCATCTTTGTCCCTTGGGGTTGATTATCAAATCCTTGCCAAACCTATTGAAAGTAACGAATAAAATATGGACCCGGATACAAAGTGCTTGTATTAACGATCTCCAATTTTTGTAAAATTCCCCAACGTCCATATCAAATTGGAACTAAGTCATTCACCGAGTAGCAAAACATCTGTGAACAGCTTAGAAAAAACAATGAAGAGTAAGCCAGACTAATGGAAAAAAGTTAGGGACCGAGTAGCAATGATGATAAAACAACAGTTTTGTAGTACCCACCAAAACGACCATAAGCATGATTCGTCTCCCCGGAGTATATTCGTCATGGTTTAAACAGTTCTTGAACGATTAAATGAGGTGAAAATCGATAAATGTTTCAACGCGTTGCTTCTAAGGTCACATCCTACAAAAATGGCAAAATCAAATAAATCGATCAGTGATATAACTGATTAGATTATATGTTATCGGTATTGTGGCTTAGTTAATAGCATAAATCATGTAAGTGATGGATATGATTAATTAGAAGCTTGAAACTAGTGTTATTCGGTGGTGTGTCGTTGATCACGATTATGCCAGAGAATGGCAGTCCATCATAAATTAGGCATCAACAAGACCATGGATGCAAGAGACGGTGAGGATATATATTATGGCTACATGTATGGAGCAATGTACGCACAAAAATTGTTAATCTAACCATTTGAAAAAAAAAATGAAAAATGGTGAAAACCCAAACATAACTAAGAGGGTATAAAGGTAAACTCACAATAATTCTCTGTGTGCAAAGTAAAACTTCCCGTGTACATATCAATTCCCTTAAATATATTGCCATGTTTAGATTTAGGATCTAGAAATTAAGGATTAACGTTAGTTTTACTGATGTTTCTGGGGATGTGTGGGAAACGAGTTTGAGCGAGGTTGTGGGTTGCTCTACTGATGTACTTACTAAGCAGATTGATGATGCTTCATTTGGGAATACACATGATGGTTCTAATCAGGTACACATTTCTACAACGAATGTGGTACAACTTGAGCTATATGTGAATTTGGAAAACCCTTTTGTTTGGTTAGGTTCGAAGCACAATAGGTGTGTTTGTTTTTGCCTGTTTATGGGCTGAGATGTGGGAGTCACCCGCATTCGTTGTACTTAATTGTTTTTTGACGTAATAATATTTACCGGAAAAACCATTTACCTAAAAAAAGCAAAAATACATACATCTATTATATGTAATATAGATATCTAACATCTAAATATAAAAATATTAAATTTATTATAAATATACAGCACAATGTATCATTCAAAATATTCACTATTCACAGATGATTTGTTTATAAATAGAGTTTGAGCCATTAAACTGTAACGAATTTTAAAACACAACTCTAGTGATCGAAAGAATGTCATTTTTCACAAGAGTTCAGTTCCTTTTTGATATTTTGAGTCATCTTATACGATTGGTATTTTGTTTCTTTTTAGCTAAAATAGTGATCAACTGAAATGGTACTAGTGATTGCAAGTCGTATATACATTATGCAACTATGAGTTAGAGATCCAGTCGAAAAAAAACCCTAACTTGTAAAACGAATCTATTGCTAAAAAAGTGTTTGAAAAATTTCAAAAAGATATAAAATTGCGTTTAGTTGCAAAGAAAAATTTTCACATTTTTTTCATTTTTGTTTTTCACGAGAATGGACGAGGGTTTTTTTTGTTTTTTTTTTTTTCAAGAAATAGTTAAGAACTTGAAAAAACTATTTTGATGGTGTTACATATTTCAATTTTTAGTGAGAGAGAAAAGTAAAGAAGGGTAAATTGTAATTTTCATATTTTTCATTAAAACTTAAAAAATGATATTTGTATATTTTAAAAAATTTTCTCAAAAATTTGTAACTAAACGGGGTTTCTTATTTTTTTCAACTTTTTATAAAAAAATATTTCTCGCTAGCTAAACACACACCAAAGTTTTTTTAGTTTTTGTTTACATGTCATCCACTCTTTATCTTTTTTATTATGAGTTGAGTTCTTTTTATAGATTCAATTTTCTTTTTTAAAATTGTTGGAAAAAAATTGTAACTGGGTTTTTAATTTTTCTTTTTTTATACGAACAAGTTTTTAAAAAAATGAGAAGTTTTTCACCAATTAAACGACCTTTAAAATATGCAATAAACAATTTAGGTAGTAACATTTGTATAAGAATTATAAATATAAAAATACAACTGCTAAAATTCCATAATTAATATTACAAGCGAATTAATATCGAATGGCTTATGCGTCATGCATAATCTTATCCTATCATTTTGTTAATGTCACACCTGGCCCGCTCATAAATTAATCACCATATCTAAGTTGATTAAAGAGTTAAAAGATCACTTTACAAAAAAGTACAGTAATAAAGTAACGAAGAGGTTACACACACACGGATAGAACCAGGGGTTTTTTTACGATGCAGTATTAATTTTTGAATAAAATATCAGTTTTTTTAAACGTATTTTAAGTGTACTCGGTTCATCAAAATGTATTTTCATATTACGGTTCAAAATATTTTATGCACCCGATCATATTTGGTCCTTGTTCCGTCTCTATTGATTCTAGTACATAAATCATTTATCGTTAGATAATTAGATAAAGATATACAATAGTGAATGGAACAAGCCAATCTAGCAACCATGATCCATTCAAGCCATTAACAAATTAAATGTTTCTGCATCTATGAGTTATCTAAAAGTGTCAAAGAGTTATAATTTTATTCACAAGATCAGTATCTCGTCTTTCCGACTTAATCCTATAACCAAACCTTTTTAGACACTAGTTTGTTTGTTTGCGTTTTTATAATTTTCTTAAACTGGCGGCTATGCATAAGTTACTTTTCGCTTGTGTAAAAGCCCCTGATGGAAAATGTTATGTCAAAATGATTTTTTAGAAAATGTGGACACTATTTAATACTGTTTGACGTAAAATGTAAGCATTTAATACTGTTTGACGTAAAATGCAAGCATGAATAAAAACAATAACACGGGTTAACGACAATCAGAAGAGATTTAAAGACTAAAAGTTAAGAATATATTGATCATTGGATGTCTAAACAATGAACTCAAGCGCTATATTTACATGAAAGTAAAACTTGAGGAAAAAGTAATTAAAACGAAGCAAAAACCGACTCAAACTATAATTGGAAGCACAACTATCGAGCTCTCTATGTAGAGAGGGTTTTTCATCTACGGCGTAGAGAAGTTTGACGGATGAAAAATCCATATTCGAGAGCTTTACGACGTAGAGAGACAAATGCCTCTACATCGTAGAGAAACCTAAGACAAAATAAATAAATAGACGCAACTTCTACGGCGTAGACGAGGAAATCCCTCTACGCTGTAGAGAAAATTAAGTTACGTTTTCTTGATTCGGGTCCTTTTGCCATGCTTCAAATGCTCCATGTACTCTTCAGCTAGTTCTTCGATCTTGTTCTCATCATCTCCCCCCTCCACTTTAGATGAACTCATCCTCGAGCTCTCATCTTCAGTCTCTTCTTCGGGATGAAATTCATAAATATTGGAAACATTAAAATTCTTTGAAATACTCATGGTATTTGGCAAATCTACCACGTACATAAGCATTATCATTGATTTTTCTAAGAATACTGTATGAACCATACTTCTTTTGTTGGAGCTTGCTAAAAGTACCTACAGGAAAACGCTTTTTCCAAAGAAGCACCATTACCTTGTCGCATTCTTTGAACAACTTAACCCGACAATGTTTATCCGCAACAACCTTGTACTTAGCATTTGATTTATCCATTTTATCCTGAACAATTTTATGTGTAGCTTGAACCTCTTCCATCATCTTTTGTTTGAACATTCTTTTTGCCCGGTAAATTAATCAAATCCACAACTTGACTCGGTGGAGTCTTGTAAAAAATTTCAAATGGTGAAAACCCCGATGAACTATGAACTACGCAATTATAAGCAAACTCGGCTTGAGCTAAAGACACATCACATAATTTAGGTTTTCCTCTACACAAAATATTTCCCAAGGTGCGGTTAACCACTTTTTTGACCATCCGTTTGAGGATGAGTGGTACTACTATAGTTCAAGGATGTATCTAAATGCCTCAAAAGTGTCAACCAAAAGTGTGCAGGGAACTTGCTATCACGATCCGAAGCAATTGACTTTGGAGCTTCATGCTACAAAACCAATTTTTTGTCATGTCACTTCTTGCTATCACGATCCGTAGTCTTTTTACAAGGAATTAAGTGGCAATCTTGGAAAACCAGTCAACAACAATAAACACAGAGTCGACTCCTAATTAAGTACGAGGAAGCCCAAACACAAAATCTATAGAAATATCAACCCAATGACTCACGGGTATGGGTAGTGGCATATAAAGATCCATATTTTGTACTTTACTCATTCCTTCTTGACACAGAACACGCTTTCGTACAAAAGCCCCAACATCCATCTTCAACTAAGGCCAATAAAATCTCTTTTCCATGGAAGCAATAGTCTTGTCACGCCCCAAATGAACACTTAATGCTACCGCATGCACCTTTTTAATCAATTGACTTCTAAGGAAAGTATTAGGAATACCTAATCAATTTCCTTAAACAAGTAACCATCAAGAACAAGAAAATCACCTCGATGTTGCTTGGTTTCAATCTCCTCCCAAGTATCACAAAAATCTTCATCACTTGCATATAAACCTCTAACCGACTCAAAACCCACCACAATATAACTAATAGTCACAAAAAGAGTAGTTTTACTACTTAAAGCATCTGCCACATTGTTACTTGCACCGGATTTATATTTAATCACATAATTAAATTTTTCCAAGAAACTCGCTCACCGTGCATGTATTTTATTCAAGTGTCTTTGGGTTTGAAAATACCTAAGATCTTGGTGATCCGAATTGACCACAAACTCACGTTGATTTAAATAAATGTTCCCACTTCTTCATATCTTGAACAACCGCATGAAAATCTTACTCATAAGTCGAACATTTTGTAGAGCTTCATTTAACTCCTCGCTATGAAATTCCGAATTCCTACCTTCTTGTGATAAACAACCCTAATTTCGGTTTCACAAGCATCACATTCTAATTTAAAAACTTTATCAAAATTAGGAAGAGAAAGAAGTTGTGCGACTGTCAATCTTTCTTTGATCACATTGAAGCTTTCTTCCGCCTCCTTATTCCACTTGAACGAACCTTTCTTCAAGCAAGTCACATACTACTAAAATCTCTAACAAATATTCTATAAAAAGCCGAAAATCCATGAAAACTCTGAATTTCGGTCAAAGTCTTCGGTGAAGGCCAATCCCTAACTACCTTAACCTTGTTTTCATCAACATGAATACCTTCCGAACTCACAATATAACCAAGAAAAAGAAGCTTACTAGTAAGAAAAAGAAGACTTTTTTAATTTTGCAAAAAAGTTGTTTTCCTCTAAAGCTTTCGAAACGGCTCGTAGATGATCTAAGTGCTCCTTCTCCGTTTGACTATAAACCAAAATATCATCAAAGTACACTAAAACAAACTTACCAATAAATGGCCTAAGAACATGAGTCATCAAACGCATAAAAGTTCTAGGTGCGTTAGATAACCCAAATGGCATAGAAAGGCACTCATACAATCCATCCTTCGTCTTGAAAGCAGTATTCCACTCATCACCCGGTTTAATCCAAATTTGGTGATAACCACTCCTAAAATCGATCTTGGAAAACAATTTAGCACATGAAAGTTGATCTAACAAATCATCATGACGTGGAATAGGAAAACGAAACTTTACCTTGATCTTGTTGATGGCTTGACTATCCACGCACATCCTCCAACTTTCATCCTTCTTCGATGTAAGACGTGTCAAAACCGCACATGGACTAACGCTTTCTTTAATGTGCCCCTTCTTCACCAATTCCTTAACCTTCTCGTGCAAGATATCAGACTCCTTAGGACTCATATGATAACGAGGAATATTAGGTAAAATTTCCCCAGGAACTAAATCAATTTGGTGTTCAATATTCCTCAAAGGTGGTAAAGAATTGAGAGTATCATCTGAAACAACTTTTCTAAACTCTTAAAGTACGAGTTTAACAACTTTAGGAATTTCATTCTCCATCCCATATTCGACCCATCTAACAACCAATGCATACAAAATTTCAGTTTCATTTCTTTCGTCTTGAAGCTCCTTTGGTAAAGAAAACAAAGTCACCAAAGTTTTTCTTTCCAATTTTTTCTCGGGATAAAAGACACCTAGAGGTAACATAGCAAAAATTATCCCACTCCATATAAATAAATACATATTAGATTTACCTCGATGTGTGGCATCCACATCATGTTGCCAACGTCGCCCTAACAAGATATGACATGCGTCCATATCCACAACATCACAAGTAACCAATTCATTGTAATGTTTCCCAATAGTAAGAGGAATCTTATAAATTTTGGTCACCTTTATAGCCGGTCCATTCTTAATCCAACCAATTTGGTAAAGGATTTAGATGAGGCTCAGTTGGTAGTCTAAAAGCTATAATCAAAGCCCTAGACACGTAATTCTTGCAACCCCCTCCATCAATAATAACAGAGCAAACTTTTTCTTTCATTAAGCACTTAGTTTGAAAAATCTTATTATGTTGCGAAGGATCACTAACCTTAGGCAAACGCAAATTCCGTTGAATGGCATAAGTAACTTATTCCATCTCTCCCTCCACGACCATGGTGTATTCCAAACAATCTTCCTCTTGAAAAGCCTCAACATCAAATGTTCCCCTTTCATTCTCGAGCTCTGCATAATAAGTACTATTTTATGGGAATACGTTAGACCTATGGCTCGGTAATCCACATCTAAAGCACTTAGGAACCGAAGGTTTAGCATAAGGATTAGAAAAGCCTCGTAGTAGGATAAGAAGGAAGAATGAGTTGGCTTTGATAGGGCTGACCCCCATGACTAGCAAAAGTACTAGAACTTTCTCTGTTTGAATGCCTATACCCAATAACGAATTTTGAAGCCATCTTATCCGCTTTCATAGCCAAGTTTTGAGCTTGATCCAAGGACCAAATGAAAATCAGTCTCAACTTATCTTGAATTGATGAATTTAACCCACTTATATATCTAGCCGCGGCTTGTTCCTCCGTTTCTCTCAAATTACAACGGGCTTGTAACCATAAAAATTCTCCTGTATATTCGGCTACGGTTCTCTTACCTTGAACACAGTTATGATGTTATTGGAATAAGATTTGTTTAATATTCGCCGGTAAAAACATACCTTCAATCTTTCTTTTCATTCTTGTCCAAGTATCCACGGGTCGCTTTACATGTCTCCTACAGTCGTCTTGTTCACGCTGTCACCAAGCTTCAGCCCCTCCAAGCAATTTATTAGCCATAATCTTTACTTTCTCTTCTTCGGGGACATTCATGATATCAAAGAACTTTTTAACTTCATACAATTAATCCAACACTGCTTTAATATCAATTATCAAGATTTCCAATAAATTTAAGAATCTCGGCTTTAACACGATACATTTGCTTTTCACCATACCCATGCCGATTATCATTCCTCATAGTAACAACCCTAGTCCCATGATTTCCTCCTCTCGGACCCCCAACAAAACCCCATAGTCTTCATCCCCTTCTTCATCTATCTCTTCAAAAATACTAGAACTTTGTCTAGTTGAATGCCTATACCCAATAAGGAATTTTGAAGTCATCTTCTATGCTTTCGTAGCCAAGTTTTGAGCTTGATACACGGACCAAACGGAAGTCAGTCTCAACTAATCTTGACCTGATGAATTTAACACGCTTACATATCTAGCCGCGATTTGTTCCTACGTTTCTCTCATATTACAACGGGCTTGTAACCTTAAAAATTCTCCCATATATTCAGCTACGGTTCTCTTACCTTGAACACAATTATAATATTGTTGGAATATTTTTTTTAATGTTCGCTAGTAAAAACCTACATTTAATCATTCTTTTAATTCTTGTCCAAGTATCCACGGGCTACTTTCTTTGTCTCCTACGGTTTTCTTGTCCATGTTGCCACCAAGCTTCAGCCCCTCCACACAATTTATTAGCCATAATCTTTACTTTCTGTCCTGCGAGGACATCCATGATATCAAAGAACTTGTTAACTTCATACAACTAATCAAACATCGCTTCAATATCAAGATTTCCAACAAAATTACGAATCTTTGCTTTGACACGATACCCTTGCTTTTCACCAACCCATGCCGATTATCACTCCTCTTAGTAACAACCCTAGTCTCATTACCATTACCTACGATCGCATATCGTATCTCTTCAAGAACAATGGACATACTCCTGGATTTGGATGTGAGATCGTTGATCGCACGATCCATGTCTTCAGTCGATCGTACCCCTCTACTAGTATGGTTTTTTGAAATCTTTGCATCCGTCGTCATCAAGATACCAACAGGCTCTAATGCCAACTATTTAGTTAGAATGGAAACGTAAAAAAAAAAAAAAAAAAAAAAAAAAAAAACCTAACACGAGTTAACCAAAATCAAAAAAGATTTAAAGACTAAAAGTCAAGAATATATTGAGAATTGAATGTCTACTCAATGAACCCAAGCCCTATATTTATAGAGAAGTAAAACTTGAGGAAAAAGTAATGAAAACAAAGCAAAAACCGGCTCAAACTATAATTGGAATCACAACTATCAAGCTCTCTACGACATAGAGAGGGATTTTCCTTCTACGGCATAGAGAGGTTTTGACGAATGAAAAATCCCTATTCAAGAGCTCTACGACGTAGGGAGAAAAATGCCTCTACGCCGTAAAGAAACCTAAAACAAAATGAATAAATAGATGTAGCTTCTACGACATAAACGTGAAAATCCTTCTATGCCGTAGAGAAAATTAAGCTATGTTTTCTTGATTCGTGTTCTCTTGCCATGCTCCAAATGCTCCATTTACTATTCATTTAGTTATTTGATCTTTTCCTAATCATTATTTAATATATGCATATGTTATGTAAATATGAGTAATAGTTTGTATGTTTGCGAACTCTTTTAAAAGATCTTTGCAACAAGCTATAAAGCACTTAAAATGAAGTTAATACTAATGATATATCATGTATTAAAGTGAGTGCCTTGAAGCACAAAACCGAAAAACGAAAATATGTATCTCCTATGGCTTGGAGATGGATAATTTGATGGTTTATATACAAGGCTTTGTATTGCTTAGTCAAATTGTCTTTAGTTGGTTTTATTTTAACACCTCCGTACACATGCATGAGGTGATGCAGAAACCAAATTTTCTGGGATTAAAACGGTTTCAAGTTAGTGAACTCATGCGAGTTCGTGCGATTTGCTGACATAAATGCAACTTCGAATATTCGAGTTTGTGCACGAGTTTTTTCAGCACACATTCAAACTTTCTTTCAATAAGTCTTTATCAATTTATTTTAAGAAAATTATAGAAGTTTATTCACCAAGCATATATAGATTTGGTTTTCTGTTAATAACAGGTTTCCAACTCGTTTAAAAAAAGAAAAAGATTTGCTTGTCAATTTTTACCAAGGTTGCAAAAATCGTGAACCCTGTAGCCTGTAATCGGTCTAGGCGGGATTAATCGGTGATTAATCGGATTGGCATTTTCGACAAGTTTTAGGTATTTCCGGCAAGTTTTAGGTATTTCCGGCAAATTTTAGGTATTAATAGCAAGATTTCTCTTTAAAAACATGTTATAATAGATATAAACAACAACTATAACTTAGTAAATAATTTACAAATGAGTTTTGAGTATTTCCAAGAAGGTTTGAAGGTTTCGAGCAAGCTTGACCACTGTTGTGATCATTAACATTGCTGACAACGGTTGACCGAGTTGTTTGACCGATTTGCACAAATCGAAAAGGTTGGAGGCAGAATAGCTTTTGGCGATGATTAATCTTGTTTTGCAACACTGATTTTTACTATAAATACAACCTATGTCCCATTGGATTTTCACAACCAAAATCGCAATTCTACTAAACGTTTTTTGGAGCATGCATCAATCAAGAACGCCATTGATTCCCTGATCTGTCAGGCAAGTTTGTTACGTATGATTGTACATGAGCTTTGGGCGTTATATTCTTGAAACAAACGACAAAACCATTTTAAGAAAATTGTATTAGACACGAGTCTCGACCGTTTACTGCTTTCTTTAAATTTCGTTTACAAAAGTATGAATTTTACTTCTACTCTTCTCTGTCTATATTTAACTTATGTTTTTAATTATTGTTAAGTTATTTACTTAATCTATTTTTACTCATAAAAATGTACCTGTGCATGTTAAAGTGTAAACTGGAACTGCAAAGGGTATA
Source organism: Chrysanthemum lavandulifolium (assembly GCA_022545495.1). Lineage (NCBI taxonomy): Eukaryota > Viridiplantae > Streptophyta > Magnoliopsida > Asterales > Asteraceae > Chrysanthemum > Chrysanthemum lavandulifolium. Next base: position 156,619,774 of record CM040238.1, on the reverse strand, counting down.
TCTTTACCGGGCTAAAAAGCCAAAAAATTATACACAACATCAAGGACCAACTAGCTAGAACGAATATATATTGACATAGTCGCTAGAATAATAAAATAATGAAACATAATTTTCAATAGTTAGGTAACCAAATATACAGTGACATTATAATACACACATCCAAGAAGAAAGAAAAACAGCTATATAACTCGTCAAGGTGACGTTATTAATTTGATTGTATTCTATATGCTTATGCAATGATCGCATGTTTCGGTGACTGAAGTTGTGATTAAACCAAGACTTATTTTTCTAAAACTTTCTTAGCAGATCAACTGGTCAACTTTTGCAATGGAAAGTGATATACCGAGACAATATACCAATGATGAACTGTAAATATTATAGTGATAGTTTATGTAAGAAGAATATAAAATAAAATACCTCTCATAAACGTAATGGTTTAATGTATTCATATTCATATATATAGGGGTTTCTCTTTTGCTTAGAAACTCAAGTTCAAATCTCCCTTGAATTGATTATTATATATTCATTTTGTCCTTGTTGGGGTTGATATTAAAGCTGTATGATGCGAAAATATTTTGCAAATGCTTTTTCAGACTGTTACTTTGCAGCTTCAAAAAATTATACAACTGCATGTCTAAATCACCAGTTCGAGTCTTGCTATACAACGATAAACTTTTATGGTTGAAACCCTATAACGGGACGCGGGTAACATATCCTCATTGTTACAATGCATCAAGTTGGGTGCATGTTTCCTAACAGGCATAGAAAATTTACCATTAAATTGCGTTGAGTGGTTTGGTAATCCTTGTAACACCCAACTAAAATGTAATGGTTTTCTAACGCATTATATATTTTCTTATTTATTCACCATGAAACAAATTAAAAATATTTTTACAAGAGGAATCTTATGGGAAAATGGAAGAAAAGTGGAAAAAAGAAGAAATTTGTTTGTATCGACGGAGAAGAAGGAAGTCGTAACGGTTACCCAAAAGGAATCCGTCAACGACCGACATACTGCTATCATCCTCACAGTCTTATTTTCTACCTTGGGCCCCACATCAATTATTTGTAATTAATCTCACCCACATTTAGACTAAATCATGCATTTCAATTTAGTAATTTACTAAACGGACCATGTATTCACGTTACTTGATAAAACCAATTCTTTTTTACTCGGAGGTGCGCAGTTTTATCAGGTTAATTTCGGAACCGTTTTTAACTTTTTTTTTTACCATTCTCATACGGAACACATTTAACGAAGTGTAAACCTTTACTTTTTGCGAGAAAATCAAAAATCTTACCATTAAGTCATTCGATGATGATCATGCAGTTCGATTTACTGTTTTACCTTAAAATGAGCGACCCATGTTCATGAATCCGTCTCAGTCCTGTCACTTCATATAAGTCATGCAAATTTTCTTTGAAAATGAGTTTTGGCCGGTTAGCTTGAGCCTTAAAACTTATTCCACAAAAATTACATACCTTAACACAGTTGCATGACAACCATCATTTTCAAACCTATCGTACGTATAAAGTAATATGTGAAGTTCTAAGTGCAAGCAATACTGTATAAGTAATGATACTTTAGGGGATATTATAACATGAATGTGTATGTTGGAAATGTATATATTTACAAAGATGTGAATGTCCGGATTCGAACTCGTGATCACGGGATTGCACACATTAGCGAATGAGAATTAAAGTTAATAATTAATGTTTATGTTTACGATTAATTATTACACATTAAGTCCGGTTAACGATCGTTAAGTATTTAACGGAAAATGACTAACGACCGTTAAATGGAAAGAAGGACTAGAACTGAAACTTGAAAAGTTGAGGATTGGGCTTTGGGCTTCTATCATGGCCGCCATGGGGTCTCTCCAAGGCCTTGTTCTCTAACTTGTCATCTAAGTTTTACCTACTAAGATATAAGGAGGGGAGGTTACAGGGTTTTATACACTTGTGCATCAATTAACCCAGATCTCTCTCTTCTCTTTCTCTTGCATAGCTCGGCCGAACACCCCATTTGTTGGGAGTTTGGTTTTGTTTTTGCATATACGAGGACTTGTGTTAGATCTAGAATCGCTGATTCGTTGGTTAATTCGTGTGTATAAGAACGCGGTTGTAAGACATTATTCTTACACCATTAAGTACTTCTTTGGTTTGCTTTGCTCGAGGGTGGTTTTGCTTTGCTCGAGATTTGATATTCGCAAGAGTACGTTACGCATACTTTCGCTAATTAATTTATTTGTTATGGTCTTAAGTCTTCCATTGTGTACTCTTGATGTCTTTATGTTTTATTTTATTTTATATATCATAAACTCTACGGTGGCATCACGAGCCTTGTATAACAAGTAATTAATTATTGAAACACATAATTAAAATAAACATGAATGTGTTATTATTTGTATGCTTAGATCTAGGGTTTGCAAAACCTAAACCCTAATTTTGGGGGCGTTTTTGGTGCCCTAATTAGGGTTTTGTAAACTATTGTTTTAATTGGATTAGAAACCCTAAGATGCATGCAACTTTATGTGTATATGCGTAACTCGCTTAATTGCATTAATTGTTTAGTGTAATTTATATCCATGATAATTATCGCATGTTTTATCATGGATCCGTTTATTGTATGTCTTTCATGTTTTAAGTGATATACATTAAATAATGATAGATCTTAAATTGGGAAGACCTCAATAATTATTAATTTAATCAATTATGTGCTATGTGGTGTATATTTAGTTTTGACTTACGAATCGATGAATCGATGCATGTGGTTCACCTTGTACATAGATGAAAACGGTGGAAGTCTTAATTAAATATATGCATATTGTGATTATAAAATTGGTTATTAATAAGATTTATCAAAACCGTTTGCATGTGGCTATTTGATATGCATGACTTTTATTTGTTATGTATTGTTTATTTGTTTATTTTTCAAATACTTGCTTGTTTGTGTTTTGTAACAAGGGTATTTTTACAAGAAAAATAAACCGATCTAAACAATGGTGAAACATGTATTTTTAAGAATAGTAATCATAATCGTTTAATTGATTGATGACTTTGGTACAAATGACTAAAAGGCTCACCCATGAGAATGAACTAATAAAAGGGGTTTAAAGAAGTGCGCACAAATACACCGAATGGATGTCTAAGGTTGTGCTTTAGCACGCACCGGTCCTCTCCCCCTGTAAGTTCGAGTGGAGCTACTTAGTAAGTCATTAAATGTGCAAGCTCATCTTAAGGGCGAATTAGTATTGATTCTATGCGCCACTTAGGTGGTAATTATCCAAACACTAAGTGTTTACACTTATGCAAAAGTATGGTATAATGGATGATAATTAACACTAATTCCTTGATTGGTGAACCCAATACCTCAATTAAAGTTTGATGATGAAAAGCTTAAACATTAAAACAAGATATAAATGTTTTAATAAAAACTATGCTACAAAGATGAATGCATGACACCTTTGTACATATTTGATTTAACATCAAAACTATTACCCTTTAAATTTAAGTTATATGCCATCCAACGAAACGGAAACACCTAAGATTACTTTCTATTTGCGTGAGAACGTGATTTAGATCTTTATCAAAGGGTAAAATGTCCACGTGTCGTGAGAACGGGCATGGACGATTTTGCAGTTTCTTAAGTTGGACAGCTTAATTGAGTTAGGCAGTGAAAACTGAAAAACTCAAGGCATAAGATGGGATAAAACATGTTTACATGGCGATTGATATTGGCTATATGTAAATCCCATAAATCTAGGAATTGCAATTGAAATTGGCAATTGAGCAAATGCTCTACCATTTTGTATAAGGTTCATCACTAATGATCAACTCGATGTGATGAGATTATGACAATTTGGATCCTAGTTTTCAATAAATATTAATTGGTTATATGAATATGAACCTTGGGTATTTAATTGTTTATTGAAAAGGAAAATTATCAAAATACTAATGATGGTTTTGAACTTTTTCGTAGATGGCTCAATCGATAACACTATGAGCTTATTGAGTGCCGCTTTCAAAGATATGATTGGAAGGGACAAGTCGACCGCCCTAATTTCAATGATTGGCATCGCTCACTTAGGATCATCCTTCGTGTTGCCAAAGGGTTGAAATTTTGACTACACCTCTGCTCGAAGCTCCTCCCAACACGGCAACCGCTCTTGAATTAGAGGCATATCGTGTTGAATATGAGAAGCAAAATGATGTGGCGTGTCTAATGCTTTGGGATGTCCGCTCAATTGCAAAAACAATTTGAGCACTATCCGCCTATGAGCATGCTAGATGAACTCAAACGTATGTTTGAGAAGCCACCGGCAATGAACAGTATGAACTAATTGAAAAGGTTCACACCGCAGTGTGAGGTTGGCAACTGTCTCCGACCACGCCCTTGAGATGAAACATCACTTGGACCAATTGAGAAGCTCTACCGTGGTTACTCGAACGATGTATGTGTCGGACTCATCAATCATTCCCTTAATCAGAACGATTTGGTGATTTTGTCCGCAATTTTAACATGCATTGCACGGGAAGGCGGTGAATGAGTTACATGCAATGCTTGTAGACTACGAGAAGAGATTGCCAAAGAAGGCTCCTACACTGCTGTGCTCGCTATACTGTGGTGGTAGGGTGAATAAGCCTAAGCCGCAAGCGAGATAAGAAAGGGAAAGGAAAAGGAAAGGAAACAAGTTGTCAACCCACCACTCCTAAGAAGAACCCGAAAGAAAAGGAGAATCCTAAGAAGGATTTGTCTTGCCACCATCGCAACTCACCAGTCACCGAAGCGGAATCTGTCCGCTTTATCCGAATGAGTGCCTTCGAATAAAAATAAGATGGTGCCTAGCTCATCGTATTTTTATGTTTGAATTATTTTCTTTTCCTCATAAGTTAAATTCTCGGATATATGATACGGGATGTGGTACTCACATCCGTAATACATCGCAGGACTTAGAGGGCGAAGGTCGACCGTGAGAGAGATACTTGTACGTTGGAAATGGAAAGCGTCGGTTGTCGAAGCCATAGGGACTTTTGATTTAGTGTTGCCTTGGGCTTAATTTTAGAACTAAATAATTGTCATTATGCACCCTCCATTGTTAGGGGTGTCATTTCGTTTCTTTGTTAAAAGATATTGGTTTTATGCACACTTTTACCGCTTATGGAATTTCAGTTTCTTTAAATAATGTTTTTACTTTAATGCAATTCCTATGCTTGGTGTGTTTGAAATTGATATGGATGGTTGTATATCCAATGAAAATAATTGTTGTATAGCATTAGCAATAAGAAGAGCAAGTCGAACCGTGACTCTTCTTATCTTTGGCATTGTCGCCTTGCCCATATTGGCAAGAAACGCATGGAAAAGCCGCAACACGATGGGCTTTACAAACGGTCAATGATGAATCATTTGACAAATGCGAGTCTTGCATTCTTTGGGAAGATGACAAGGAAACCTTTTCACCACAAGTGGAAAGGGCTTCGATCTACTTGGATTGATACACACCGATGTGTGTGGTCCACTTAGACATGTGTCAAAACGTGGTGTTGTCTACTTTAACCTTTACGGATGATTTCAATCGTTATGGTTATGTTTATTTACTTAAACATAAACATGAAGTATTTGAAACATTTAAGGTTTTCAAAAGTGAAGTAGAATTACAACTTGGAAAGAAGATTAAAGCTCTTCGATCCGATAGAGGTGGTGAGTATATAAGTCAAGAGTTCAAAGATTACTTAGCGAGTGTGGAATTATCCAGCTCACATCTCCTTATACTCCACAACAAAATGGTGTATCTCGAAAGGAGAAATCGTACCTACTTGACATGGTACGATCAATGTTTGAACTTACGACTCTACCTTTACTTTTGGGATTATGCCCTTGAAACGCTATTCGCATTTTGAATATGGTTCCAACTAAGAAGGTTGTTAAAACTCCATATGAAATATGGACCGAAAAGCTCCAAACTTTTCTTACTTAAAGGTGCTGGGATGTGAAGCGTTTGTTAAACGTGACACACCGATAAGCTCCAAGCCGATCTGTTAAGTGTATCTTTGTAGGATACCCTAAGGAAACTATGGGTTACTATTTTTACTACCCGGTGAGAACAAAGTCATCGTGGCTAGGTATGGAGATTTCCTTGAAAGGAATCTCATATCTCAAGAACTCGGTGGGAGAGTATATGATCCGGAATATGATCAAGAAGATACAACACCTTCGAAACCACTAGCCAACTTCAAGAAGAACCAAAGCTTAGGTGCTCCTCCGAAGTTGTTCCCATTCGTAGGTCCGAAAGGACTATACGTGCACCGACCGTCTATGTCTTAACGTGAGGTGGAGGAAAATATAGTGGGGATCTTAATGAACCCGCTAACTATAAGGTCGCCATGTCCGATCCCGAAAAGGATAAATGGCGATTGCTATGAATGGGAAATGCAATCCATGAAAGATAATGATGTCGGATTGAAGTTGACCTTCCTCCCAAGGCTAAGGTCGTTGGGAGTAAGTGGATCTTCAAAAGAAAACCGACATGGATGGCAATGTACACACCTACAAGGCTCGTCGGTGGCTAAAGGTTTTACTCAAACCTATGGCGTTGACTACGAGGAGACATTCTCTCCGTAGCGGACATAAGAGCTATTAGGATTCTCATAGCTATAGCCGCACACTATGACTATGAGATTTGGCAAATGGATGTCAAACCGCTTCGAATGGTCGTCAGATGAAGACATCTATATGGCACAGTAGGAAGGATTTGTGAATCCATTATTTCCTAACCGTATGCAAGCTTAAGAGGTCCATTTATGGATCAAGCAAGCATCAAGGCAATGGAATAAAAGATTCGATGGAGAAATCAAAAGTTTTGGATTTACTCGAATCTTGATGAGCCATGTGTATATCACAAAGCTAGTGGGAGTCGTGTTACTTTCCTTATTCGTATGTCGATGACATATTAATCATGGGAAATTATATACCAAGTCTAAATGAGGTGAAAGCCTATCTTGGTAAATGTTTTTCGATGAAAGACTTAGGAAGCAAGATATATACTTGGAATCAAGATCTCACGGGATAGATCAAGGCGGCTAATTGGTTTAAGCCAAAGTGCTTACATTGACAAAATATTGAAGAGATTCAATATGCAAAATTCCAAGAAGGATTTTGCCAATGCAAGTAAATCATGGTTTGAGCGACCAAGGTCGTGCTTAAACACCGCAGTGGTGGCGTATGAAGAAAGTTCCTTATGCTTGGTGTAGGATCTATCATGTACGCATGCACGATGCACAAGGCCCGATGTGGCGTTTGCTCAAAACTTGACCGATCGGTATCAACGTAATCCGGGTGAAATTCATCGGATCATTAAGCATATTCTCAAGTACCTTAGGGCTACAAGAGATATGTTCATAGTGTATGAAGGAAATCCGAGCGAAGCGTACATTATGAGTTATCGCGATGCATCCCGGAAGTGTGACAAAGATGATACGAAGTCTCAAACGGGTTACATTTTTGTCATCAATGGAGGTCTTGTGGATTGGAAGAGTAAGAAGCAGACAACACTTGCGATGTCGCGCTGAGAAAGTGAGTACATAGCGGCGTGCCGAGGTCGCCATGGAAGCCGTTTGGATAAGGAAATTTGTTTCGGGCTTGGTGTTATGCCGTCGATTGAAAATCCTATTAAAGTATATTGTGACAATTCAATTGCAATTACTTTTGCCCATGAACCCGGAGTCATGAAGGGCACCAGACACTATCCTAGACAATATCACTATGTTCGAGAGCAAGTCGAGATAGGTGAAATTGAGTTGCTCAAAGTTCACACGATGATAACCTAGCGGATCCGTTAACGAAGGCCTTGCACGGTGAAAAACTTAATCATTTGTCCGATAAGTTTGGACTTCGTTTAGCTAGTAGTTTCATGCCCATCTCGTGACTAAGTATTTTAGATAAAAGGATATTGTAAACATTATTATTGAAATGAAATAAAGTATTTTTGTTATGTTTATTATTCATTTATTATGATGTTGTCCTATATTTACATGTTTAAATCCTTGAATAACTTAAGTTATTCTAAATAGTCCGTTGTCAATCAATAACATGGGAATGATATTGAATTAAGACAAATCGAGTATTAGTTAGAATATACTTGAAAGTATATTGATGCGTAGCATGACTAATTTCGATGATATTCAATGAATTGAATATAGGACTTATCCCACTCACATGATGATACTTTATGGATCTTTGTCATTAAGTATATCATGGATATTTATCCTCGACTTGAGATACAAGAGATATGTCATGGATGTAGTGCATTTTGTGAAGCAATCTAACGCTACACGAATCGGTAGTTATAAGGGTTGTTTTCGAAGTGTTGCAAATTTATGAATCTCGCTTGTAGTCAAAATGGGATTTGTTTCCTTCAAATTCATTTTGAAGTATAATACTCTTGGGCCCCTCGTAGGATTGTTAAGATGTTTGTATGGCCATACCCAAGGTCTTCGTTCGGAAGAATTGGTAATCTTATTCAATCATATAAAGCGAGAAATGTAATAGTTAATTAAGAAATGAGTAAGATCCATATTCTTATTAACATGGTATTAGAAACAAAGGATGAATATGATGATGAATCATCAAACTTGGTTTTCTCCGAAAACCATACACGAGTTGTACCGGGGCATTGGCGTGTTGCTAGACGCTAACCAATGTCATTTCACGCTTTGTAAACATATCCAGTGGGAGTGTTGGAAATGTATATATTTACAAAGATGTGAATGTCCGGATTCGAACTTGTGACCACGGGATTGCACACATTAGCGAATGAGAATTAAAGTTAATAATTAATGTTTATGTTTACGATTAATTATTACACATTAAGTCCGGTTAACGATCGTTAAGTATTTAACGGAAAAATGACTAACGACCGTTAAATGGAAAAGAGAAGGACTAGAATTGGAAACTTGGAAAAGTTGAGGATTGGGCTTTGGGCTTCTATCATGGCCGGCCATGGGGGTCTCTCCAAGGCCTTGCTCCCCTAACTTGTCCTCTAAGTTTTACCTACTAGTATATAAGGAGGGGTAGGTTCTAGGGTTTTATACACTTGTGCATTGAATTAACCCTAGATCTCCTCTCTTCTCTTTCTCTTGCATAGCTCGGCCGAACACCCCATTTGTTAGGGAGTTTGGTTTTGTTTTGCATATACGAGGACTTGTGTTAGATCTAGCAATCGCTTGATTCGTTGGTTAATCGTGTGTACAAGAACGTGGTTGTAAGACATTATTCTTACACCATTAAGTACTTCTTTGGTTTGCTTTGCTCGAGGGTGGTTTTGCTTTGCTCGAGAGATTTGATATTCGCAAGAGGTACGTTACGCATACTTTCAGTTAATTAATTTATTTGTTATGGTCTTAAGTCTTCCGCTGTGTACTCTTGATGTCTTTATGTTTTATTTTATTTTATATATCATAAACTCTACAGTGTATTCAGCAGTTACATGTAATTCGTTTAAGAGTAATAAAACATGGGCATGAAATATCTATCTAAAACCAAAAACTTAATTAACATGCTCTATATATTGTTTCATATGTGTCTAAAACATTCATTCTTCATCTGAACACTTCGATTTAAACATGTGTAATAACCTCATTTTTGGGTTTATCAACGGTTTATTTTCAAGAATGGACATTATGAAAAGTGTTTTACGAATTTCAACCTCAGATTTTTGGGTTACAAAATACGACATAGCGAGCAAAACTTTTTGCTCCCCCTCTCATTTGCTCGCCCAATTTGTGATATGTGGCAAACAAACTTATTTGCTCTCGATCCCCATTTGCTCCTTATCCCAATTTGCTCTCCATCTCTATGTGGCAAGCAAACTTATTTACTCCATTTTCATTTGCTCTCCATCTCCATGTGGCAAGCAAACTTAGTTAAAAAAGTTATTATTTGAGTGTGTTTATGAAAGTGACGAGCAAATGTATTTGCTCGGCATCCACATGTTATTTCTAAAGTTACGAGCAAATGTATTTACTCGTGATGTAGAGATTTGTAATTTGAAAAAATAGTGTAGATTATGGATATTTGGTTTGGTAGAAGTAAAGTTTAGTAATTGATTTTTTTATTAACCTTCTTACATTTCGTATTTAGAACCAAAGCGAAGTCTCATTCTCAACGACGTGAAACATCTTTCTTTTATTTGGATCTCAAATAGAGCTCGTAATGTTACTCTTAATTGGATAGAGTGGCTCTTCAACCCACGTATCTCTCTATCCATCTCTTTGTAATTGTTTGATTAGCGTCTTGCTAAGTTTTTAATTTAATCAGCCGTTGTAAAAAAAAAAAGCCCCAAAAAACTAAGCTTATTAACTTATCAAATTATCAATAAATTTATTAGTCAATAAAATAAGCTTACACAAACAACATTTTAAGGTAAACATTATTACGAATTTGTAGTTAATTAAGAAGGTTATAGAAATTAAGACTACGAATGTCGTATTTTCCTCCCTACCGATACATGTGAGCTCATAAATGAACAAATACCGTATGCATCGTAAAAGAGGAACGTACGACTACTGGAGTTAACCATTTGTCTTCTATAAATTAAATACGAGTAGCATTTATTAATATAGAGATCGAATAGGGTGTGGAATGGTGAAGAAGTCCTCTATAACTCATGGACAATTTCCCTCTTTGAAAATGTAGCCCTAGGTAGCTGACCTTTCTTCATGCTTTAATATACTTGATCTATAGTTTTAAGTCCATTCTCTAGTCTTACGAACCATGTCCACACATAGTACACAATGACATGGTCCCATGCATTTATTGATCAATGCATGTTATGTATGTATGTACAAATTAGAATAGAATATTTCATTTATTTATTCAAGCATACATATAGACAAGTCCATCCATAGACTTTTAATAAAAGGGGTCTTAGTCATCTTTGGTCATTTAGTTCTTACATTCAAAGCTAAATTTATCAAGAAAGACTTGCTTGTTTGAAAAAGTAGATAGTGTTCTCATTCTGATCCTTTAAAGATTGATGACTTCTACGAACAACGACTGATCTTAAAATTTTGAAAGGATTCAATAAAGATGATGGAAGATGGTGATTGTGATGGCTCAAACATGAATGATGAGGGAGATGATGGTAACAAGACGAAATCGAGTGAGAGTTCTGGGAATAATAGCATGGTGGATCAAGTTGAGGGTGAGAAGATGGGTGCATCTACTAGAGTTAGGCAATATGTTAGATCCAAGATGCCTAGATTGAGATGGACTCCTGAGCTTCATCTTGTATTTGTTCGAGCTGTAGAGCGACTTGGTGGTCAAGAAAGTAATTCATCGGTTCAATCTATTTGAAATTCAATTACGTTTTAGGGTTTTCGATTTTTTAACAATCTTTCTTTGTATTGCTTTGTGTTTGTGTAGGAGCAACTCCTAAACTGGTTTTACAACTTATGAACATGAAGGGTCTCAGTATTGCTCATGTGAAAAGCCATCTGCAGGTAATATAATTCTTTACTACTTGTAATTACATAATTTGATTGCAATTTCATTATTGTTGACCTTTGTTTATTTCGTTTTTCGTACAAATATAGATGTATCGAAGCAAGAGGATCGATGATCAAGGCCAAGGTATGTTTAAATTTTAAGTAGTTTAATTAACAATTATTGATCCGTATTACTTACTTCTTTTCAAATTAGGGTTTTCAAGATTCTTGATCCTTCTTGATTTTCTATTTTTGTTACTTTTTCTCTTTCTGCTTTTAGTAATAAATGAGGGAGACTACTATGCTGGGAGAAACAATTATCATGTTCACAATTTGTGGCAGCTTCCCATGTTTAATCCAAGATTAATTAGGCCAAATCAAAGGTAACTATTTCATTTTCTTTCATAAGTTACTTGTTTAATTCTTTCCGTCCATATATAGCTCACCTGACTCAGTCACATTATCGATGCAGTAATTACACAGAAAGCTTGATATCGAGAAACAGCATGAGTACTAGAAGGACCGATCATGGCTTAATCACTGGTAATGGAGCTTATTGTACTACCAAGATTTTGAACTCATCCATGGAAGAACAAAATTACAAGAGAGTCAATCATGAGTGTGAAGATCAAGCAAGATTGATGCAACAATGGGTAATCAAACAAGCTATAAACAACACTAGGTCAGCTCTTTTAGACCATCAACTCATAAATACTCAAAGATTTGATAATCCAATCGAAACAAAGAAGAGAAAAGCAGTAGATAATGGTCTTGATTTGAATTTATCATTAAGTATGAAAGTAAGATCACAAGAAGTTGAAGATGAAGAAGTAGACAGCTCATTGTCTCTTTCTTTATTCCCTTCTCCAAAGAAGGGAAAGACTAATAGGGATCCACACTGTTCATCGAGGTTTAGCTGGTTAGAAGACAACGAATGTGCAAACAATCCAAGATTGGCGAGTACTCTAGATCTGACTATATGAATTCGAGAATTCTAGTGAGATGTTGTTGGTACTCGCTTAAATTTAGGGTTTTAAGGTTGATTTAATGATTATTATTGTATTTCAAAAGCACTTATTAGTATATTAGTTTGTATGAGTTTCATGAGTTTATCATTTTGCCTGATGTTTGTATGAAACTATTGCTGCTTGTTCGTGATATCTCCTTTAAATATCACTTAAGTTTCTAGTTACCTTGCATTTTGTAAGTAGATGTTAGTACTCATGTCCATGCTCAATAATCCCTTAGATCTGTTTATGAAGCCAAATTAGCAGAAGAAACACTGCAATAGATTGTTTATAATAGTTGAAACACAATTGGTAATATTGCTTAAGTACGTTAACTTGATCATCATTATCCTTTTGACTGATAAGGAATCATCTGGTGACATTGTGTTGTATTATAAACATATAAATCGTATGATGATGCATAAGCATCTTAAGAGAATATATTGATCGAGTTACATTAAAAAAAAAATCAAAGAATATGTTAGGTAGCTAGGGTTTGTTCATCCAGATCAGTTTAGGTTACTAGAACTCAGTAAGCTTTAAATCTTAATGTAACAACTTGCAATAAACTCAATCGGGTAACTCAAGCTGACTTGAAGTCACATTTGTGATTACAAGCTTCTTTCCATCTAAAAGATGTAACTCACATCAATATAACAGAACAATATATAATTATGTTTGAGCATGGTGCATGGTGCTCTGTGGCAATGGTGCAGTATTGGTGAATGCAATCAGTGTTTATTATAGTTAATTAAGAAGAGCAAACATTCTTGCCATGCATGAACATGGATCTATGGTAAATCACATTCTCCTAAGATTAAGGTGAGCATATATTGTCTTTACTTGGTCAGTTCTTGTTGTTTACAAAGACTTTCAAATCCATTGTATTTCCCTATGCATTATGTTTTTTAAATCTTGGTACATACAACTAGTACATACTTCAATGTCCAATACTGTTTTATATTGTCCTTATTTTTCTACAAGGAACTAATAGTTCCCATGATCCAATTACTTTTACTTTTATGATCTCAAACTAGCAAATGAAAAGGAAAAGGAGACAAATTTTGAACAGATTGTTTCTGTAAGTACTTGTATTACAACAATAAGTCAATAATAAACTCCAAAAACTTTTCACAACATGATCTATAAACAAACATGTACAGTAATTGTCTTTTCAAAGGTTTTCATATTGTACATAACATTTTGTTCAAAAAAAATATTGTACATAACATGAACACGAGTGGGATTATATTCCAATCCACTTAAAACAAGTCGGACATTAACTCAGGAAAAACTACATACGCTTGTAATTAGTATTTTGAAAGCTTTTCTTATTGTACATAAAGATAGTTATCATGAACATAACTCGACTAATATGTACATATATGGCACAAGTCAATAAACTAATCGAGGATGACTCTGAGAATTGGATGATTTTGGGTAGATATGATGCGAATACATAAAGCAACCATAAAGCTGTTTTCTTCGTTAGTCTTTAACAAGCTTAAAAGTATATATACGGAGCATATATGTACGATTATAATCTTCGCTACAAATGAATGGGGTGGTTTTGATGACTATACCGTACCCTCAAGTGTGCATTTTAGTTTTGAATCTGGTGTATCACTCTTAAATAATTGATTCATATAAACTCACAAAACTATATATATCCAAACAAATGTAACAAGCTCGTAAATCTTCTCTAAAATAGACAAAACTGATAATCTGTATATGATTCTTAATCTATACATATGTTCTGCTTTTTCTTCATTCAAACACTGCTGATTTTATGGTCCGTCGAGCTACCATGCTGAAAATGTTGGGCTCAAGTTGAGAATGTTGAGTTTGGTCAGTCTATTGAACTGATGTGATGTATTGAAGAAAAATTAGACTTGAAAGTTGAAACTAACGCTGTGTTTATTTTTCCTTATAGTTAATGTTCTTTTTTCTACGTACGCTAGCTGGCTACTTTGAAATCTTTACCACCACTTCTCCCTCTAATTGCCACGCCCATAAGCCATTTTCACCTTTAGGCGTTGCTATCACAACGACATTCATTTCCCCCTCTTCTTCTCCGTCTACAAACCTCTCTTTGTCTTCTATTAGATATATACTCAGGGAATCGAAGAATTTACTGCAGTAATCAATGAATCTAAACTGTAATATTTCTTATATAGCTAACTCATCACATACCTAAATAAGACCAAAACCATCCAAATACATTATTCATTTGTGCATATATGATACAACCAGCACATATATAGTGCTAGCATAGTAATTTTTTTATATTATTATTTGGGTAAAAGGTTATAAACTGTTGGACCTTGTAATATGATAATAATTTAAATTATTACATTCTATGCAAACATATAGATATGTATAAAGAGTTTATAGCAATAATTGTTAGCAAAAAGAGTTTATAGCAATAATTGTTAGCTATAGTACTTAAAGCAGATTAAATAAAAAGACACAAAGTAATTTTCAATGTTTTATAATTTTTATTTGAATGAATCCAGGAATTTGACAAGGGTTACTTGCGGAATAGCAACCCCAGTTGAATGACAATGTGTGGTAATCTCCTCTCTAATTTAAACACTAACCTAAGTTATGTTTAAGTACAAACTTTCCCTACTCGTTGAATGTTCAGTGGCCAAGTTTGATTCGAGGAGTAAATGTTCTCTTGACCCATTTATTGCAAGAGATACTTTTATACTTTGACAAACATTCCCTTTTATAGCAGGGAATTAGGGTTACAAATGGTTCCTATTTTACACGTGTAGAGTATCTAATGAGTGGTTGCGGTTACATTAAATGCTTCTAAACAAGTACAAGATTAACGCATGCTTTAGGGAATAGTTTGAGTACATTGTTTGTACTTTTATGCCAACTTTGAAAGGTGGCCATTCCAAAAAGGATTTTACTTTATACTTTGCTAGGAGCTTTTTGCTCAGTATCTTTGTTGAGGAGATCGACATTGTTCAACGAGGCATTGCAAACCTCGCTGAACTGAAATTCTTCTTTGGGACTTGTGCTTTAATACTTGAACCACGTGAAGTGAAGAATCTGTCTTCAAGAACTCATAAGGAGTTTATGTTGAAGATTTCTTCAGCGTCTTCATTGACACTTATGCTATATTATGTTTAAATCCTATTCAGGGACTGTGGGAACTGAACTGACCCAATAATCTCTCCCTATTTAGATATACAAATAGCATAGGTTATCAGTTGTAATTGAGCTAACAACTTCTTCTTACTTACTGGTGAAATAAAATTAAAGTAGTATTGAATAGATAAAAGGTTCATTTGATGTCACATTACATTAAATAATACAAAAGATGATCAAATGAAAAACTATATACTGCTTCAGGGTAGGGATGATTCTTGTGGTGGATCATCATCTCTCTTCCTCTTTTTTGCTAGTTTGTTCAGTTCCATTATAGGATCCTAATCCTCTAGTGATACACCTATTTTGATGTTTAGGAAGGCCTCCATAGCATGAATCTCATCCAGCTTTGCTTTAACTGCATCAATGACTTGAGTCCAGCATTTTCCTTCCTTATGAGTCGTACATTCCAACATTACCTTTCATTTATGCGTCAGGCTCGAGTGAGACGGTGTTGTTTTCTTGTCACCTTCACAATTTTTCAAGTGTAACGGCGTCTAGACTTCGTGAGACGACGTCTGGCATCTTGTTCAAAATAATCAACTCTCTGGAATCGTCGTCTCTTTATACTAAACCAAGTCTGGAAGGTGTCTCATTGTAAGAGGCCATCTGGTTGAACCCTGACGTTGTTTAACTTCGCGTCCAAACTTGAAATCTTCAATTCTTTCCCTTTTTTTTGGCCGATTTCGAGCATAGATTCACTTTCATATCCATAATCCTTAACAACATGCATTTATTAATATTTTGGCAAGTAAACTAAGATAACAAGTGAAAACCTTATTAAAATAGTTATAAAATACCGTGAAAAATAGTGCAATTTTTTGCCTCGCCATGGTTATATTTCTTTCTTCCACCTCATGCATATCTTTTCTATTGCTAATGTATATGATCTATAAGTTGTTTAACCACCAGTGTTTTTTAATTAAGAAATGATTTCTTGGATTTTTTTTCTTTTCAAGTTCAAGGAGCGCACGATATTAACATTTAATTCAAGACTTTATATATGATCTCTCCGCATTTAGTATTTGTTAGGAACCGTTCAAGCGTTTATTATTGGTCTTGTAATATGTTTTGAATATGAAATATATATGTGTAATAGTGAAGCCCGTTAGAGGCGCAAAAGACAATCCCAACGAGGTAGGCTTGCTACCTCGTTGGACACACACTATATAAACCCGTTATTGTGAGGGCGTGGCTTGGTTCATTTGTTTCATCAATAGAGTGTGTTTTCTTTCTTTTCTCTACGCGCTACCTCGCTACCAATTTTCTCTACCTCGCTATCATTTATAACTCTAATAAATCTTTGTGTGTGATGATAACAACATGTAGACCTAAACTCTAATTGGTATTAGAGCTCCAAAGATGACTTAGATGTGTTTTTAGTTTGGTTTTGTAATAAAAGTTGCGTATGTACATAAACATCGAAGTTCAATTTGTTTTTAAAAGAAAAACGTGTTTCTTGGTTTGTTTAATTCATAAACACTTGTTTATTAGTCATTTCCAACTTCAAAAAACACAAATCTTGTGCTTTAAAAACTTCAAAAATAAAAAAGTTTAAGTGTTTTGGTGCATTTTCAAAGTACACTCGTACCTCGCTGACCCTTAATCAAAACATTGTTATTTTGCCGAATCTTGTAAAAGCTTAGGTTTTTATTAAGGTTTTGGTCATTTAACAATTGTTTGTACAAAATAAATTGATCGAAAACACTCAAAAGGTTGTTTTTAATCGTTTTCGCGTGAGTTAAGTTCAAAAAACGATTTCAGCGAGATATGAAAAATAGCAAGATAGGAAGAACAGCGAGCTAGGATCCTACAGAGCTAGTCAAAAACCTCTTTTAGTGAAATAGAAAAAGTCAAATCCCTCTTTTAGCAAAATAGTAAAAGTTAAAAACATCTTTCGACGAGCTAGGATACTTCATTTTTGATCTACCTCATTGAAATACTCTACTTCGCTTCTTGAATTACCTCGTTAGAATTGGCTACTTCGCTATATGCTACTTCGCTACATACCTTCTTCTCTAAACCTACTAAGCTAAAACCTACTTCGCTAAGGCTAAACTTGTTAATTTTGAACTTAAACTTTACAACTTGTACCTCGTTATTAACCGTAATCCAAGTGAACTTAAAAGGTACTAAACACAAATCATCATTTAAACAAACATCAAACACATCTATTTCGTCTAAAAAGATCCATTGATCACTACACATAAATGTCTCAACAAGTACCACAATCGTATACAATGTCTCAACCAATCTCAAATGGACAACAATCGATTATTGGTGCTGGTTCTGAAACACGTCCACCAGTGCTCGATATGGGAAACTATCTTCAGTGGTTAAGTAGATTCTTAACGTACATCGAATGCAAATGAGATGTGGGAGAATGGATGAATAAGTGTATCATTGATGGATCATATGTGTTCAAGACCATTACGATACCAAGAGTTCCCAATGTTCCACCAAGAGAAGAAACTTGTAGTCTCCAGACTAAAGATGAATTGATCGATGAAGAAAGGAGTTATTATGAAGCAGATGGGCTTGCAATGCAACAAATACTTATGGGAAATCCGAACAACATCTATGCTAGTGTTGACTCCCAGAAGACGGCTAAGCTAATGTGGGAACGTGTCAGACGACTTATGCAAGGAACCAAGTTGAGCCAAATGGATATGGAGATTAAATTGATAGACATTTATGACAAGTTAAAACAATCACATCGGGAATCACTCAAGTCATACTATAAACGTTTCTCCCAAATCATGAATGATCTTGAACGACACAAAATCCTGCCAAAACTCCTCGTCTTAAACACTAAGTTTTTAAATTCACTTCAGGATGAATGGCAATGTTATATAACCATGGTCAAATAAACACAAAACCAACATATGGTGAACTACGATTATTTGTTTCACTACCTGAAAGATAATCAAGCTGAAGTTAATGAATTCAGAGCTCAGAGGATGGCAAGGAATACTGATCTACTTGCGTTGGTTGCTACCACTCATACTCTGCCTCATCCTTACTATCAATCACAACAATACCTCTTTAACACAAACAAACCCTTATGATTTACACCATAATTATGCTTATAATGCACAACAAAGCCTTGCTTATGATCAGAATCTATATGCTTACAACCAACCGAACGATCCAACTTATCAACCACAACAAAACTATTCTTATTATCCACATATCTCAACCATCCATCTTCTCACGAATACAGAAGGAACACAATACTTTCATGCTGATCAACAGACTGTACTTCAAGAGGATGATCCTTTTGAGAATATGAACAAAGCACTGATGTTTCTTGCTATAGCATATAAAGGATACCACACACAAATAAGTAACCGCGTCAGAACCCATTAAATGTTAGAAGTCCGACAGTTATGCAAGGTGCTAGGATTGATGTACAAGGAAGGAATACTGCACCTCTAGATTATTTTGGAAATTCATGGAATGTAGGATATGTAGGGAACGTGAGTAATGCTATAAATTCTGGACACGTTGGGAAAATCGATAATGCAGGAATTGTTGGTAATGCGGGTAATACTGGGAATGTTTGTTGGAACACATAAATACAAGTAGTTACTAGATTAGATATCATACCCCTCTGATACTTGTATAGTCGCGTGGGGGGGGGGGTTTAAGAATGTTGTAAGGTATCACAACTTATGCTAGGAAAGGTATCACAATTTATGCTTGTACTAGTATAAATACCCTCACAAGTTTCACTTGTGAGGTGTGTGTTCAATAATAAAGTTTATCTTATCTCACTACACTCTCTTCCCTCTCTCCTCTCTAGTCTGTCACAACAAAATGGTTTTAGGATTGGCGGATGGAAGCTTAACATATCCGGTAGGGATAATAAAAGACCTAGTGATACACATAGGGAGATTGACTATTTTAGTGGAATTTCATGTCCTATATGTTTTAAGAGACCCTAGGTGCCCATTACTTGTTGTTAGAGGATTTTTGGCCACCGCTAGTGCGATAATAGATTGCAAGAAATCTAAGTTATTGGTTGGTGAGGGATACTCCTGGTGAATTTATGATGTGAAAGAGCATACTTATGACGATGATGAGGAGGAAGAACCTCAATGGTTAGCTAAGGATAGGAGACCATAACGATATGGCCTCCGAATTAATAAAGACTTTATAGAACCTCAATGCCCCTTTTTTTGGAAGATGAATTTGTGAAAAATACACCATACATGGAACAAGAATTAGCTAGAGAGACGGAAGTTAACCCATATAAGGATCATCTAGTGTTTATAAAAATGATAGAATTCCTAGAAACTATACCAATTAATCTTAAGTGAAACAAATGGGATTTGAAGGACTCGGAAAGTAAATGGAGTTGGGATAAACCACCAAAATAAGGAGATGGATTGTGGCATATTAAGATGGAACTAATAGATCCCGATGGAGAAAAGTTTGAAAGGTCCTACCAAACAATACCTACTAAGATAAAATTGCAAAAGAAATTTGATAACGATATCCTCGATGTGGATCTTATTCATGGTGCTTAGTAGGCATGACTTTAAGTCTAGCTGCAAGACTAGTAAATAAAGAAAAATGCTTATTGGGAGGCAACCCATCCTTTTAATTGTTTGATGTTTTGTTTTTATTTTGTTTGTGTCATATATGTTTAATCATAACTGTTTAATTTTCATGTTTCGAATATTTTTTAAAAATGCTATGTTTTGTTTTTAACCTTGATTTGATTACATATAAAGGTAATTAACAAAAAGATAAGTGTAGAAAAATTCATATATTTTTTAAAAAACGAAATTTGAACATGAAAAATTTACAATTCACAATTAGCATATACTTTATCTTTTTTGTGTGTTTGTTTTGAGTCAAATGCTTGTATCAAGTCACAATGAATATTTTGCGGAAAATTTACAGATTTATCCAGAAATTTTCTGGAAACAAAACGAAACATTCTGTCAGGTCAGTCAACCTGATGATGTCATACCTACAAGGTGGCGACGGCAGGCACTGTAGCAACAAATTTTTCAAGATTTTTGTTTTTCTGTTGAAACTTAATTTTTGAAAATTTTCAAATTCCTGTAAATATTTATTTTGCAAGCATTATATCTTATTTGATTTCTAGTTTTATTTTTATTATATATAGTATTTACCGTCGATTTTTATGCGAAGTTTCGTGTTTGTTTTCTTATAGATTTATAGGTTATATTGGATAAGAAGATAAGATTATCCAATGATATGTGTCACGTAGAATTATATCTTCTTAGAGGAGGATTTGACCGTATTTATGTTTTCCATTCATATCTAGCCAATCAGGGGAGTACTAGTTTCTTTTATCTCTTTTATTTTTTCATTTATCAATTTTGTTACTTTTAAAGAAAATTGGGGACAATGTTCAATTTAAGAGTAGGGGGTAAAAAAGGACACCTTAGAAACTATTCATATATTTGCTATTTGTTTTGTTCTTTAGTAAATTATGTAATAAACCGAAAGAAATACTTGTAAATGTAACTTTAGTACCAAATTAAAAAAAAAATGATATTCATGAGTAAAACTTTAGTCTTAATAAAGCGTCCCATGGATCGGAGCTACATAGCTAGCACAAAAACCCTACCACTCAAATTTCACCCAAAAAATGTGAGGTTCGCCTTTAGATATTTAGGAAAAAGCATTCACCTTTAATGCTTATTAGTGTACCGGTAGTCTATAGACTCTATAACTTACTTTAGCGATACATTCCTAGATCGCTAGAGAGATTACATTCATGTGATTAGGATTTACCAAATGATAAGAGACATTAGGATAAGAATTATTTAAAAAATATTTATTATAATTATGTTGGCTACATTTATCAAGTAATTACCCCACACCCTTGCTATGTACTTAGTTTTAGTACAAGATACCCCTAGTAAACCCCTTAGAGCCTATCCTTTTCGCGGTTCTCGTAATATTTCGGTGGATTCCGAAATACTAATGAAGAACATTGTTTATAATCCCCCCTTAAATATTACACCCAAATCGCCTTAGCCTTCCTTGTATGCAGTCATGTTTAGTGCATTATTTTTACAACATATTTGTTAAGCCTCTATTTAATTGTCTAGTTGCTTACATGGTTGCTAAGTCGAGTCATATATTGTAAATACAGTTTTGAGATGATTGGGACTCATGGGTTTTAGTAATATTATTATGGAGTAATGGGGAAGAACATCAATTTATTACCCCCATATGTACGTTAATGTTTAAGTACTACACGTATTATGATCCTTGCAATTCGGGTCATTAGTTAGTTTATATTTATGCAAAAATGCATGTGTAGGGATGCAATTATAAATCCCGAGTTATATATGTTATTTATTTTCAGCAGATCAAAAGATAGCATGGCAAAAGTGTATGGAAAATAATAACAAAATAATAAAATAATAGAAAAGAAAGGAAAAAAACAACGGTGTGCTATCCTGCTTATGTTTAAGTCAAGAAAGTGTAAAGAAAAACAAAGAAAGAGTCGAGTTTGTCTATCGAGTCTTGGCTTAGCAACACCACTTTGTACATGTAATTGATTTAGATGATTAAAACCGTCTTTTTTCTTACCCTTATACCTAACGTTACAACCCTTTAAAAGTCCTATTTGATAGTTTTGCCTAGGTGCTTACACTAAAGCGGTGGAGGTTTGATCATTTATCAAGCCTAAGATAATATATGTGCTATAACAGGTAGAGTGTTTATTTATCAATTTCCATACATGTCATATCACTTATACACCCGAGAGATGAGAGAAAACAAACACTATTTGTGAGGTTCTAGTATAAAATTTCCGTGCTTGTTATGACTATTGTAGAATGACTTATGTTGAAAACTATCTTTAAACCAATCCTAAATGCCCCAGAACTTGTAAATTGATTAGGATAAAAGCATATTTGCTTGAGGACAAGCAAATTCCAAATGTATGGATATTTAATGAGGTGTAATTCTTTACGTTTTTAAGGGGTCATTTAACCTCTAAATTGTACTTATTTGATTATTTATTATCCTAAATCGTTTCTATTTGAGTTTTAGGTACTTGGGAAGCAAATGTTGAAAAATGAAATGTTTATGGCTCGATTAGACGGAAAAATGAAGAAGACAACAAAGTCAAGAAAAACATCATAAAAGGGACTCTGACGGCGACACAAACATAAAGTGACGGTGTCACTTGAAGATTACCGAAGATGACCAAGTTAGAAATTTTCCAAGTGATGGTTCAGGGGATGGAGACGGCCTTGAGTTGACGGCGTCATGACCAAGAATATGAAGAGCGATGGCATCACAATCCATAAGGTGACGCCGTCAGAATAAGGCGGCTACAGTTCTCGAAACCCTAATGACGGCGAGCTAGGCGGCCACAATTACTAAGTGACGCCCTCACAAGTGTATTCCTATAAATATTTTCGTATGGTTTTCATGGTAAAGAGCGAACTTTTGGAGAAACAATGTGTGCAATAGAAGTTCAAAATTTTACAGCTATTGTAGGGTTTTTAGCCACCCAAACTTCCATATTTAATTGAAGATAAGTTATTTAATCCTTAATCATTACAATATGTATATGTGTTGCGTGATTACTTGTTTGTCTTCTCTTCGATCTAACATGCTTGGCTAAATTTATTAGTGTTTACTTAGGATTGCATGAAATCTAGTGATAATATCAAATAATCCTGATATTCTAAGTGTTAATTTCTCCCTTTAATGACATATTATGCTTAAAATCTTATTAGAATCGTCCTTATTTCTTCTTATTTCATTTCAGGAGTAATTTTCTATGAAGAAGCGTTATTTGTACAATTCGGGGCTAAAGGTTGGTATATTCTTACATTCGCAAAGACTACGGCGTAACAAGCTTATGGAGTTACGCCGTAATGGAACTACGCCATAACAATCATATTAAGATATGGCGTAAATGACATTTTATGAAGACTACGGCGTAACCATCAGCTCAGGTTACGCCGTAACCCTGGATTGACATCAGTATTTATGCTTATGAAGAACTACAACGTAACTATTTCATAGAGTTACGCGTAACTCAAATTAGGGTTTCACGCCTATAAATACAAGACGATTTCTTCATTTTAAAATCATCTCCCCTTTCCCAAACCTTTCCTGGGTTTGGGGAGAGCAACCACAGAAGAAGAATAATGGCTTAAGAGCATGAAGAACGAAGTTCTCGTCTACGATTTCCTTTGTATTTGAGTTTGAATTCTTTTATGTTTTTCTATAAATCATACTATGGATTCATGTTATTAACTCAAGTTTATATTTATGTTATTTATCCTCTTTATCTCCCTTATTAGACATCTACTTAGTCTTATCATAGATCGCTAGTTACGATAATGTTATAAGCTTGTTAGTATCTAGGGGGTTGGGAGAATTGACCAACTGACCTCAAATCACTAGGGTGCGAAATATGGAAGGAATTGGCCATAGTACAACCATTCTTTGTGTGCGAATTTACCAAATGATCACCGATCAAGCGGAGGTATTTAAGAAGCTAGGGGAAATCTAAGTTCCTAATGGCCGGGTTTCCAATGACTAGGTCTAGTAGATTTGGTTCTTAATGACTGCTATTAGATTACTGAATGATCCTGGGTGACATGATCATCTTGGTGAGGGGTCTAAGAATCATAAGCTAAGACGAATTGACTAAAGGAGTCTAGTGATATTTACTCACTATATTGAGTTTAAATATTGGGAATCAAAACATATCTAAAATCTTGGTTAAGCTTCACTCTTCTATTACTTTGTACTGATTTATACTCCTGTGAAATTAGGATAATTCTATCCATTTTATCATACCATTATCAATTTATCTTATTTATATCTTAGTATCTTAGTTTTTTCAAGGTCACAGCTCTCTTGAGACGACACTCGGATTTACCTAAGGCTTTACTTTATCTGATCGGGTTCTCTGCCCGTTAGCATGTGTTTATCCTAGTATATATCAGTTTTATAAATATCAAAGGTAGGATGAAATAGCACATCAGCTGTATGTCGACGCTGCCGGGGAGTAGTTAATGAAAGATCTAAGGTATGAATTTATAATTTTGACCTATGTTAAGAGACGTGAATACCCTCCAGTTCCTTATAAGGTGCGTATCTCACTCTCTCGTATTGCAACTTTCGGATATATCTTTAAATATTTATTTTGAAGCTATTATTTACGGCGTAACTTTTATTAAAGTTACGGCGTAACATTTATATAAAAATAAAAATTTTAATAATGTAAAATCAATTACGGTGCAACCCTAAATTATAATTACGCCGTAACTCTTAGACGGTATAGAATCTCAGCTACGGCTGAGAATTTAGGTTTTTACCATACAATTTAACAGCGATCGCTACAGTAAAAATCTACCTAAAAATTTTCGTTGGTATTATCTCATTCATCTCTTGCATTTGCTAAATGGCTGGTAAGATTCCTCTTAACCCTTTTTATTCTCTTTCAATTATTTTTCAATTAGGGTTTATATTTTCAATTTGGCGATCTTGCTTCTTTCGTGTTAATTAGTGCTATTGACCTGTTTAATTTAGGATTTAGACTAATCTTTCATGTTTTATTTAATCATGTTTAAACCTTATTGGTTGTTAGGATCGTTTTGATCAATTTAAAAGGGTTTTTAGTTAAACGGAAATATAATGTGTGGAAAACTAGAAGGGGGGGGGGGGTTGAATAGTTTTACCGATTAAAACTTGGTTTTAAACTATTTAGATTGACTTATGTCAATCTACTCGAAAGTGTGTGTTGGATATTGATAGACAAGCATATAGATAAATAAGTACTAAGATAAAGAGGAAGAAGCACAAAACCACAACACAAGTATTTATAGTGGTTCGGCTACAAGGACACCTTCCTTGCCCTACTCCACTCTCCGAGTCATCTACTCGAGAGTTCGTAATCACTACACAACACCAACTCCTTGTGGCGGAGAAGCCTTCAAAACGTGGCCTACTCTTTATCCGGTACTAGGCTAGACACCGGGTTCTTCCACAAGGTAGAACCACACCTATCACAACGTCGCCTACCCTTTATCCGGTACTAGGCTAGATACCGAGTTCCATTACAAAGGAGGAACTACTACCAAACACTTGATGCAGGTTTTACTGACCAGGTTTTAATATTTATAAAGTCTCGTTATACCTATGGTCTACCCTAATGCACTAACGGACAGTGTACCCGGTCGTGTGTAGTGTAGTAATCGGTAAAGCCAAGGTCGTCCCAAGAGCTATGTGTGATGGATTATTACTAAGTCTAGGTGTCACAGATTTAATATTGGTTTCGATAAGGAATTAATTATTAAACTACTAAAAGTAATAAAGCAAATAAAGATGATAAAAGGTAAAGGGTAAATCAATAGAGGAGAGTGGTGCTAACCTAGTTAATCCTCCTAGCTAGTTATATCTACGTCTACTTTCTTCCAATTACTTGGTGGGGTCAAAGTCGAGAGGACAACATTTGGTCAATTCGCCTAACCTATCAAAGAAAGATGCCACCACAGGAGAAGTCGGTGTCCCTTATAAGTCCTGTTGTTCCCGGTCCCCTAAGCCAAGTCATTAAGTACCGCTACATGCTAGATTTATAATAGTGAGTGCCCGGGCGTTAGCAACTTAAACACTCACCCCCTAATTCTTAAGTTCATCCAAACGGTAGGTGATCAGTTGGTCAAATCGCAAAAGTAGAAAGGGTCGTCAGTTCGTCATATCTTACCCTTCCCGTCGCAGTCCGCTCACCTAGGGTCACTTGGTCATATCTCCTAGGAAATTGGCCTCTACCGCCATTTAAAACTACCGAACCAAGGGTAGCTACCAATAAACTATGCATGCATACACTTAGAAATAATTGTACGGAAGTAATGTAAACGCAAACAAAACAATTAAGGAATCATAACTAGGCCAGCACCAAGAGGTACTTAGCCGCTCATATTAATCATACAAACCAATTCAATATTCAAAGGTACGAAATACATGAATTGAAAGTAAAGAAAATATAAAATGCTAAAGCTTATCGTAGGGGAGTGATTTCTCCCTTGGAGACAGCTCCGTATGCTCCTCTAGACCTGCCTTGAGCTTTTTCCCATGTTCTCAGGTTGTTGTGTATGGAATGGGATGATGTTGAAACTAGCAGACCTTGATAGATCTTAAGCTCTCGTAGATCGTTAGTATTGCTTATGTAATCACAAACAAACTAAAAGAAAATCTCTACAACTTGTATTCTTTAGCGGAATATAAACACAAGTATAAACACAAATAACTAAGAACACTTTGATCCTCTATGGATCGTTATATTGATAATTCGTAAACTTCTAGTACATAATTCATTCTATTGTGTTCCTTTTATAGACAAGGAACCCTAACTTGTTCTCAAAGAAACGTAAAACTAAATAAGATATACACAATCACTTCCTAATAAAACTCATGTATATCCTAACAACTATAGAATATGCGGAATACTATCTCATGAAACAACTAATAACTATATAACTTCAAAGATGATTATGTCTTGTGAGTAATCCATACACTTCAATAGAATCCATTCAACAAAGAACTTCAAAGATAATCCATACTTCACATAATTCCCAACAATCCTCCCCTAAACTGGAATTTGACTTGGTTAAGTTCCAGTTTCTTGATAGATCTTTAACCGTGCAGCACTAGAGGATTGTACTTGAACACTAGCAGCAAAGAATCAAAAGAAGAACACCTCAATGATGACAAATCGTGAAAACGCCATATCTTTGCAGCTACAAATGACAACATGTACATCAAAACATATTAGTTGCATACTATTCTCATCACATCCAGGTGTGTTAACTCCTGTGAGAGGTGAATCATTGAAAATAATGGATTTGATGTCTCTTTACCAATAGCCATCACTACTGGAGTAGCCATATGTTTAAGTCCGAAAACCATGGTACACTGATAACCATCTGATTTATTAGCAAACCAGCAACCATGAACGGATTTGAAATGTCTTTACCTGTAGCCGTTTGCTCAGGACTAGTCAATTCTTAGAATTGGTGAATTGATTACCAAATATGGTATTCCACGGCCTTTACCACAAGCCATATACAAGTGGGCTAGTCAATTATTGGATTACAAAAAGGAATAAATCATGGTGAATTGATGACCATACAACTCTCAGCAATGAAGCATGGGTAGTTGCAAACCCTATGATTTTGAGCAAACCATTACAGCTATCAACAGATTGGATGTGTCTTTACCAAAGCTGTACCCTTTAGACTAGCTAACTCTTTGATATACACAAGGTACATCTGGTGAGTCAATAACCATCTATAATGTATAACAAACCTGCAATAAAAGTTAGACAAAACAAAAAGAAACAATTTTTTTTTTTTTTTTTTTTTTTTTTTTACTAAAAAAATAACACAAAACAAATATATTACAAACTATACATAATACCGTAATCAAGATGAAGCTTTAAGTTGCGGTTGAGTCTTAATGATTACAACACATTGTTCGAAGATGCAACTTATCATTACCAACTGGATCTCAAGGAACTTCCAACTTCTGTCTAAGCATTCTTTCCATCAGCCTCATAGGTAATGGATAATGCTTATCAGCAAACATACAAACAGTAATCCCACTTTTTGTTTCCACCATATGCACACAAGGCAAAGGATAAAATCTCCAAGTCTCAACCTTCCATCGATGTGAATTGTTCCAAATATGATACCCTTTACCATTTGGAGATTGAGAATCAAACAATACTTGAAGATCACCCAACAATAATAAACCAGAACCCTGTGGTGTATTAAGATCATAATACTTAGTAACAATACCATACAGAGTATTCAAATCTTGCCTATCCACCAGATGCAATATTTCCTTCAAAAAATTAAACTGCACTGTAGTATAATCCAGACGATAAATAGTATTAAGCTCCCCTTCAATCAATGTCCAATTAATCAACACATCATGAGATCCTCCAGGAAAAACAGCAACAGATCCTTCTTTAATAAAAGTTGAATCAACAGCTTTTAAATCTAAAGAACTCCCTCTGATTGACTGATGAATCCTAGAAGTATATGACCCATCTGATCTCACAGATCGCCTTAGAGAAGTGTGACATCGTTTAGACATTCTTTTCATCCTCCTACCAGGTATATAAACTTCCATAGATGGCACATTCTCAGATGTTTCAGGAACATCTTTAGCTTTAGTAGAAGAAATACAAGAAAACGTAACTGGAGCAATACCTCTCAATTGATACATTTTCTCAAGTATCATTCTAGCCTGCTTAGCTTTAGCAGCTTCTCTTTCAGATTTCTTACCCATATCTTCTCCTTCTAAATCAATTAGCACACTGACCTTCTTAGCACAAGGTAATACTGTAGAAGAAATAGTCTGTGGTTCAGAAGTTGGAACCCTTTCAGAAGATGTAACCCTAACAGCTGAAGGTATAGATGCAGTAGATGCTTCAGAAGAAATAACAGGAGAATCCATTATTGGTGAAACATTATCAAAATTATCGACAATCTCAACTGTTTTAGGCCTCTTAGCCTTTGGAGCATCAGAATCAACAGCACTTCGCTTCTTAGAAGATAATGCAGTCTGCTTCATAATCCTTTGAAACAGTCGATGCAATTCATCATCCGGTAAATTCTAGACTTGCCTTTTCTTCAAACCAGAATTAAAGATAGCAGAACTCTGATAAAGAACAACATTTCTCATGTATTCTTTCTTCTGAGCTTCAGTAGGTGGTTTTTCCCTTTTTGCCTTGTTCTTTTGAGCAACCAGAGCTTTCTTTTTGTCAGCAACCTCTTGCTTTTTCTTTTGACCAAAAGCTATCATTTGTGCAACAAATGTTTCATCTTTTAAAGTCGCACCTAAGATAGTCGTGCAAGAGTAGAATCAAGCACCTTGTCAGATATAAGTATCCCATTGTGCATCATCAACTTGGCACGTAATTCATCCATTCTCTTTGTCTCTCGAAGACAACTTTGAATTAGACCGAGCGCAACTGCTTAGCCAAATCCTCACTTTTCTTATTCTCTGCACATTCAGTTAACATTCTTTCTTGCTCTTTCATCTCTTCTTCACTTACTAGACCTGGACCAAGCTCTGTATCAACTATTACTTCTTTCTCTGTATTAGTAGATATGTGAACACCATCAGCTGAAGAAGTATCACAAACAGGAACTTCAGAGGAAACATCCAAATTCACATAAGAAGAAACATATTGAGACAAATCTTCAATAGGTGTGGAAAATACATCAACCACTGGATTCAAAACAAAACTTCTGCCAGCATGAAAAACTTCAGAATTATCAGCTAAAGGTAGAGAACTTGATTGTTCTTGTACAACTGAAGCTTAACCATGTACAGAAACAACATCCTCCATTGAAACATCAGCAGTTACAACATCAACACTTGGTTCTTTTGAAGCTTCAGTGGATTCCTTATTCAGATATTGTCGTCTCCTTTTTCTAGTAAATCGAATAGGTTCCTTTTGCTTTGAAGATTCAGTAGCAACAGGAGGAGAAACAGGAGTCTCTTGAGCAACATCAGCCAAAATATTAAGGGAACCATACAGAGGATCCTCTTGCTCTTCATCAGAAGAAACCACTAGATTTCTTTTAGAATGATGTCCAAGTTTTTCTTCCAAACTCTTAACCTTAGTTCTCAGCTCCACAATCTCACCACCAAGAGAAGATTTAGTCTCGCAAGTTCCTTTTGAGATCGGCTACCTCACTACATACATTGCTCACTAAAGCATAGACAGATGTAAGTGTAATAGGGTCCTCAGCTCCACCATCTGATTGCTTAGTGGTAATGGGAACTTCATTGGACCTTTCAGGAGAAACATGGTCATGCTCAACATAAGGAGAACCTTCAGAAACTGGTTCCCTGTGTGGACTAGGTGTGGTCAGTCGATTAGGTTCAGACTCAAATGAATCAAAACCAACCTATGTAGATGGTGGACTAGGACTAGATCTAGATGAAGGTATAGGTGGAGGTTGGTCAGGAGAAACATTAGATGCTTCAGCAGTTGTAGAAGGGCCCTCATCAATGGCAACTGAAGGATTACCATCAGCAATAACATTGGTAGAAGGTGAATTATTAACAACATTATCCTCATCAGCAACCTCATTCCCCTGAGGCAACATAGCTGCTAGTAAAGGATAATGTGTCCCCTCAAATTTTGTTCTCATTGAAGCAAATAGTTTAGCAGTTAAAGCTCCTATGGGATAAAAGGCTTGGACTTGGGTATTAGTGTCTATAATCATTTGCAAAAACCTAGGGTACATTAAAAACTTAAACTTTTTCTTATGAATATTTTCAACAATATTATCAAAAATAAACCTAGAAAAATTATAAGTTAACCCATGAGAAAGACAAACAATACCACAACCCAGTTGAGTAGAAAACTGATCCCATCCTCATGATTTATTGCTTATGCATTGAAGCAATGTATGAACTAGAAACCTCCACATCGGACATAGCTAATTCTTGAGCCACATATCTGTCCGTTCACCTTGGTATCCAATAGCTCTCAGTCCATCTAGTATTGCCACTGAATTAGAATGATAAACCCCATTCTCATCATCCAAATGAAGTCGACTTCTGATCAACTCCTCTGTCACAACATACTCAACATCATCAACCATAGCCACGATCTCTGTTTCACTACGTTTTGAAGCAGATGCCCAGAATTGAATAACCAAAGATTCATAAATAACATTAGGAGAATGTGATAAAGCATAATGAATCTTCGACCTCTTTAAGAACTCCACCATTGGTTTATACAACTCATCACCCTTAGCTGTTCCCAGAAAAGCAACTTTATTATGATCGTGCTTGAATTGAAGCGCCATGAGAACTTTAGATAATGGGTTACAATTCAATCAACTGATGATGTGTTTAAATGGAATAAAGAGGGGTTATTTTAGATGAAGATATGCGAATAGGGCATAAGTAGAAGTTTCCCAAATTTTGGTCAAATATATTAAGTTGTTGACCAGCGCTGACGTGTAATGCAACCTTTTATCCAATTCAAATTCCTACTTCAGCAGAAACATTGGTCAATCTGCTGAAGTGATACAATCAGCAGAAGCAATTCATGTATTCAGGAAGCTTCAGTAAATATCTTTTTACTGTTTCACCCACCTCGCATTAATTCTCATTAAGCCTTGAACCCGTCTATAAAACAAACCCCAATGCACTCTTAATTCTCATTAATTTTCCCCAATTTTCATCACAAACCCTAAATCCACTATGAACCACAATCAACCACAATAAACCATGAATAATAAATCAGAGGTTGTTAATCCAACCTCTTCTCCATCATCATCATCATCATCCAGTGATTTCCTACAGTTCTTCTCATATCCATATGACCCACGACCATTGAAATCCCCATTTCTCTGTTCTTCTGATGATGATAGTGTAGTGAATCCAAGTGAATCTCCTGATGACTCTGATGAGTCCACTAAGAAGAAAACATCTTACTCCCAACCTCCAGCACCTCAACCTCAATAGAGGCCTTGTGCCGAAAGAGAGGTAGTGCTTGCTCTTCCTGCGCCATGGTTTGGTGCTTCGTCACATATCGTATAAGAGAAGGGCTTAAGAAAGGTGGATTTATTACTTTTTGGTGAAACCAGTAGATGAAGCACAAATGAATTGTGTATTCATCTTCATCATCTATGGTTTCATTAATCCATCCTTTCCATTTTGATCCTTAGCATCTTCGTCATAGAGGACATGCATATCCAGCCATCGAGATAGAATGAATGGGTGGTTATGCAAGTTATCACAAATGCATATCCAGCAGCTGAAATGGAAGATATGAGCGATCATGCATATCCAACAGCTGTTGGAATAGATGATATGAGCTAGTGTTTAGAATAGGTTTAGAAGTCCTTGTATTTCCATTTGAAGTAGATTGTACTCTGTAAGCTGTAAACTGTTTCTTGAATGAATGAACAATTAGCTTCAGTACTTCTTTTGTATGAACAATTTGTCTTTCAGCACATCTCTTCAGTGGAAACACATAGCTCAACATCAGTACATTGATCTCAGAGGAAACAAGCTTCAAATCTTACTTGACAACCAATCATGATGAACTACAATTTACTTAAGCAATCTGCAAAACAAAACAGACAGAGAAACACACAAACCAAACAAAAACAAACAAAACTATCATTACATTAGCTGGTTAGTGTTAGAAAACAAAATAAATCAAAAGTATACACAGAAATCTACAAATATACATACTAAATATGCAAAGTGTACACAAATCCTCCCCTGAGGCATATGCCTCCCCTGAGGCCTATGCCTCCCCTTAAACTTTGCAGTTAAGGATTAAGCATACCAATATGGACCACAAGGTGTTGAAACCTTGGTCCATCAAAAGCCTTTGTTAACAAATCGCCACATTATCATCGAAGTGAATTTTAACCACTTTTATCAAATGTTTGTCATATGCATCTCGTATAAAGTGGTGCTCGATTTCAATATGTTTTGTTCGATCGTGAAAAGCGGATTTTTGACAATGCATATGGTACTTTGATTATCAATAAAATTGTTGTGTTCATGAAGTTATACCCATAATCCAACAATTGATTTTGTATTCAAAGAACACGTCCACAAAGAATTTGCAAAGACAACGAACTATCGCTTGAGAGATGAGGTAGCCACAATAGTTTGTTTCTTGCATTGCCAAGAAATCAATCTCTTTCAAGGAATTGGCAACCTCCGGTGGTGGACCTCCTATCCAGATTAGCACCAAAGATAGTCACTATCACCATATGCTTCCGGTTTAAATGGAGACTCTTTTGGGTACCAAAGGCCTAGATGAGGTTGGCCTTTGAGATACTTAAAGATCTTCTTAACAAAGATTGAGATGGGAAGTAAGTGGAGTAACTTGATGTCGAGAACAAACACTCACGAGAAAAGTAATATCGTGCCTTGAAGTCGTTAGATACATCAAAGAACCAATCATAGATCCGTATAAATGAACATTCACCGGTGGATCTACTTCATTGTTGGTCTTTGTCCTTGGAGCTTCATAAGGTGTGGTGGCGATCCGACACTTTCCATTCCAAATTTCTTTAATATATCCTCACATATTTGTCCCGATCGATAAATATACCATCAGTTTCACGAACTTGGAGACCCAAGAAGAAAGTCAACTCCCCATAGCACTCATCCGAAACTCTCCTTCATAAGTTCCTCAAACTCCCCGCACCAAGCTTCCTTTGTGGATCCAAAATAATGTCATCCACATACACTTGCACAAGAATAATATCGTGGAATTCTTCTTAAGGAAAAGTGTCTTATCAATAGCATCTCTGCGATAACCATGCTTCAACAGAAATGATGAAAGCCTAGCATACCAAGCTCGGGTGCGATGTAGTCCATAGAGCTTTGACTACCTTGTAAACAAGATTAGGATGATCCGGGTCTTCAAAACCATTAGGTTGAGTGACATAAACCTCTCTTCTATTTCTCCATACTGTAAAAGCACCTTTAACATCCATCCGATAGACCGTAAATCCCATGTAAGATGCATAAGCCAAGAATATCCGTATGGCTTCAACTCTAGCCATGTGCAAACACCTCATCATAGTCAATCCCTCCTCTTGTTTATACCCCGAGCTACCAATCTTGCTTTGTTTTTAATGACAACACCCTTTGCATCTCTTATTCTTCGTAATCCATTTAGTCCCAATTGCATACTTGCCATCGTGTAGTGGTACCAAGATCCAATCTTGTCGATTTTGAAATTGTTGCATTTCTTCTTGCATTGCATCAAGCCAACTTGAGTCATCAAGAGCCCGAGTAACACCTGGTTGGTTCCACTTGAGAGAAAACAAGCAAGCAGACAATGTTCATAGTCGTGTGATTGTCTCTTCTTGATTTGAGACATAAGAGATAAAAGCCACTTGACCATATTTAGAACTTGTCACGAACCCCTAGTTCTAATAGGTGCATTAGGATCACCAATAATATTTGTTGTGGATGAGTATTGTTGATCCTTTTGGTAGTAGTGGTGTTGACATCAATGGAGGTATCAAGATTAGTCACGTGAGGTTCAAAATCGGTGTCATAGGAAGGTGAGGTGAAGATGCCACCTTGGGTTGATGATGACCAAGATCCGAAGGTTTTGGAAAAGCGTGTATAAGGTTCTCCAAAGTCTGTGGACACTCTAGTAGAAATAGGAGTAGAAACAAAGATGTCTTTCAAATAGATTTGGTGATGTTAGGAGAAACAGGTCACTTTCGGCAGAATTGTTGTTTCCACCGATTGCTTCACTTGCACTCTCCTTAGCATTCCTCACAAGATCTAGATTAGCGCATACTCTTGTTTCTTGACCTAGCAAGGTCCTCAACATAGTGTGATTCATCTTCACTCTCATCGGTAAAATCTTTAGAAGTGTCACCCAAAATTGTTGGGGAGAAAGAAGGCACTAGAATGGGTTGTTCATCATCTTCAAACTCACCGCCGAATCGGATCCATAGGACCCTTCGTTAGTTGGAGACTCTTGAGTACCTGCATATTGATTAGCCATATGTCTAGAGTAACCCAAATAATCGCTAATAATCAAGGTCAAAAGACCAAACATGACCACGCCTTGAACATTTGGCTTGTCTTCTAGAAACCTCGGGTTCAAAGTCTCCTCAATCTTCTTAGAAGATAAATTGTAAACCCCAGTAAGCCTTACTATGAGCGAGAATATCCCACAATATAACCATCATCGACTTTCTCATCGAATTTGCCCAATGGATCACTTGTATTCGAATGGTCACTTGACAACCAAAGGGTTTAAGGTAATGAATAGCGGGAACTTTCCCATAGAAGTTCATATGGTGTTTTGAAGTGAGGTCTAGTAATGGACACCCTATTGAGAACATAACAAGTCTGTACCAATGACTTTAGTCCAAAACATGGTGGGTAACTTAGAATCGCCAAAGATTGATCTTGCACTTCTATTAAGGTCCTATTCTTCCTTTCACCACCCCATTTTGTTGTGGGGTTCTTGGAGTGCTATAGTCCCTTTTTATCCCTTTTGACCTACAGAGTTCTATAAGTAAAGCATTCTTGAACTCTGTTTCATTATCACACCGAATCCCTTTAACCTTTTTGTTCAACTGATTTTCAATAAAGGTAATGAACTCTTTCAACACTGGAGATGTTTCATCTTTGGTTCGTAGAAACAATACCCAACAAAATATGCTATAACCATCAGTGATAACCAGACAAAAATACTTTTGATCAATGCTTTTGATTTGAGTTGGACCAAAAAGATCCATATGAAGCGGTGAAGAGGTGCGAAATAATGCTCACAAAGAAGTAACAACTTTGTATGAGGCTCGTGTTGCTTTCCTTTGTTGCGAGCAACACAATTATGATCATTGGTGAAAACTTTGGAAGGAAGACCTTCAACAAGACCCGTTTAGAGAGCTTGTTTATGGTCTTGAAGTTCACATGAGCCATCCTCCTATGCCATTTGGTAGACTCATCTAGGGATGCTTTAGCCACCAAACAAGTTAATTCACCTACGGTTTAACATCGATTAAGTTGAATGTATAGAGATTGTGATTTCGAGGAACTCTCAGAATTGAAGTTTCTTCGGGAGTTTGAAGTCTTTAGATAGCACAAGACATTCATCCTCCGAGAAGAGTACTTTGTTCTTGGTGTCACAGATTTGTGAGACCGAGAACAAATTGAAGTGTTGGAGTTCCTTGACATAGTATACATTCTCAAAGTCCGGTTGAGGTGTTTTGATGGTCCCTTTTCCAAGAACTCTTCCATCACTTCCTCCAAAGGTCACATTGCCTCCTCCTTCAATGGGTACAAAGTTGTGCATCATATCTCTGCTTTCCGACATACTTCTTGAGCAACCACTATCAACAATGCCAACATCTTTATGCTTAAGAGGATGATCCTACAACAACAACAAAAATATACAAAGTATTAGTACACTATTGAGGCTCAAGTCATTCTTGACTTGAACACGCCTTGTGGATCATATGAGTGATGCCATGCAGTATAAGATCCACTATTGTTCTTGCATTTCCATTGAAATATGGGTCCTTTGTATTCCAAGAACAATCACGAGGACTTGACAAAGATCCCAATACCCTTTCCCAGCATTCATTGAGTCAACATATCCAGGCCAATAACCATTATTAAAATATGAACTTGTTGGTTGAACATATGGTCTAGCAACTGAACTTCTCCAAGAATAAGGAGAATTGGTATAAGTTGCTTGTGGAACATAAGATGGTATACTATTAACATTATTCCACATTGGTCTAGATTTCCTAGAATCATCACACCTACCCATCCTTTGCTCATGATAATCACAATCCTTAATTAAATGAAATTTACTTCCACACACAAAACATGTCTTCTGTTTAGAAGATTTATTCAAACCAAAAGATGTTCTATTACAAGTAAGTATTCAAACCAAAATCATGAAAAGAATTGTTTTAACGTAATTATTATGCGAAGAATTAAAAGCAAGTCTTTGAGGCAACTGTCTTGGAAGTGGATTCCTTGGCAAGAACTCGACATGCTTATTGGTAGTCTTGGGTGCGAGCGGGGTGAAGACTTGGGAAGGTCGACTTGTCATTTGAATCACACTCTGTAGACTCTTGGTGGGAGGACTTGTCCTTGTTAACACAAGAGACATAGTCATTAGAAGAAGTATCCGGTGCGCAAGTCTTTTGACTTTTGCCATACATGATGATGTGATCCATCAAAGTCAACGATGAGGAAAGGTCATGAGCATAGGTATACCTCTAATAGAACCACGTACAGCATGTAGGTCACCTTCTTTCACAAAATTAGCTAGGCCTGCTGGTGTAGATTTGCGTGTTTCATCCCTAGCTTCTAACCCTACATACTTCTTAAAGCCTAACCCTATAGAAGTATTTGGAGTTTGACTAGAGTAGAGCTCCTTAGCTAGATTTAGACCAGATTTTAGCCAAGAATTATGTCTAGCTATTTCTTTATCTAATTTTTCTTTTAGCTCTAAATTTTCTGACACTACATCTGCCCTTAACTTCTCAGACCTTTTTAACTCATTTTTAGAACATTCGAGATCCCTTTCTAATACACCTATCTTCTCATCATAAGCTATTTGATTCTTCTGAAACCAAACCTTTTGTCTTTCTAGTGTTTTTAAAGCCTGTTTATAAGCTTCAACTTCCACATAGCATTCATTATATTTAGGCTTCAAAATATCATAAGCTTCTTTGAGTTCATTATAACGCTCACTACAACCAAACAAAGCAGTTTTGTACGAGAGATGCCCATCGTGGCAATCGATCATGCCTATCCTCTCAAGTACGACTTGCAATCAAACCAACATTATCAATAACGGGACCATCATCATCTTCCCGCTCATGTTGCTTCCAAATCCACATTGCTATCAAGAGTGACCAAAGCGGTGATCCCTTTGAAGTTCCGGCATCCCTTTGATTACTGGCGATAAGTAGAGTATCTCGTCTCATCACCGACTTTCCTATCTTTGCACTCTCTCGAGAAGTGACCCATCTGTTGACATGTAAAGCACTTGACCTTCCTTTTGTCAAACCTTGCTGGATCTCTTCCTTGGAAGCCAAACCTCCTCCTAGCTTTGCGCTCAAACCTCTTGATTTCCATAGATAGCATAGCCACTTGCCACTTCAACTTCATCTCCTCCATCTCCAGTGGGTCAACCTGATCTAAATCCTCGTATGCAATTTCCTGCTGAGGATCATAGTCAGCAAAGAAGGATCCAAGCACATCTTCCATTATACTACTAGATTTAGAGTGAGAGCTTGTTGAAGGAGTAGTATAAGATGATGATTAGTAAGTTGGACTTCGACCATAACTCATCTTTGGGGTGGAGGCTCCTACAAATCTTTGTGTGACTAGCGATAGATGATGAGCGAAAAGGACTTCTCACATCATGTTCAAGAGCTTTAAGTTTGTTATCTGACTCATCAAAAGTAAGCATATCCGGACCACCTTTAGCTTTTAAAGCAATGCTCACTTGTTGCCGGGATGGAGGTAAAGACCTCAAGAACTTAGAATTACAATCATCATTATCCGGCTTTGCACAGGTGATTTAACCGACTTAAAATCTTGTGAAACTTGTCATAGCCCTTGTGAATTCCTTCCTCTTCGTAGATTTGAAAATCTTGAAACTGTTGTCTCAAAGATCGACTTTCTCATTCTCCTAGACTCCTCATTCCCACCGAACTTTTCCTTGATTGCTAACCATATGTCCTTAGCATCATTCATGAAGTGAAAATCACTCAAGTGATCCTCGGGAATAGCTTGAAGAAGAATCGTCTTTACTTTGGTTGGTTTCTCTCGAGCGCCAAGATATCTCTTGATTTGGGAGGAACAAAAGTAAGATTGCCATCGACATCATTGGTAGTTCTCTTCAAACTGTTTCCCTTCTTTACTATCTCCCATAGATTCCAATCAATGTTGGAGATCCAGTTTTGCATCTTCATCGCCCAAAGATCATATTCCTCCCTTTTAAGATAAGGAAACTGTTAGGAATTAGAAAATTCCAGTATTGAAGAGTCGGTCACCCCAACTATTATCTAGCATAAGTTAGCTCGTAGACTTGTCGTTATTTACGTTTCTATGTAGTTAATTAGTTAGTCAAGTAGCGTAAAATAGTTTAGTGCAACACCGTGGAGGAACGTCGGGTCTTTACCCACTGTATCCCTGATCCACAGGCCGATAGGAGGTCATTTAGTTTGTAACCTATAAATACCCTCTACCTTGCAAGGTAGAGGGTTGGATGTTCTTTGGTAATCTAACATTCTACAAGTTTCTCTCACTAGAATATCCCACTTTCTCTCTCTAAAATCACCTATATGCTCATTGTGTTAATGTTATGATATGTATGTGAAACCAATATCCAACAATTGGTATCAAGAGCCATGGTTAGATCATATCTTGCACATCTTTGGATTTCTAGTGGTTTTAGGTGGTTTTGAGTTTGAAAAAGTTTAGTGGTTTTTGCATCATTTGGGTGATTTCTAGTGTTAAAGTTTGGATTTTGTTAGTACTTTTATGTTTAGAATCATCACAAGTGTTTAGGTTTTCGGTTGGTAGCTTGAATCATCTTGGTTGGGTTGTTTTGGATTGAAAAGTGATGTTTATGTGGTTTTTCTTGCTAGCGACTTAACACACGAATTCTTTCTTCGTAGCGACTTGCTTTACAAATTTGTAGCGAGTTACGCTTTAGACCTAGCGACTTAGAACTAGCGACTTAAAGTACAAGTAGTGGACTTTCCACCACAGTAGCGACTTGGAGGTAGCGACTCAATGTAGTGAGTTGCTATTTAGCGACTTGCATTTTAGCGACTTGTGTAGCGTAATTGTCGCCCAAATTTTGCTAGCGACTTAATGCTTAGCGAGTTACTACTTAGCGACTTGAAATTGGTTAGCGACTTGGTGGTATAGCTAATTAGGTGTTAGCAACTAGAGGATTAGCGACTTGTACTTAGCGATTTGGATGTTGATTTAACGACTTGGAATTATTGATATTTAATTGCTAGCGACTTAGTTCAAAATCTCTAGAGACTTAGGGAGTAATTCATAATAACACAATGTCGGTCATCACGGATCCTTTAATCACCAAAGTACTTGCTCTCACGACACAAACACAAAATAGTGAAATGAATGCTTACGAATGCCATACACTTAATGATTCAAAGATCGATTAATCGGAACAACTCAAATAAGTCACTCTTAATGTTTGCAAATGATGCTAAGAATATGGAATGCACCAGTGAGCCGTTTCAACATCTCAGTTAGCTTCTCAAATTACTCTTATCTACAACTATGGATCGAACAAGTTGTGCCATCCTTTGTCAGGACTTTCCCACCTTGACAAGAAGCTGTTTTACTTAACTTAGAACGACTGAGGTGTCAAATTACCAAAGAAAAGGTCTCAACTGATGAGTCTCATGCCGCTCTTCAAACTATCTTCAATCAATTTCACCACTTATCCGGAAGAATATTCCTCGACTTTGATGATATCATGTGGAATATCATTCAAAAACATACGGAATGGAAATTCATGAGTTCGAAACTCATTTACTCAACTTATGGGTAATATGGAAACATACATCAAGGAAGGCGCAAAGAGAATAACAAGCTGAATGCGTTGAATGAGTACCAAGAGACACCATGGAGCAATTGTGACAAGTCATGCAACATTCCAGTTGAACCAGTTGAACCAGTGAATGACACTGATTGCAGAATCTCAGTTGTAATGAAAAAGGATGAAGACAACGGCACTGATCACATACACTCAGAGTCAGAAAAGGTGTCTTTTGATAAGGTACACTTAACTGATCACACAAATTCTCATAAAAAGGTACATGACTCTTACTCCGAACATAACATTGTGGAATCAATCTTTGTTTTACCTGAATCTAATGCAAGTAACATGATTGAAAAAAGGGTATATGATGAGCTTTCAAACAAATTTTCAATTCTTGAAAAACACTGTATCTCATTGCAAATTGAAATACAACAAAAGGATGAAATGTCTTATGCAAAAAAACCGTGTACTAATCAGGAACTTTCGGAATTTAGAGAATTTTTTGAAATTAATC
The DNA here is from genome assembly GCA_022545495.1 of Chrysanthemum lavandulifolium. Classification (NCBI taxonomy): domain Eukaryota; kingdom Viridiplantae; phylum Streptophyta; class Magnoliopsida; order Asterales; family Asteraceae; genus Chrysanthemum; species Chrysanthemum lavandulifolium. Next base: position 156,578,505 of record CM040238.1, on the reverse strand, counting down.
AGTTAAAATCCCAGATTCAGGACAAAGATTCGACCATTGGCAATCTGAAATTGCTTCTTTCAGAAGCCCACAAATATGACTGTCATGAGATGAGTGATGCACTAGAATCTAGAAATTCTGAACTGGCTCTATGTGTGTCCAACCTTCTAAGAGAAAATGAGCATTTAAGAATTAACCTTGAGAAAACAAACTCTAAGTTAGTCAATCAATCTAACCTCCTGAGGAAAGAAATTGATGACCTCAAAGCACAAATTCAGGATAAGAGCTTTAATATTGTTGCCCTAAAAAATGAGCTCGTTGGAAATAGGATGAACACTAAGTTTGCAAAACCTTCAACTTTGGGAAAATCAAATGTTCAGAACCACTTGAAACGAACAGTTATTAAACAACCTAATGCCTTTAGGTCTGAAAGAGCTAAACCATTGAAATCTAAGCCTACATCCCAAGTTAATATTATGTCTGTTTTGTCAAAACCAGTCACTTCATTGCCTAGTTCAGATATGATGAATCTCAAACCTCGGACTTATAGTAAATTCTCACAGATCAGAAATGCAATAAGTATTACTAGCTCTCATGCAAAACATCATTTCACTGATCAATCCCCTAAGAAATACTCGGATCACATATGGAAAAATAGTCAAAACAAGGTTGTGCACTCATTTAGGTCAACTAACTGTGATTTCAAATGGATTCCCACTGGCAGAATTTTTAAGTTTACAGGACTTAAACGAACTTACATTCCTAGATCATGTCTCAAGTGGATTCCCACAGGTAAACTCTTCAAGAATGTTGAACCCAATAGGATCCCCTTTAATGATACGTCTGTGTTACACTGTGATGCATCCAAATGTGTGATTAAACATGTCACTAACCCTTCTATGTACAAGTCTACATGTGCTTCAAGTACAATGTCCTCTCAGTCTTTTTCAGGTACAATGCTCAACTCAATCAGAAACTTCATGACTTGGTTCCCATCAGAAATGAACATAGCTCATTCAGGAGCTATAGCGTGCCAGAGTTGATGTACTCCTTACTTTGATTCCTATTCATCTTGAATCAGGACTCGCACTTCTATATCTATGTATAAATCAAGCTAATTAAATTAAAAAAAAAAAAAAAACTTTCATTATACAATTTTATATATGTCACTCTTTTAAATTTACAATTTTATCATTTTTTCTCACTCTAATAAAGAATACTTTCATTGTTATCGATAACATCTACGGTCCTAGAAATGTCATTCAATAATGGCGGGATCATAGATGAAGTTCGAACAATTGAAATATTCTTGTTTTATAACGGGTTGATTAATGTCAATCAATGTTCTTTGATGACATTGATTGAGGGAGATTGTGTATTTGTTTTTCTTGACTATCTATACCATTGGCTTCGTCTTTGGTTTTAATGCTTGCTCGTTAACTATCTGGCTATGGTATTTATCTCAGTTGTAGGTTGTGGTCGTTTCTTGCTCATGTGATTATCATTGTGTACCTATGTATTAAGTGCCTAGCATTAAATGCTTAATTGACTAAATGTTTAATTGATTCATGGTGATCATTGTGATAATCTATGCTAGCGACTTAGTCTATAATCTGTGTTAGCAACTTACCACTCGTTCATCAATACCATAGGGACCAAACTTGTCATATATGGGAAAGTTGTGTTGCACTAGCGACTTATCTCACTTTCATATTAAAACCACAAGGACCAAATGTGTCAAACTGCCAAAGATAGTTTCTATACCCCTAGCGACTTATGTTTTTGGTTTTCTTCTTCTCTCAAATAAGTTTTTTTTCTCTCTCTCTCGTTTTTTTTCCGTCAAATTGCTCATCCTAGCAACTTAGCAAGTGGTATGTCTCGAATCTCTCTTATCTTAGTTCTCTTAAGCATTTGTGTTAAGTTTCTAACTTGTCACTTTAACCAGATCCGTACGAGCTCGTGTACTGTGACTGTTTGATTCCCTCTTAGGTTCGATGGTTCATTAAATCGTGTTGCTTTGTTGTTTAGTATGTTGCAAGTATTCTAAGTGTTGGTATATTTTATTGTGATTGCTGTGTAATGTGTTACCATGTAAGGATGATGATTGATTGGTGGATTGGGCGGTTTGTCTGTTGAAATTATGAATGTTCTTGATGGCGATTTAACATGTTCTTGGTAGCGACTTAGCTTGAATGTTCTTCATAGCGAGTTAGCATTCAACTTAGCGATTATGTTTCGTAGCTTAATTAGTTTATTATATTCTGGCGACTTGGGTAGCGAGTTAGTTGTCAGCGACTTGTCTTTACAAGTTAGCGAATTAGTAACATTAGCGACTTAGTTAACAAATTTGTAGCGACTTGGTTGTGTTCTTGTTCATGGCGACTTGTCTTCACAAGTTAGCGAATTAGTAACCTTAGCGACTTAGTTAATGATTTGTAGCGACTTGGTTTTGTTCTTGTTCATGGCGACTTGTCTTTACAAGTTAGCGAATTAGCATAGCGACTTAGAGAGCTTAACTATTAGCGACTTGTCTGTGGTACTAGTGATGGAGACTTGTCTTTACAAGTTAGCAACATTGTTCACTTTCATGTTGAGAATTAGTCTTAGGGTCGAGGGTTATTAAAATGTTCAAGAGGTTTATTGCTAAAGTTGATCTCATTCTCACAATACTTAGGATCTCCTAATTCAACTTGTTGAGTCAACATACTCTATGTAATCTGCTATAACATTTCTGTTTTGGTAAAAGGTACTTGGTTTCTCTTACGACAACCAAATGTTATTTTCTGCCTTATGCATATTTGTTATATCACTTCCACATTTGTATCTTGGCTCATGTCATGATCCCTTTGCAATGCACTCTTTTGCCCTTTTAATTCCTTATCTGCTCGTCGTGTGAAAATTTATCTGTAAGATTCTACTTCATTGAAATATCTCACTTATGCCACTCAATCTTTCTCTGTATGTGTTTTGGGGACTCCTTCTGAGTTACTGCTTATATGTGTCTATGTCTTAAGGGTGCTCTCAATGTTGTCTCACTTATCACTTATCATCTAACCTGTTCCCAATCATTACTGTTGATTGTATGTTTACTCAGATCATCAATGGCAAGTTCAAACCCAGAAAAGAGCGTTACCCCTTCGGCATCATCCAAAGTTCTCTCAGACGAAGAAATCCTTCCCAGGAGTCAATGGGCTGATATTGGAAAAAGCAACTGTTATGTTGACCTACAAAAGCTTCAACAAAATCCGATACTCAAAGTTTCTATTGACATTCTCAAAAACACAAACTTCTTCGGTGCTATTACCAAGCAATGCTCAATTCCCACCATTTACATTCAACAATTCTGGAACACCGTTCAATGGGACAAAATCACAGCTCGATACTCTTGCAAACTGGATGATAGGGAGTTCACTATTGATTCTGATATTCTGAGCAAGGCTCTTGGAATCACCCCATGTGACCCTAACCTTCGTTCTGAATCTCCACCAGTCTTGACGATCGATTGTCTTTCTAATTGGGTTGGGTTATCGAGCAAGATTTCAAGAGCATCCGACATCATCCTTTGGACACATGTATCAACCACGAGAGCTATTACAACTATTCTTAACTTGTGCTTATCCGGCAAAACATCGGGGTTCGATAAAGTGAGAATTCCTATCCTGCAAATCCTATGGGAATTGTTAATAGAGTTGATGTGAATGTCTCGGATCGTATTTGGGAAGAATTTTCTTTATCAATACACACATTCATATCGATAGAACTAATTTCGAACAAAGCTCAAGGCGAAAGAGGCAGAACAAGCTTGTGATTCCCAAAGATCCGATTTTCTAAGCTTGTTATCCGGTTCTTGCAACAAAATCACAACTTCACTCCTAGGTGCGAATCAACTTTACACAAAGCGGAAGATGAATTTGCTTTAGGAAACACGAAATATGTTCCTAGAGGTGCGGATAAAGAAATATTTGGATTGCCAATTCACGATTGTCTTCTCACGAGAAGATATCAAGAAGAAGGACTACTTCAAACAATACAAGAAAAGAGCTTCCAGTTCCTCTGCGATGTCACACCTACTCCTCACAACCCAATGCTCCCAAGACCATCTCGGCTCTAAAGCATCTTATGCCTCCTTCCTAAAAAGAGACGCGAAAGATCTCAACAATGACTCCTCATCCAAAAGCATAAAGAAAGAAGAAGAAGGTGGAAAAAGAAATTGGTGACAATCTTTGAGGAGCAAGGGATAGCTCCAAGGTAGTTGATGATGATGATCTTGCTGCAAATGGGGATCCAAGAAAGCCTTGAAAGTCTTAATGTGAAAGCACCAAGTGGGTGGAGTTGTGTTAAGAGAGCCCGATCAACTACCACGACAACCAACTCCAATAACACATGACAAAGGAAAAGGGTTGTGAGTGTTGAACCGAACAAGCGACTCACATGCTTTTAACGATATCATCATCTCCATCAAGCACCACCAATCAATATGAGCTAAAGAGAAGATCGAATCATCTCATGCTAATGAACAATCCGGAGTGGACAAAGTGCCCAAACGTTTAAAGAAACTCTTACTCTTAGTGAGACTCAATCGGCTTGAATGTTGACACTGTTGCATAAAGGCTCACAGGAGAACCTTGAGACAAGATCGATGAGACCTTGAAGATGGATGAACCAAATCGTCTACTAACTCTCTATCCTCACTTAAGGATCTTGATACATATTTCTCTTTTGGTGATCAATTCATTAATGACAAATCCTTAGATCTCGCACAATCCATGTATACTTGTCAAGATTCAAAGAAGATCGTCAACCATTCCTCCGATGTCGGCATCTTCATTATCAACCGCACTTCCACCTCCCATACCAACTCAATCATCTGTACAAACACCACCGACATCATCACCAACCCCGAACTCGTCATTACAATTGTCGATGTGGATGCTCCACCACTTCACCACCACGATCCTTACCTCGATCAACTCTTGGACAAAGGCGTAAAAAGGATAGAAGCTCGGAAAGGCAACTTCCTAAATCTGTTGATTCCTTGTGGATCGTGTCTATAGATTGGAGCACCTCAACTTCAATGAAGGGGTTCGCCGCTATTGAAGGAGAAGTCAAGGATCTTTGTGGAATGGGCTATGGAGGCTCCACTTAGACAATTCAAGGACCTACCTATCACGATATGAGAGCACTCTGTTTGAAAGGATGTATGATCTTTCAAGAGGACAAGCATGAGGTTCACAAGAAACTCTATGAGGCACTTGATGAATCCATTAAGTTCGACAATAATGAGCAGTTTATGATTGACATCGGGGAAAAAGAAGCTAAAAAGAAAAGGAGAACAATTGTGATGGAATCATTGATGAAGGACCGTAATGATCCTCCTCCACCTCCACCACCAACGGGGGGCGCTGGAACTTCTGGAGCTGGTAATCATTCAACGACAACCAACACACCTCCACCACAACCACCATCATCACCGCCAAAACCTTCCAACCAATCAGGTCCTACAAAAGAACAGAGTACTAAGAAGAAATCTGCTGCCTGGACGACGGTTGATTCAAGGTTCACATCCACATCCACCTCAATTCCTGATGATCAAATGGTTCACGAAGAGTCGCATGTCATGGCCGACTCGTAACCGTGATGAAGATGATGCATCTACGAAGCATATTCCTAAGCCATCGAAGATTGGTTTGATACTTACATGGTGGGAATCGCACTAGCACATCCGAGTAGCTCCTTCAAGAGTCACAATTCAAAGTCGCATTGTGGAAGATAGACCTCCTTCTCCGTAACCTACATGGACCATCCCAGTCGACTTTATGATTCCCGACAACAATTGGGCATCGGCTATCACCAATAATTATGAAGTTCTGTGAAGACTCTTACGCATTACTGCGGAGATATGGGAAGTTTTATTAGATGGTTTTGTGAATGAAAGAGTATCTCCTCCATAACTCCAAGAGATCTTGAAGGACAAGCTTATGAAATTGTCAAAGTCTTCCACTCGGATGCAAATCATCTTCAATATCGATGGAAGAATGCCATAAGATCTTTGAATGACCAAGTCGGTGAGCAAATCGATCGCTTCAATGTCAACAAATCTCTTCCTCTTGGTGGTGAACACGGTCGGATGACCATTCAGTGAATTCTTCTTCAATCACGACTTGGACTATCGTGTGCTCGCCGGTGAAAGAAGACCCGCTCTATCAATATCAAAATGAAAGTCGCAACCTACTCGATCGGGGCTTGAGCGGATGGTTCGATCAATTCAGGTGATGAAGAACAAAAGTATGATATTGCCGCTTCTTATGGTATTTTCACCGGTGGTTCAAAAGAAGAAGTTCTACATCGAAAGACATGGTGTCGATAAAAGACGCAATGATGTCGGATCAAAGCGCAAATCTTAAGTGTTGTTCGAGTAGAGATCTTCCCTATCTATGGATATGAGTATTTGAAGAAGATAGTCCTTAAAAGAGAGACCTCAAAGAGTATACTATTGAAGAGAACGACTTCAAACATCTTACGCCAAATGATTTCAAGATCTCTATCTCCGAATCTTCAAGGACACCTTGAGCATTTACCGTCCGTGAGAGAAAGGCCCTCTGCATTGTCACTCTTTGGATCGGGGCTTAGTCATTCGAAAAGAGTTGAGGACTTTCACTTGGCATTGAAAGCTACCAAACCAGGATCAACCTTACAAGTCCACAATGGAATGCAAGCGGGCATGAATTTCATCGCGAATACAAAGTACTTGACACCCCTAGAGCCGTCATCTTCACCGACGGATATGGATCTCGTATGCTTATGCGTCTATGTGAGCTCTACAAGTTTAGTGATGGTACTCTCAAATTGGTGAAGAAGAACTTGACACCGAATGAAAGAAGTCAAAATTGATATGAAATCTTGGGTTAAGACTATATTTTGGGTGATGATGACGTGAAGAGGTGTGAACACTTCATTCTTCGCAATCGACGAAGACTCAAGACACGAAGGATCTTCCGACCTTGAAAGTTTTGTTGGTGGAATGCTTGGGATGGTCACTACAAACTTCTTGAGGACCGAATGAAGACATCTTCGGAAGCTATTTATGTTGTGTTTTAATTATGTGTAATATGTGGTGTACTAAATATGAACAACTGTAATACATGTAATAGTGCTAGGATTTGTCTTGTGGTTTCCCTTGTAAAAGGGAAACATCCGTGTTGTCCACTTCGATCATATAAAACCGGACACGTTTTCTCCTACAAATATTTTACCTCATACATATTTAAATCACTTGAGATCCAAAATCTCAAAGGATTTAAGATTTTGATCGGGGAGAAAATGTGATATAAATATGAAAGATGTTAAAAGATAAGATGACCAATTTTGTTGCATACTTCTCTAATATGTGCTAAAAATTTTCGAATCTCGAAGCATATATTAAGGGGGAGAATTCTCTTCGCAAATTCATGTCATCAGGGCACATAACTTTTAATCTTTCTAAGGTACCCTGATTGTATGGCTTCAAATCCTTTGGTAATCATGTATGCACTTCTTAACGGGTTCCCTCTAGTATGTGCAAAACTCTTTTCAAACCTCGAGGCACATATTGAGGGGGAGCATATTTATGGAAACCTCATCCTTCCCGGAAATGTTTTATCTTCTTGATTTGATCAGGGAAGTGATATTGATATCTTTTAGAAAATGGTAATCAAAGAAGTAAATTCTTCCTCTTGCCTCCGTGTGCAAAACGATTTCAAATATTTGATGCACATGTTGAGGGGGAGCACTTGTTCTAAAAATATCAAAAATAATTCAGGAACAAAATGTTTTGATAATATATCACAAGTATCTGGATTGATTTTCAAATGGTTTTCAATTGGTTCCAATGGCAGATGAACAATACCAAATTGACCGACCAACTTTACTTTATGTACGGTGATATAAGGATGATAAGGTTAGGTATGTGTTCCATGATCCGCCGAGCCGGAGGGATCTACCGAGGACAATCCACTAGTTAGTGTAGAAGTCCTTAGGTATGATGATAAAAGGAGAAAAGTGAGATATGGGAAGAGTGCGGATGAGATAGAGCAAGTCTTGGAACAAACCCAACAAGGTTCTTGCTATGAAGTCTCGGTAAGCTTGAAGGGTTGAAGAATTAAAAGAATTGAATGAGAAAGGGTGAAAACAAATAGCCTCCATTTATTCAACCTTAGGCGTAAACCGGGTTCACTTCATATGCTCTTGATGGTAACATCGGTTTGAAGACAAGACGTCATGGACCCGATGGACGATCGCACTTCAACTTTCCAAACCACTCAAGTTCCTCTTAAAGGGCTTGTTTCATTCTCACGGGAACCGACATTATCTATCGACTTTCTCTTAGAGATTGTTGATATTGAAGAAGGAGACCCTCTCCCTAGTCTCGACACGGGATCCAAATATGCACAAATTGAGTCTAGAGCCACGAGATCATCAATAAATCTCATTAGGACACTTTCAATGAAGACTCTCATTTCACACAATGTGGAAAGAGATTATATCTTGAGTCCCACGCATTATCCTTGTGGTATTGCGGAACATCCGAGTAATGTGTATACATATTCACAATGAAGATGGAAAGCCTTCGAGCCAACATCAAACAAGCTCCGGTAGGTGGCATGTGAGATCTATTATATGGATCAACCATGTGACAACCGAACAGAAACAATGGGGCGATTCAATCTCTTGAATCAATCACGGTTCGAGTTATGGATCGACGGATACCTTTGAAAAACCGGTGGTTGTGCTTAAAAACTCTTTTCTTTAGCACATCGACCGTGTACTCATTTTTCAAACCAAAAGGTGTTTTAATGATTGATAATTGATTTTCAATAAAACCTTCGTTGTATTGCAAAACAATTTCTATTGAGCAATACACGATTGTTTTTCAAATCTCTTTTCATCAATCGGTGGACTTAAAATTATTTGGTTCACTCACTCCGTGTTGTCTTCTTTGAGATGTTCGGTTTGAGAACGACTAGAGCATTGCGAAACCTGTCAAGGAAATTCTTGAATTATACCGATCACAGCGGGACATGTCTCGATCAACGGGAACCGTGGGCGTGTACCTCAATTCAACGAAGTGATCAAAGACACTTTCGTGCGATTTATTGCTAATCTGTTGTATGCGTGTACGCCCGGCGCTTGCGGTGATCGTAATGAAGCGGTCAATCCATAGCCGCATGCTCACTTATCACATTCATCTCGAAAGAAATCATGATTAGTGCATCAATGACTCGATATTTTCACTCCAAGCTTCGCTACTGCTACCAATATCATGATTCAATAAAAGCTTCCGCTACTCGATGAGAAGATATCATGATCCGAATGTGAGCATGTTGGTCCGAAAGTCACAACATCACATATTACCAACACCACAAAGGATGTCTCGAGATTTTTGATGGTGATGATCTCAAAAGATGGCTCATAATTATTATCTCATGGATCATTAATGACCTCCACTTTAAAGTACAAATCTATGCGAGACTTTGAAGTTGCACTACTTATGCACTAAGATTGCAAGTTGAAGAATTAATGTCTACGAGCTCAAGAACAAAGTCAAGAATAGAATACTAGGATTTGAAATGTAAAACATGGGGTGACCTCCCTTAGGGGGAGATTGTTAGGAATTAGAAAATTCCAGTATTGAAGAGTCGGTCACCCCAACTATTATCTAGCATAAGTTAGCTCGTAGACTTGTCGTTATTTACGTTTCTATGTAGTTAATTAGTTAGTCAAGTAGCGTAAAATAGTTTAGTGCAACACCGTGGAGGAAGGTCGGGTCTTTACCCACTGTATCCCTGATCCACAGGCCGATAGGAGGTCGTTTAGTTTGTAACCTATAAATACCCTCTACCTTGCAAGGTAGAGGGTTGGATGTTCTTTGGTAATCTAACATTCTACAAGTTTCTCTCACTAGAATATCCCACTTTCTCTCTCTCTAAAATCACCTATATGCTCATTGTGTTAATGTTATGATATGTATGTGAAATCCAATATCCAACAGAAACTTAGCATTACTGTTCGAGAGACTTAGTTGTTGCAGTTGTGTGGAGTTTTGGTTGTTGGTGATTTCGATATCAACGTCTGATCCAAGCATGGTGATTTTTGTTTTGGTTGTAAGGGTGTTTCGAAAAACCTGTTCTTAGTATCGTAGAGACTCTCACGAGGCTCTGATACCACTTGTTGAAACTAGCAGACCTTGATAGATCTTAAGCTCTCGTAGATCGTTAGTATTGCTTATGTAATCACAAACAAACTAAAAGAAAATATCTACAACTTGTATTCTTTAGCGGAATATAAACACAAGTATAAACACAAATAACTAAGAACACTTTGATCCTCTATGGATCGTTATATTGATAATTCGTAAACTTCTAGTACATAATTCATTCTATTGTGTTCCTTTTATAGACAAGGAACTCTAACTTGTTCTCAAAGAAACGTAAAACTAAATAAGATATACACAATCACTTCCTAATAAAGCTCATGTATATCCTAACAACTATAGAATATGCGGAATACTATCTCCGTAGAAACAACTAATAACTATATAACTTCAGCATGATTATGTCTTCGTCAGAATCCATACACTTCAGTAGAATCCATTCAGCAGTAACTTCAGCATAATCCATACTTCACATAATTCCCAACAGATGATTAGAAATAATGGAATTTGTGGGGTATTTGTAAGATATTAGTTTTCACATACACATCAAACCATAACACAAAGTGGCGTATGAATGGAATTCTAGAGAGAGAAAGTTAGAGGTTTAGGGAACTTAGTGAGAGAAAGTGAAAGATATTATTATGAGCTCCAACTCTCTACCTTGGGAGGTAGAGAGTATTTATAGTCTTACATAAATCGCCACACAACGGGTGTGGATCGGGCATACGGTGGGTAAAGACCGTCCAGTCCTCCACGGTGTTACTTAACTAAATACTACTTAACTTAAAGAACTACGACTACGAGCTTTCTAACGATTACATATACTTGAGGTGACCGACTCTTTAATACCGAGAATTTCTAATTCCTAACAATCTCCCCAAGGAGGTCACCTCAATCATGTACCAAAATTACATAGAATACAAATAGAAATTACATTAAAAATTGTTCTTGCATTCTTGATGTAGTCCTTTGCTCCTAAGCTCGTAGTCATTGATTCTTCACATTGCATGTTTGGTTACTCCAAGTGGAGGTCTTTTCTTGATCCACGTGATAATAATATTGAGCCATCTATTGAGATCATCACCATCAAAATCTACGAGACATCCATTGTGGTGTTGGAATTATGTGATGTTGTGACTTTCGGACCGACATGCTCACATTCGGATCATGATATCTTCTCATCGAGTAGCGGAAGCTTTGTTGATTCATGATATTGGCGTGGCAGTAGCGAAGCATGGAGTGAAAATATCGAGTCATTGATGCACTAATCATGATTTCTTTTGAGATGAAGCGTGTTAAGTGAGCATGCGGCTATGGATTGACCGCTTCATTTCGATCCGCAAACGTCGGGTGTACGCATACAACGATTAGCAATAAATCGCACGAAAGTGTCTTTGATCACTTCGTTGAATTGAGGTACACGCCCACGGTTCCCGTTGATCGAAGACAAGTACCGCTCGTGATCGGTATAATTCAAGAATTTCCTTGACAGGGGTTTCTTGTTTGCTCAAGTCGTTCTCAAACCGAACGTCTCAAAGAAGACAACACGGAGTGAGTGAACCAAATGAATAGAAATTCACCGATTGATGAAAGATATTTGAAAACAATCGTGTATTGCTCAATAGAAATTGTTTTGCAATACAACGAAGGTTTTAATGAACATCAATTATCAATCATAAAACACCTTTTGATTTGAAATATTAGTATACGGTCGATGTGCTAAAGAAAAGAGTTTTAAGCACAATGACCGGTTTTCAAAGGTATCCGTCAATCCATAACTCGAACCGAGATTGATTCAAGAGATTGAATCGCCCCATTGTTTCTGCTCGGTTGTCACATGGTTGATCTATATAATAGATCTCACATGCCACCTACCAGAGCTTGTTAGATGTTGGCTCGAAGGCTTTCCATCTTCATTGTGAATATGTAAACACATCACTCGGATGTTTTGGCAATACCACAAGGATAATGCGAGGACTCAAGATATAATCTCTTTCCACATGGTGTGAAACAGAGAGTCTTCATTGAAAGTGTCCTAATGAGATTTATTGATGATCTCGTGGCTCTAGACTCAATTTGTGCATATTTGGATCCTGCATCGGAGACTAGGGGAGGGTCTCCTTCTTCAATATCAACAATCTCTAAGAGAAAGTCAATAGATAATGTCGGTTCCCGTGAGAATGAAACAAGTCCTTTTAAGAGGTACTTGAGTGGTTTGGAAAGTTTAAGTGCGGTGCGTCCTTTGGGTCCATGACGTCTTGTCTTCAATACCGATGTTACCATCGTAGCATATGAATTGAACCCGGTTTACGCCCTAAGGTTGAATATATGGAGGGCTATTTGTTTTCACCCTTTTCTCATTCAATTCTTTTAATTCTTCAACCCTTGATGCTTACCGAGACTTCATAGCTAGAACCTTGTTGGGTTTATTCCAAGACTAGCTCGGTCTCATCCGCACTCTTCCCATATCTCATTTTCTCCTTTTATCATCATACCTAAGGACTTCTACACTAACTAGTGGATTGTCCTCGGTAGATCCCTCCGTTCAGCGGATCATGGGAACCAATACCTAACCTTATCATCCTTATATCACCGTACATAAAATAAAGTTGGTCGGTCAATTTGGTATTGTTCATCTGCCATTGGAACCAATTGAAAACCATTTGAGAATCAATCCAGATACTTGTGATATATTATCAAAACATTTTGTACCTGAATTGTTTTTGATATTTTTAGAACAAGTGCTCCCCCTCAACATGTGCATCAAGTATTTGAAAATGTTTTGCACACGGAGGCAAGAGAAAGAATTAACTTCTTTGATTACCATTTTCTAAAAGATATCAACATCACTTCCCAAATCAAATCAAGTAAATAAAGTATTTTCGGGAAGGATGAGGTTTTCGCAAATTTGCTCCCCCTCAATATGTGCCTCGAGATTTGAAAAGAGTTTTGCACATACTAGAGGAACCCACGATGAGATATGTTGATCACGTTTCAAATCATAGGTTTAAGATAGATTCTCCCCTCAACATGTGCATGGAATATTTGAAATCGTTTGTCACATGTGGGAAGGATAGCATGTACATCCTTATAAAACCATTTACCGAATTATCGGTTTAAATCCAATTTAAATCACACATTCTCCCCGATCACAATTATCAAATCATTTGAGATTTGTGATCTCTTATTGATTTAAATTGATTTAGAAAGCTTTTAAGGGAATTGTGACTTGATTATGAAAGCGTTTTAAGCGACACGGATCGGATTTTAAGACTTTAAACTCCATTGATAAAACATGCATGAATATCTTTTGAAAACAATTGAATGCCAAATAACTTTTAATTTAATTAAAATCATTCTCCCCTCAATCAATGACATAGGTTGTTGATTGAGAGATAGAGATTTTGACAAATAAGTCCCGATGATTATCAAAAATAGAGACCGAGTTATTTTTAGAGCATTTAGTTTTCAAGAGATAAATGTTTATAGAATCGAGCATGGAATTTGAAAACATGGTAAAACATGGCTCGTTCTTGCTTTTAAAACCGGGTTATTGCTCGAAAATGACAATAAACCATTGTTTCTCTTTCTCCTAAATTTTTTTTTTGATTTTTTTTTTTTTTTTTTTTTTAAATTAAAATTCGAACACTATCTAAAGTCCGTGACATTCTTTGAATGACAAAGACAAAGACAGTAGATATTATTGAATCGAGAAAGACATGACAAAATGACAATATTTTTAAGATTTTTGAATTTTTCAAATTTTATGGATTTTGAAGGTTTTATATTTTCTATTTGATTTTGAGGATTTTATAATTTTGTATTTTTTTTTCGAATAAAATATTTACAAGAGATAGATGAAGATAGACCTTTACTCCTCGTCTTCCTCACGAAGGCGTTTGAGTGTTTCGGTTGAAGGCTTTTCAAGCCAAGTCGTGGAAGAATAAACTCAAAACGTTCTCTTGGAAGAGCTTTGGTGAAGATGTCGCTAAGCGATATTCGAGACCTCACAAAATAGAGTTCCACCACACCTTTTCCACTTGTTCCTTGATGAAATGATGTCGAATGTCGATATGCTTTGCTCTTGAGTGTTGAACGTTGTTGCATGAGAGAGCAATAGCACTTTTATTATCACGAAGATGAGAGGATTTTGTTGAATTCAAAGCCATAGTCGATAATTGAGATCTCATCCATAATATTTGAGCACAACAGATGACATGGCTATGTATTCACCTCAGAGGAAATAGAAGTACTCATTTGCTTCTTTGAAGACCGACTCACAAGCTTATCACCCAAAAGCGAGCACCTCCGCACGTGCTTGACGTGTATCTTGACAACCTGCATGATCGGCATCGCATAGGCCGTTAGTGACATACCGGTGTCCTTGGCACCAAAGACCCATATTGATGGTTCCTTGGAGATACCGAAGACCCGTTTAAGCGCTTCAAGGTGCTTTTAGTAGGCTTAGCACGGTATCTAGCACACATGCAAATAGCGAACAAGATGTCGGTCTACTAGCGTGAGGTACATCGAGGGATCCAATCATACTACGATATTTCGTTTGGTCAATCATGATCCCCGAGTGGTCCTCATCTAGTTTGGTTCGATCAATCATGGGGTGTCAGCAGGTCACTTGAATCAAATCCAAATTTCTTTAAGATCTCATTGCATATTTAGATTGACTTATGAAAATGCCTCCGGACTTTGTGAAATTTGTAATCCCAAGAAAAATGACATTTGTCCCATCATTGACATTTGAAATTTTGAACTCATTTCATTAGAAAACGATCACATTCCATTGGGTGCATCGAGGAAAAATAATATCATCAACATAAATTTGAACATGAATTAAATGTTTGCTCGACTTCACGGTGAGCAATGTAGGATCAATCGCTCCTTTGCTAAATCCGGTAGATAGAAGAAACTTTGACAAATGTATCATACCATGCCCTTGGAGCTTGCTTTAAACCGTAAAGAGCCTTCTTCAAACAATAAGCGTGAGTAGGATGCTCTTGATTCACAAATCCTTCAGGTTGGGCGGCGTGAGCGACTTCTTTAAGATCTCCGTTCGTAAATGCCGTCTTTACATCCATCCGATAGACTACCATGTTCTTACTAGCAAGATTAGCCGAAAGATTCGATTGCCTCGATTTGAGCAACTGGAGCAAAAGATTCTTCAAAGTCAATACCCTCCTCTTGGAGCTCATAATCGAGCCTTGTTCTTCAACACATCACCATGCTCATCAAGTTTCACTTTGAAGATCCATTTAAGAGCAATAATCATAGCACGATCTGGGCGGTACTAACTCCCATACATCAAGTCGATCAAACTCATGAATTTCATCTTGCATGGAATTGAACCACTATCTTCATTCATGGCGGTTTTAACATCTTTTGGTTCGATCTTAGATAGTACGGAGTTGAAGAAGCACCATAAGGCATCGGTTGCAAGTTGTTTCCGTGTTGATACAGGACGAGAGGATTTCCAATGATGTTGTCTAGTGGATGATCGTGAGTCCATTTTCTAAGGTTTTCATGTGGCGGTTGTTGAGGGACCGAGGTAGCGAGTCGATGTCTCGAAGAAGATGGTTCGATGATGATTCAGAGCAAATATGTTTTCAAATGGAGCATCTTCGGGAGTAGCAAAGGGATTAACTTCATCATTGATGCGAAACAGTTCCATGATGTACATTTGAAGAATGATGATTGGTTGATGAGACGGAAGGATCGCAGAGGCGCTTCTTGACTTAACGATATTGAGACCGAGGATTGACTTCATTCACGTGAATATGAGCATCCTCTGTTGTCGGGATCAACACCTCATTAGTACTTGAATCATAAAGTTCATCAAACATAGGATCAAACAATTTCTTTAAATCATCTTGGATGGAGGTACATATGGAGTTTCTTGAGAGGAGTTTTGAACAAGGGATGAACCAATGGGACTGTTTTGAAGTGCGGGTCTGAGTGGAGTGTCCAGAGCCATTTGACCGGTCACTCATCAAACGTAACGTGAATTGTTTCCATGATATTTCGGGTTCTTTTGTTGTAGATTCGGTATCCCTTTTGTTTGGTGCATATCCTACAAATACTCCAATGTCGACTTTAGCCCTAAGTTTGCCTAAGTCTTGACCTCATTAGTTGGATAACACAATGCACCAAACAAACGAAGGAAAAGAGATTAGGTTTTGTTGTGGACAAGTTCATATGGAGTTTTCCATGAGCAGTGTGAATCGTGGAACGATTTTGTGTGTAGCATGCAGTGGCAATTGCTTCACCCGAGAAACATTGGAACCTTTGAGTAAATCAACATTGTTCTAGCGGCTTCAACAAGAGTTCGATTTGTCTTTCAACTACACCGCTCGTTGAGGAGTTCGTGGAACACTTCTTTGATGGCTGATTCCAACGCTTTCATAGAATTCACTAAGTTGTTTGTTGACAAACTCGGTTCCATTATCTATTACGATAATTCGACGGTTTTGTTAAGTCGAACTGCGGTTGTTTGATGAGTTTGATGATGATATCGGAGTTTCATCCTTTGTCCTTAAGAACTTGACCTGTGAATCTAGAGTAATCATCAACCACAACTAACACATATTTCTTCCCAAAGATATTCTCGCACCCTCATTGGTCCACATAAATCTATATGAATCATATGAAGAACTTCGATGTGAGTTAATAGGTTTGGGTTTATGGGCATACTTCTTGATTTTTCCCAATTGACATCTTGAACAAAGATGATCCTTTTAGTACTTGAGTCTAGGTAAACCTACAACTAAGTCCTTTTGGTGAGATCATTGATGGTGCCGAAGT
This sequence comes from Chrysanthemum lavandulifolium, assembly GCA_022545495.1. Classification (NCBI taxonomy): domain Eukaryota; kingdom Viridiplantae; phylum Streptophyta; class Magnoliopsida; order Asterales; family Asteraceae; genus Chrysanthemum; species Chrysanthemum lavandulifolium. The sequence goes on along the minus strand of CM040238.1, from coordinate 156,561,524 downwards.
TCGTGTGATTGAGACGACGATGCCATAACCATGACTTTGTTTTAGAAGCCTTTGACGACAAGCAAATTGAGAAGACTTCATCATATCTTCGATGGAGATGGTGTATAGATTTAAACCTCGTGAACCTCTTAAAAGTTCCTTACCATCAAGTTCTCTAACGAAGCGGTATGTTTTCAAGGCTACTTCTAGATCCGAATCGCGAATTAACCAACAGAGAACAAATTGTGACCAAGACCTTCTACATAGTAAACTCGAGATAACACTTTTCCAACAACATAGTCTCCATAACCCATAATAGCACCAAAATGATCATTCCGAATCTAACAGCCCCGATGAATTTGCTCACGAAGTTCATGAGCCGTGACCGTCGCCCGATATATGCTTGGAACAACTGAGTCCGGTACCACGTAAGCGATTTGAACGATCTGCGGTTGAACACGACAAGAATGGATAATCGGATAATTGGGATCCCCATGCAAGAATGGGTTCCATTTGGTTAGTAACAATGGTTGGAACACCCACATCGAAATAGAAGCATTCATATCGAAAATGAGGCAATGGAATCATTGTGAATAGATGCGATACTAGTGTCTCAGATAGCCCTGCTCATAGTGTGATCACTTCTTAAGGGAATAGTTCTACCGGAGGGCATCCATTTTCTAGTGGGCATTATCGATTAGTCTTATGACCAACATGTATCCAATAATAGCCTATTTTCTTGAATGTTCTTCCCGTGGGTTTCCTTTGTTTTCTAACTTTCTTCGTTTTGCCTTTTAGCCTTCTTAGCATGAATTTTAGCATTAACAATATTAAGCGGACAATTAGCATCATTAGGCGAGCATTAACACCACATTCATGATTAGAGATGAATTCAGCGAGACATCAATACACGGTTTGCAAATAGTATCGAATTGAATTAATTACGAGACGCCTAAGGCTAATACTAGAATCAACATGATTCGTTTTATTCGATTCAAACTTAAAGTTCCTAGATTGTTCTTCACTCTTTTCCGGTGCACATTCTTAGCTTGCAGGTCCTATCATTCCTTGTATTGTCTTGAGACTTTGACTGCTCCCTTTAATGTCACCGATTACTCTGTAGAGGAATGGGAACATTAGTTGGTTTTACTACTCTTTGCATCACTGTTTAGATGTCTTGGGATCCGAACTACATGCGGTACACTAAGGTTCACTTTCTTGAAACTAGAAGTCGATATTTGTATTCCTCCTAGAAGGTACACTTGAGTTCTCTTTCTTAGCATTGACGGATCCGAATCAAGTACTTAAAGGCACACTACGGTTCATATTCAAAGCACTACGGTTCACATTCAAGGCATTGGGAATCGAATGAATATCATACTTGGCATTAGGCATCGAGCATGGAATCAAAGGATTAACTCTCTCACTTAATGACTTTGGGCATATTGTGATCAAGCATTCTAAGATTTCTTGAGATCGTTTGGCATATAAGCATGCATGTCCAATTGCATTATCATGAGGTTTCTCTAACTTATCCTCTTCAACAATCTCACGCAGACATTCTAAGCAATCCTTAAGGGATGAGAAGTATGTTTGAGCAACAAGTTTGTTGTTCACGAGATGAGGAGGACATAATTCACAGACAAAGCATATTTATTACAAGAGTGAACCTTTGATACACCATTCTCCCCATTGGTCATAGGCATTTTCCCTTTACCCGACTCTTGATTCTCAATTTCCTTTTGCAATGAAGCTATTTGTTCGTTATTTTTGTTACGAGTGACCTTTATTGATTCAAATAACTCATTGAAATGACGTTTAACTTTTCATTTTCTTCTAGAAAACTTTCATTTTCCTTTTGTAATGCATTTACTAGGTTTTGAAGATGAAATGTTTGAGAAATCGAGAGTCTAAAGGAGGAGGCATTTGGGAGCACTGTCATATTGTTCGTTTGACCCTTTAATTGAGATATTTGGGCTTTCAACTTTCGATCGTGTTGCAATGAGCTTGAATCTGCTCATCACGTTTGTTAATTTGAAAACTACATCAAACTCGGAGCATCCGAGGATGTCTTGATATTTGAAGTTTTGACATTTTCTTTAAGATGTTGATATTTTAGTTGTAAATTAAAATGCTCAACCTCTAGTTTAGAAAAATGTTTAACCAAATTGTCGTGATCATCCGGTTCAATTTTCTCGTTTAGTTTAGAATTAGTTTTTCAAGCTCAATGACACGATCATGAGAGACTTTCGAGAACATGAGATAGTTCATGAAATTAGGAAGCATTAATAGAGCAATTTGAAGCGATGAAAAACACATCTTGAGCAACACATTCAAGAATAAGAGTCTCATTTAATGTATGCAAGTTCTTCCTCTCAATCTCATTATATTTTAGTGCGCTCATAGTCACTAACTTCAACAATCATTGCATCAAATTCCTTTTCCATTCCCTTAATATCGGTTTCTATCCCTTTTAAGACTCTCAAAGTGATCTTTTAGAAGTTTAAAGAAAGGCATGACCTCGCTTAAATAACATTCTTTCATTTGCTCAAAACCCTTTCTCCTTGATTATACCAGTGGGTGTGATCCTTTTCTTGCAAGTTTTCTCAAAATCAACAAATAGTTGAAATATAACATATTGGCTAATTAAGGTCTTGCTTTTAGTGGCAATTGTTCTCGGAACAAGATGCATTGGTGTATTAGGAGGATACACATCGCTCTAGGCATTTTCCAAAGGGAGGGTTTGTTTCAACAATATTTTCACTTTTTGCTTATCTAAATCCATTTTCGAGAAAACTTGTTCGGAGTCGGCAATGTCCGAGGCTTAAACTTGTTCAAGGAAATCAGTTTTCCTTCTTGTAGTCATGAGGTGAAAATTTTTTTCTTTGCATTTAGGATCATTTAGTTTCTTATTCATCTTCTCCCTAGTGATTTCATCTAGTTTCTTATCATCCTCGGTGCACTCAACGCAACTAGGTTTTTGTCTAGGTTTAAGAATCTCATTGCCATCATAGATCACACTTTGAGTCGTTTTTGCTATCTTCCGTACTCGGGGTTGGGTTTATCTATAATGGGAACACTATGCTTATCGCTTAGAACTCTATGCTTAGTGATCATGTGAGCGATCTGAATGGTGTTTCCTTGTATGTACAACTTGTTTTCAAGTTTGTTTTCAAAGTTTTCGATTAGAAAAGTCTCTCAAGAGTTTTGATTCCTTTGCATTAAATTCTTGCTTAAGCATTTTCACATTTTCTTCAAGTTCTTGTTTTTCTTAGTCGTTTTAGAAAGCTTTTCTTGCAAGGAATTTAACTCTTGTTTCAATACTTTTCTCTAAAATTACCTTTTCTAATGACTCGTACGTACTTGGTCATCCATTTCCGCTCACGAGTGGTCAACTCAAATTTTGCACGTTGTTCATAAATAGCAACACGTTCTTTATAGGCATTTAGTTCGTAAATTACGTAATCATCGGGGCACATGCGGTGTATTCATCAAAACATAGTCATTGTTGACGCGAAGATGCATCACTTGGTACAACTTCACTTTCACTTTGTTTCACATATTGATCATATGGGACAATATCGATATTACCCATATTTTCAACATTTGATTCAATAGTTTCGATTGATTGTACTTTGTCATGCATCATTGCACATCAAGATCATCATATAGTTTTAATACCTCGAGATGAGTTTGTCTTTGGATGAGCCGGTTTGTGGTGAAGAAGAGACCTTGGGAGAAACCATTGGAGAAATGCTAGCCATAAAATTGTGTGTGCATGAGGTCCATCATCCACATCAGTCGTATGCATCACAATCGGCGACTTGAAAGGCATTCGATGATTGTGACCTATCTCCGAATAGGCCGCTCATCCACATCTCGCATCATAGGTCTTGGCATTGCCCTAAGCTAGAAACAACAATTCCTCTTCATCCAAAGCAAGACCATTGTCCCGAGCTTGTACAAGCAACATCTTATCTCTCAAGTAATCGGCGATTCGTGGACGCTTTGGAGATGTGCGCTTGCAATGTGTCCTCACCACCACGCTTATAACATTTGATCGGCTTAGCTTGACCTTGATTACCATTCCTTCCTCGATTCTCGTTACCAACATAACCTCTACCACTCCACCTCTTCCCCGATCATCTTGTCTTTCTTGAACTGGTTGCACCACGATCCTTCCATCTTTAACAAGAGCTTGATTATGTGGGTTAGATGTCGTTCGAGGTTGTTGTTGGTTTGTGGGAGAGAATTCATGTTTTGACTAATCGGAAGAGCTAGTTGATTAATGAAGTTACCCACGTGTGCATCAAAGATCGCCTTGTTTGAACATAGGATCGGGAATGATTTTGTGATTACCATTACCCAAGGGTATGACTTGTGAGGCTTTGGTTGTGATTCCGATGTTTGAGTAGAAGGCGGTTGAGTCATTAGACGAGCTTGACTCTCCACGGTTGGTTTTAAACCGATTAAGAATCATTTTTCAAACATAGCATGTCTCTCATTCTCAAGGAGGAAGGCATAGAGTTGCTCATAGTTTGTATTCTTCAATCCTTTAGTGAGCTTCACGAGGTGACAAACTTGTGCCATTCGGGATTCATGTTGTTCACAAATTTTGAGTTCAATTGAATGTTAGGCATAGTCATCCCGATGTTCCTTATATCATTCACCAACTTATGAAATCTCGCATAGTACTCATAGACACTCTCATCCGGTTTCATCTTGAAGTTTTCAAATTAGTCATAGAGTTGTGATTCTCTGTCTTCCATAGTAAATTCGAACACGAGAGAAGCATCTTGACATTATCCCATACCGCCTTTGCTTCGTGTTGTGATTGATCGACTTGTAGATGTCTTTAGGAAGACCTTGAAGAACAATGTTAAGCCCCGATATCGCATCGAATCTCTTTTCTCCTTATCATCAAGCTCATCATACATTTTAGGTCCGTCCATTCCGTAAATAGGAGTTCCATCTTCATTAGTATCAAGTATATCTCTAGTCGCCTCAACTCGACACGGTCCTTCATCAATGGATTTGAGAATGTTGACACCATTTTCCTTTCCAAGGCGATACAACTGATTCGTTGAGCCCAAGAATCGTAGTCGGCATCAAGCATGGGTGGACGAGTATCCGAACCACCGCTTGAACATCCTCGACAAATGGAGATGATATTAGGAACGTTGGTAGACATGTTAACAGATTATACGGATTTTATAACTCTATGATTAAACCGAAATAGATTCTTTCACGGGATTTTACTAAATCAAGAGAAAACCGTAAACAATCACCCAAGTCGCTAGAAGATAATGCACCAAGTCGCTAACACCTAATTCACTACACTCCCAAGTCGCTAAAGTCCCAAGTCGCTAGACAAATGCAAGTCGCTAAGTAGTAACTCGCTAGGCCTCAAGTCGCTAGCAAAATTTTGGCGACAATTGCTACACAAGTCGCTAAAGATTCAAGTCGCTAAAGAGCAACTCGCATGCACCAAGTCGCTACCACCAAGTCGCTACCCGTAGTGGAGAGTCCACTACTTGTCGTTAATCGCTAGGTCTAAGTCGCTAGCTCCAAAGCGTAACTCGCTACAAAATTGTGAAGCAAGTCGCTACGAAGAAAGAAATCTGTATATCAAGTCGCTAGCAAGAAAACCACATAAACATCACTTTTAATCCAAAACAACCCAACCAAGATGATTCAAGCTACCAAATGAAAACCTAAACACTTGTTATGATTCTAAACATAAAAGTACTAACAAAACCAAGCTTTAACACAAGAAATCAACCAAATGATGCACAAACCACTAAACTTTTTCAAACTCAAAACCACCTAACAACCACTAAAAATCCAAAGATGTGCAAGATATGATCTAACCATGGCTCTTGATACCAATTGTAAGATATTAGTTTTCACATACACATCAAACCATAACACAAAGTGGCGTATGAATGGAATTCTAGAGAGAAAGTTAGAGGTTTAGGGAACTTAGTGAGAGAAAGTGAAAGATATTATTATGAGCTCCAACTCTACCTTGGGAGGTAGAGAGTATTTATAGTCTTACATAAATCGCCACACAACGGGCTGTGGATCAGGCATACAGTGGGTAAAGACCCGTCCGTCCTCCACGGTGTTACTTAACTAAATACTACTTAACTTAAAAGAACTACGACTACGAGCTTTCTAATGATTACATATACTTGAGGTGACCGACTCTTTAATACCAGGAATTTCTAATTCCTAACAGTATTTATAGGCCAGATCTGGGTTACGGCGTAACCATAACAAGAGTTACGCCGTAACCTTCAATTCCTTCGTATTTTGTACCAGATCTGCTAGTTACGGCGTAACCTTATAAGTGGTTACGCCATAGTCTTCAATAAACTTGGTTACGCCATAGTTGATGGAATAGTTACGGCGTAAGTAACAGCGGCGTGGAACCTCATTTGACCTAATATAGTTACGTCATAGCCTTTGGGAAGAGTTACGCCGTAACCTTCTAATAAGTTGGTTTTCTGAGTCACGCAATAGTTACAACGTAATGTGAGAGATGAGTTACGCCGTAACTTCTTCGAAGTAGTATACTGTGATAAATCTTTTGATATTTCTCGGTCCCGCGCCTCTTTAGCTCCAATGCTCGTAGTTTACCCGAAAGTGGAAAACAATGGAAAACAAGCGTAAATCCATATAAATGATATAAATTACAAGCATTATCGGGAAATTGACACTTAATATTCATGACTATTTGATGTTATCAAATATCCCCCACTTGAACTCTACTTGCCCTCAAGTAGACCTTATTAGAAAGATTCCTAAAAGATATCTCCCAAAACCGGAAAATATAAGTTTAGAAATCCCTTATGCTAGAATAAAACAAAGCCGAACACCTCACGAAGGGGAACAAAACATTCATATCTCTCAACTATTCTAAGTGTTAATTTCGGGTGATCACTCAATCGCATATCATAGCATGTATTCTATCATAAGCTTGGCGGTTACACAAATCTCCACCACTAGAGTTAAGGGCTAAACAATTCTCAAGGCAATATGGGTAGACACGACAAAGGTTAAGGGGTGACTCGTCATTACTAACATGTCACGGCGAAGTGGACAAAATCAATGATACATGACCAAATCCATGGCCAAGACACCAAAGATTGCTCGCTGCATCACCTAGACACGCTTCATGACTAAAGGGTAGGATAAGACAAGGGATATATAAATGGTGTAAAATAAAAAACAAGCATGTAGTTTAAATCTATAACCAAGTCATCACCACTTACCGTCCGCCCAAAGTTCAAGCTTTGAAGTCAAGAAACCGGATCATGAAATACAAGGTAGATGTGTCATTAGAGGACGTCGTGATGGGCATGCTACCTTTTTTCCAATTGTTGGCAAAATTACCAACTTCAATCTTCAAATGTGACCGAGGTGGCCTCCTCGATACTAAATCTATAAAGCTCATAATGCTTATAACATTGCACTTAACAATAACTAAATCATAACAAATTTTTTTTCAACATAACAATAATAACTAAACATAATATCCCCCCACTTGAGATGAACAATGGGAATTCGGGGGGTCTTCAATGATCTTCAGGAATATGTCGTCGATGAAAGCGTGATTTCCGAACCTTTCCACTTGAACCTTGAACTTAGGCAACTGATGACTTCCCAAGCTACAGGGTAGGCTAAGGTGTATAGGTGTATCGAAACAATATATCGGGTTAACAAAATGAAAGGAATGGCTCAAATGGGTGTATCTAGGGGTATCTTGCACTAAAGGTGAGTGCAACAATAGGGTTTCACATGGGGGTCGAGAAGTCGAGGTGACTAATCGATAGACATACAATGGTACGCTATTTGGGTGATAATCCTATAATATTGCCTTCTAAAACTGAAAAGTCCAAATACATCGAGCTAACTCAACATACCTCATTTATGGTCTCGAAATGATAAAAAGGCCAAGTTCTAAAGTTTACAAGCTACCGGCACACGCATAATTTGGTGGATTTGGGGTAAAATATTGGAAACGGATAAGGCTAATCTCACCATATAGTATCAAGGGTTGTATGTGCTCGGCTAAGGTCTAATCTAGTTAGGTTAAGAAAAACATGTCAAAATTTTAAAAATGGCATAATTTTTCAAAATAAACTAGAAAAACGAGGGCAAAATAATGTTCAAGAGATAATTCTACTGCCGTCTCCCCACTTGAATTGTACAAAGACCCTTTTGTACTAAGCATTAAATAAAGGTGAAGAGAAAAGTAGAATTAGAGCGAGAACTTCCTTGAAATTTGCTCCAAAAAGAAAGAAGGCCCACGAAAAAGAGACGTGTAAGCATCATGAACAAACTTCAATCCCTGAAATCATACTACCGACAAGCATAATTCTAAAACGAAAAAAAATGAAAAACAAACCTAACTCACTTTCGTAGGAATCACGGTTGCATTTAGCATATGCAACAAGCCTTTTAAACCACTTGGTGTCCCAAGTAGACGAGTGAAGTCTCGTGAGGGTTTACAGGGAACACACCCACTAAGTTCATTTAAAACTAATACAAGGTTATTGTGTTTTAAAATGAAAGAATTAAAGTAGAGGAAGGTTACGTCGTAACTCTTTTGAGGGAGTTACGCCGTAACTAGCAAAACTTGGCATAAGCTGCAAAGCGAGTGGTTACCGCGTAACCACAGAGATGGTATTACGCCGTAATTAGTAATGTTTCAGGAATTCTGCTGCAAAAAGTTGGTTACGGCGTAATCACAAAGATGAGTTACACCATAACTCTGGTTAGATCAGCAAACTGCAGTAGCAATTACTTCCTCGTTTCCTGCAAAAATGGTTAGAAAACACAAAACCCTACAGAAATGGAAATAAAACAAAAGAAAGGGATAATTCGGGTTGTCTCTCGAAAGAGCACTTTTCTTTATTTACAAGTCTTTAAGTTAGACTCAGAGCTGCGGGGCTACTATGGGGGCCTTTGGACCTGGCCGACTTCCATCACTAGTTGGTACTCATTCATCCATTTGTCAAACCCTTTTTTCCTTGTAGTATTATGGATGCCATCTGTTCCAAATTCATGTGAAAGCCATTCATCACCTGATTTTCCCCAGTCATCATCTTCAGCAAAAAGACCACTAGTTATACTTATGCTAGATCTTGCACCGTTTATTGTGTCAGTGAGATGATTGTACTTATACTGCTTGACCAGTCCCTTATGGATTTTTGAGTTCCCAAATCTTATTTTGTACCAATATTCTAATGCTAACTCAATATCAGGTCTCTCACTCTTGTGAGGGTATATCCATTCATTCGCCTTTCTTTCACAATTTTGAGGATGAGTATACGGGGGCCATGCTGTCACTGATTCGTTATCCTTGGTTAACATCGAGTTGCTGAAATGTTTGTTTGGAACCGGAGTTTCCTCAATGCCTTGGACAATCTTTTCCTGTTTTTCCTTACAATTATCAACATTCTCTCTACTATCATTAGTAATAGGATTAAAGTGTAGAGCGGGATCAAGTGATTGAACATTAACAACATCAACATTATTTGAAATTTGAACTTTTGGTTTTAAATGCTCTTTCATACTAAACGTTATTCGTTCATTTTCAGTTCCCAAAGAAATTTGTTTTTCAACAACCTTAATTTAAGCCCTACAAGTGGCCAGAAAAGGTCTTCCAACAATTAAGTTGTAATCCTCCCGCTTCCCCATGTCAATAACCACAAAATCAGTTGGGAAAAAGAATTTTCTAATTTTTAAAAGCACATTATTCACAATTCCCCTCGGTACGGCTTTAGAGGAATCAACCATTTCTATCATAATAGTTGTTTCTTTTAAATTGGTAAGTTTCATTTTATCAAAAAAGCGGTAGAGATAAGGTTTACCCCGGCCCCCAAATCAACTAATGCGGGAATCTTAATATTACCAATAGTGCATGGAAGAAGAAAACTTTCCTGGTATTGCTGTTTCTCAGGAAGTTGGCTTGGTAGGACCTCGTCGTCTTCTGATTTATCATCCTTTCTTAGGTAGTTAATTCCGGAAAGATCATTAGTGATAGAGGATGTGCACTGCTCTTTCTTTGCTTTATCTTGCGCAAATATGGCTTTGAGCAATGGCCTTAGCATTACTTGTTTCAAGGTTTTAGCCAATTGCCCAATTTGTGTTTCGAGGTTTTTAATCGCAGATCTTGGTTACGAGGTTCATATTGGTGTCCTCCTTCACTTTGACCATCCATTCCTTGAGTTTATCTCCTTTTTGTAGATTCTTGATGTGCTGTGCATTATTTCTTCAAGGCTAGGTTTAGGAGGATTGTTGTTGATTCTTGTGTAGAATCACGGGATTTTTCTCGATATTTGGGCCCGTTATTATTGTAGTTGTTGAAAAGGGATTCTCTTCCATATTTAACTTCTCCGATCCTTTTAACTTCCTCGTTGGAGGAACATTCTTTAGTAGGTGGAGTTCCATTTCGCTCTACTTGAATAGAATGCACATTTTCCTTGAGCTTCTTCATTTCTCTTCCTGTGCTTTCTAATTTGTTGTTTATTCTTCGCAAGGCCTTCCATATCTCCATTCTTACTTGGTTGCTCCTCCATTGTGCCATTTGTGAGAGTAGTCGCCATCTTTTGAATAGTTTCTAAAGCCAAAGTGGGTGTCATACCAGAATCGGTCCCCGAGAATCGATCATTTGTCTTGAGGAGATGTTCAGACCTTTGTAGAAGACGTTCACCTTTTGTTGGCTGTTGATGTCACGAGTAGGGCATTTGTATAATAATTCGTTATACCTTTCCCAAGCTTGGTTTAACGTTTCATCACCTTCTTGCTTGAAGTTATGGATTTCTTCTAATTGCTTAGCCGTCTTTGATGGAGGACAGTATCTCTGAATGAAACACGTTTTTAGGATAGGCCAAGTGTTGACAATCCCTGCAGGTAATCGATCAACCCATCTTTTAGCAGCTTCCGTAAGAGAAATAGGGAATACTCGTAACATGATAGTGTGGTGTGAGACTCTGGGAACTTTAAATAGGCTGACAATGTACTCGACGTTGTCTATATTTTCATGGGCATCATCGGTGATGCTTCCAGAGAAGGGATTTGCATGTAATTCCCATGAATTGAGGTTTGATTTCGAATTGAGCATCTTCAGCGATAGCCGGCCTAACAATCCCTGGTCCTTGTTCTTCCCTTGTTAATGCCAAATATTCCTCAAGAGTGAGGTCATCGATGTTAACAACTTCCATGGTACATGAAAACTCGAAATATGATCGTGAGAATAGTTTAAAGCGAAATGAAAGACTTAATATTAATCCTAATATAACTCCCAAGAAGCAATAAAAACTTGATGCGGGTTTTCTTGACTGTGTTTTAATATTTATAAAGTCTTGTTGGATCGATATACTCTGACCAAACTAACTATGTAGCTTGTAAGGGCTTAGCAACCTTGGATAAATCCTAAGTTACTAACAATGAAACACTGAATTTACTCTATTAAGTATGCGGAAACTACTTCAATAAAGCTAAGAAGAATAACTTTAAACTACAACGATTATATTAAAACTTTGAACCTGCTTGATACACAGATTCACTAACAACCCTAATAACTCTAATAACGAACTTGCATGTAAGTCGTATCTATAATATTCTCTAATATTGCGTATCTAATAGTCGTATCTCTAATGCCAATCTAGGGGTCCTTTTATAGGCATAAGGAGTACCCTAGTCGGTTTACAATTACAATCCTTGTACGACAAGTAATACTAATTCTAAACTAAGAATGTTCCAGATAAACATAACTTTCCATAAACGATCTTGCAGTTCTTTAGCCTTTGCAGTACTTTGACACAAGCAGTACTTTGACTTTCATTAAGCAGTACTTTGACTTTCTTCAGCACTTTGACTCTCTTGAGTACTTTATTTTTATATCCCAACAATCCTCCCCTAACTTGAATTCTACTTGCTTGATTTCAAGTTACTTTGTATCTGTATCTTTAACATCTTTGTCTTGAAGGAAAGACTGTGTCTTTTATCTTCAGATTTGTCTTGTACTTTATGTGCTTGTATTATCATCATCAAAGTAATCTTTATAAGCAATCCTTTTCAGCAATTATCAGCAACCTTCATCTTTTCAGCTTCTCAGTAACATATGGCAAATTTTACATCAGATCATAAAGTTTCATACTATTCTCATCACTTCCAGGTGTGTAAACTCATGTGAGAGGTAAATCATTGAAAATTTAATGGATTTTGATGTCTCTTTACCAAAGCCATTAACTCTGGAGTAGCCAATGTTTAGATGTGTAAAACCATGGTACATTGATAACCATATGATTTTTAGCAAATCATCGCCTATCAACGGATTTGTTAAGTCTTTACCAAAAGCCGTACCCTTTTGGACTAGTTAGTTCTTGCAACCATGGTGAACTAATTACCATATAAATGGTTTTTCCACACCTTTACCACAAGCCATTTTTCTTGCGGGCTAGCCAACTCTTCACTATTGCAGATATGGTGAGTTGATTACCATACAACTTATTTGCAAGTTGTCAACCATCAATGATTTGAGATATCTTTACGAGCCGTTTGCTCATGGATTAGCCATCCTTTTGTTAGACATGGTGGATGATAACCTTTGTTGTGTTAATGCAAAGCACTTTTACCAAGTGAAACCATCTCAAAATCCATTTGTTTTTGTTAACTTTTGTTTCAAAATATTTTGCACTTTAACAAAAATTGCTTATTTTCTATTAAAAGATTTTAAGCGGTTTTAAGTCGCAAGCGATACTTTGGATAAAGTATTGTTTGTCCAAAGAAGACTTTGAATAAAGTCTCGATTTTCAAAATTTAATAATTAAGAACCATACCAGTATTTATGCATCATCATCAGCCATAGTTGTCCATTTGATAAATAATTCAATGGCCATAAGGGTTGTTTCATTCTCCTCTTCAACTGCCATACCATGATCTAGCATTCTTCTCATAAGATCTCTTTTAAGTGGATATCTTCTTTCTGCTAGCATGTGAATCATGGTCCCATCTTCTAACTGCAAAACATGCACTCCTGATTCTTCAAAGAATCTCCAGTTAGTAATCTCCCAATCTTCTTGGTTGTTCCAGATTTTATCAGTGCTTGTTTGTTCTGTCTCCCAGATAGTTATAAGATCTCCCAGCAAGACTAAGCCAACTCCAGTTGAAGGAATATGCTCAAAATACTCTTGCACTAGTTGATATAGGTGAAACAGATCCTCTCTATCTATGATGTGCAGTATATCCCATAGCAGATTAAATACTCTAAAACTTTCATCTTCTCTATGGAACATAAGGTAATCTCCATCCTTTGATTCCACAACTTCAAATGTAGACATCTTTGACTTCTTTACTGCAACATCTTTAGACTTAGGATGCTCAAAATCTACAACTCTTAAATAATTTCTCACCATCAATCAGTTCATTCTCAATTGTATCTTCTTTGATGGTCATTCATCATCGATTGTTCTCTTTCATTTAAGCTCCTTTTTTGCATCCTCATTCTTCTTTTCATCATCAAAAGGAATAATACCAGCCACTTCCTTTTGATAAGCTTCTCTAACAGCATCATACAAATCTTTCATCTCTAAATATTTTAATTTATGCAGACCTGTATATCCTCTACCCTTCAGATAAGCCATCATGGCATTTCTTTCCTTAGCAATACTCTGAGGTCTTCTAGGTATAACCGGTTCAGGTTGTTTCTCTGGTAAAACAATTTCAGCATTTAATTCTGCTTGTAGCTTCCTATCAGCTTCTTCATTCTTAGCCACTTCAATAGCTCTTAATTCTGCCAAAGTGAGCTTCTTCTTCTTTGTTTCTAACAGTTTACCTTTTCCTTTGTCTTTAGGATCCAAAGTAGGTTGAGAAGATGATTGCAAGACTTGAGGTTGTTCTTCAACTCCAGGGATACTAACACCTCTTGGT